>OX422202.1:6061792-6284416 GCA_949130485.1 Agelas oroides | reverse complement strand
TGCAGGAAAAGGTCTACTACTCGGGTCTGTACCGGCTTGTGCGCTTTTTGCACAAACTCAGTGTTTACATTTTTGAACTCCCCATACACTCAGCGTCTTGTAGGTATGCTACTTTCATTAGTGCAAGGATTGTTCCGGGCTAGATTTAGCCGTGAATTTGCGTGATTTTCCATTTACGGCATTACCTGCCGTTTCAAGAAAAGGACTATTTCGCTGGTCTGTATCGGTTTGTGTATAGATTGCACATACTCAGTCTTTACATTTTTGAACTCCCCATACCCCCAGCTTCTTGTAGGTATGCTACTTTCATTAGTGCAAGGATTGTTCCGGGCTAGGATTAGCCGTGAATTTGCGGGAATTTCCATTGACGGCATTATGCGCCGTTGCAGGAAAATGTCTACTTCGCGGGTCTGTATCGGTTTGTGCGCTTTTTGCACAAACTCAGTCTTTACATTTTTGAACTCACCATACCCTCAGCTTCTTGTAGGTATGCTACTTTCATTAGTGCAAGGATTGTTCCGGGCTAGGGTTAGCCGCGAAGTTGCGTTAATTTCCATTGACGGCATAGTGCTCCGTTGCAGGAAAAGGTCTATTTCGCGGGTCTGTACAGGTTTGTGCGCTTTTTGCATAAACTCAGTCTTTACATTTTTGAACTCCCCATACCCTTAGCTTCTTGTAGGCATGCTACTTTCATTAGTGCCAGGATTGTTCCGGGCTAGGGTTAGCCGTGAATTTGCGTGAATTTCCATTGACGGCATTGTGCGCCATTGCAGGAAAAGGATTATTTCGATGGTCTGTACCGGTTTGGGCGCTTTTTGCACAAAGTAAGTCTTTACATTTTTGAACTTCCCATACACTCAGCTTCTTGTAGGTATGCTACTTTCATTAGTGCAAGGAATGTTCCGGGCTATGGTTAGCCGTGAAATTGCGAGAATTTCATTTGACGGTATTAAACGCCGTTGTAGGAAAACGACTACTTCGCGGGTGTGTACCTGTTTGTGCGCTTTTTGCACAAACTAAGTCTTTCCATTTTTGAACTCCCCATACCCCAAGCTTTTTGTAGGTATGGATTGTTCCGGGCTAGGGTTAGCCGTGAAGTTGCGTAAATTTCCATTGTCGTTACTATGCGCCGTTGCTGGCAAATGTCTATTTCGCGGGTCTGTACCGGATTGTGCGCTTTTTGCACAAACTCAGTCTTTACATTTTGAACTCCCCAAACCCCCAGCTTCATGTAGGTATGCTACTTTTATTAGTGCAAGGATTGTTCCGGGCTGGGTTTAGCCGTGAGTTTGCGTGAATTTCCATTGACAGCATTAAGCGCCGTTGCAGGAAAAGGACTATTTCGCGGGTGTGTACCGGTTTGTGCGCTTTTTGCACAAACTAAGTCTTTACATTTTTGAACTCCCCATACCCCCAGCTTCTTGTAGGTATGCTACTTTCATTAGTGCATGGATTGTTCCGTGCTAGGATTAGTCGTGAAATTGCGAGAATTTCATTTGACGGCATTAAACGCCGTTGTAGGAAAAGGACTACTTCGCGGGTGTGTACCTGTTTGTGCGCTTTTTGCACAAACTAAGACTTTACATTTTTGAACTCTCCATACTCTCAGCTTCTTGTAGGTATGCTACTTTCATTAGTGCAAGGAATGTTCCGGGCTATGGTTAGCCGTGAAATTGCGAGAATTTCCATTGACGGCATTAAACGCCATTGTAGGAAAAGGACTACTTCGCGGGTATGTACCTGTTTGTGCGCTTTTTGCACAAACTAAGTCTTTCCATTTTTGAACTCCCCATACCCCAAGCTTTTTGTAGGTATGGATTGTTCCGGGCTAGGGTTAGCCGTGAAGTTGCGTGAATTTCCATTGACGGCATTGTGCGCCGTTGCAGGAAAAGGATTATTTCGCTGGTCTGTACCGGTTTGGGCGCTTTTTGCACAAAGTAAGTCTTTACATTTTTGAACTTCCCATACACTCAGCTTCTTGCAGGTATGCTACTTTCATTAGTGCATGGATTGTTCCGTGCTAGGATTAGTCGTGAAATTGCGAGAATTTCATTTGACGGCATTAAACGCCGTTGTAGGAAAAGGACTACTTCGCGGGTGTGTACCTGTTTGTGCGCTTTTTGCACAAACTCAGTCTTTACATTTTGAACTCCCCAAACCCCCAGCTTCATGTAGGTATGCTACTTTCATTAGTGCAAGGATTGTTCCGGGCTGGGTTTAGCCGTGAGTTTGCGTGAATTTCCATTGACAGCATTAAGCGCCGTTGCAGGAAAAGGACTATTTCGCGGGTGTGTACCGGTTTGTGCGCTTTTTGCACAAACTAAGTCTTTACATTTTTGAACTCCCCATACCCCCAGCTTCTTGTAGGTATGCAACTTTCATTAGTGCAAAGATTGTTCCTGGCTAGGTATAGCCGTGAATTTGCGTGAATTTCCATTGACGGCATTATGCGCCGTTGCAGGAAAAGTTCTACTTCGCTGGTCTGTACCGGTCAGTGCGCTTTTTGCACAAACTCAGTCTTTACATTTTTGAACTCCCCATACCCTCAGCTTCTTGTAGGTATTCTACTTTCATTAGTGGAAGGATTGTTCCAGGCTAGGTTTAGCCGTGAAATTGCGTGAATTTCAATTGACGGCATTAAGCGCCTTTGCAGGAAAAGGACTATTTCGCGGGTGTGTACCGGTTTGTGCGCTTTTTGCACAAATTAAGTCTTTACTTTTTTGAACTCCCCATACCCCCAGCTTCTTGTAGGTATGCTACTTTCATTAGTGCAAGGATTCTTCGGGCTAGGTTTAGCCGTGAATTTGCGTGAATTTGCGTGAATTTCCATTGATGGCATTATGCGCCGTTGCAGGAAAAGGACTATTTCGCTGGTCTGTACCGGTTTGTGCACAGTTTGCACAAACTCAGTCTTTATATTTTTGTACTCCCCATACCCTCAGCTTCTTGTAGGTATACTACTTTCATTAGTGCAAGTATTGTTTCGGGCTAGGGTTAGCCGTGAAGTTGCGTGAATTTCCATTGACGGCATTATGCGCCGTTGCAGGAAAAGGTCTACTTCGCGGGTCTATAACGGTTTGTGCGCTTTTTGCACAAACTCAGTCTTTACATTTTTGACCTCCCCATACCCCCAGCGTCTTGTACGTATGCTACTTTCATTAGTGCAAGGATTGTTCCGGGCTAGGGTTAGCCGTGAAATTGCGTGAATTTCCATTGACGGTATTATGCGCCGTTGCAGTAAATGGACTATTTCGCGGGTGTGTACCGGTTTGTGCGCTTTTTCCACAAACTCAGTGTTTAAATTTTTGAACTCCCCATACCCTCAGCTTCTTGTAGGTATGCTACTTTCATTAGTGCAAGGATTATTCCGGCCTAGGTTTAGCCGTGAATTTGCGTGATTTCCATTGACCGCATTATGCGCAGTGCAGGAAAAGGTCTATTTCGCGGGTCTGTACCGGTTTGTGCGCTTTTTGCACAAACTCAGTCTTTCCATTTTTGAACTCCCCATACCCTCAGCTTCTTGCAGGTATGCTACGTTCATTAGTGCAAGGATTGTTCCGGGCTAGGGTTAGCCGCAAATTTGCGTTAATTTCCATTGACAGCATTGTGCTACGTTGCAGGAAAAGGTCTATTTCGCGGGTCTGTACAGGTTTGTGCGCTTTTTGCACAAACTCATTCTTTACATTTTTGAACTCCCCATACCCTCAGCTTCTTGTAGGTATGCTACTTTCATTAGTGCAAGGATTGTTCCGGGCTAGGGTTAGCCGTGAAATTGCGTGAATTTCCATTGACGGCATTATGCGCTGTTGCAGGAAAAGGACTATTTCGCGGGTCTGTTCTGGTTTGTGCGCTTTTTGCACAAACGCAGTGTTAACATTTTTGAGCTCCCCACACCCACAGCTTCTTATAGGTATGCTACTTTCATTAGTGCAAGGATTGTTCCGGGCTAGTGTTAGCCGTGAAATTGCGTGAATTTCCATTGACGGCATTGTGCGCCGTTGCAGGAAAAGGTCTATTTCACGGGTCTGTACCGGTTTGTGCGCTTTTTGCACAAACTCAGTCTTTACATGTTTGAACTCCCCATACCCTCAGCTTCTTGTAGGTATGCTACTTTCATTAGTGCAAGGATTGTTCCGGGCTAGGGTTAGCCGTGAAATTGCGTGAATTTCCATTGACGGCATTATGCGCCGTTGCAGGAAAAGGACTATTTCGCGGGTCTGTTCTGGTTTGTGCGCTTTTTGCACAAACGCAGTGTTAACATTTTTGAGCTCCCCACACCCACAGCTTCTTGTAGGTATGCTACTTTCATTAGTGCAAGGATTGTTCCGGGCTAGTGTTAGCCGTGAAATTGCGTGAATTTCCATTGACGGCATTGTGCGCCGTTGCAGGAAAAGGTCTATTTCACGGGTCTGTACCGGTTTGTGCGCTTTTTGCACAAACTCAGTCTTTACATGTTTGAACTCCCCATACCCTCAGCTTCTTGTAGGTATGCTACTTTCATTAGTGCAAGGATTGTTCCGGGCTAGGGTTAGCCGTGAAATTGCGTGAATTTCCATTGACGGCATTATGCGCCGTTGCAGGAAAAGGACTATTTCGCGGGTCTGTACTGGTTTGTGCGCTTTTTGCACAAACGCAGTGTTAACATTTTTGAACTCCCCACACCCACAGCTTCTTGTAGGTATGCTACTTTCATTAGTGCAAGGATTGTTCCGGGCTAGTGTTTGCCGTGAAATTGCGTGAATTTCCATTGACGGCATTGTGCGCCGTTGCAGGAAAAGGTCTATTTCACGGGTCTGTACCGGTTTGTGCGCTTTTTGCACAAACTCAGTCTTTACATTTTTGAACTCCCCATACCCTCAGCTTCTTGTAGGTATGCTACTTTCATTAGTGCAAGGATTGTTCCGGGCTAGGGTTAGCCGTGAAATTGCGTGAATTTCCATTGACGGCATTATGCGCCGTTGCAAGAAAAGGACTATTTCGCGGGTCTGTACTGGTTTGTGCGCTTTTTGCACAAACGCAGTGTTAACATTTTTGAACTCCCCACACCCACAGCTTCTTGTAGGTATGCTACTTTCATTAGTGCAAGGATTGTTCCGGGCTAGTGTTTGCCGTGAAATTGCGTGAATTTCCATTGACGGCATTGTGCGCCGTTGCAGGAAAAGGTCTATTTCACGGGTCTGTACCGGTTTGTGCGCTTTTTGCACAAACTCAGTCTTTACATTTTTGAACTCCCCATACCCTCAGCTTCTTGTAGGTATGCTACTTTCATTAGTGTAAGGATTGTTTCGGGCTAGTGTTAGCCGTGAAGTTGCGTGAATTTCCATTGACGGCACTATGCGCCATTGCAGGAAAAGGACTGTTTCGCGGGTCTGTACCGGTTTGTGCGCTTTTTGCACAAACTCAGTCTTTGCATTTTTGAACTCTCCATACCCACAGCTTCTTGTAGGTATGCTACTTTCATTAGTGAAAGGATTTGTCCGGGCTAGGGTTAGCCGTGATGTTGCGTGAATTTCCATTGACGGCATTATGCGCCGTTGCAGGAAAAGGACTATTTCGCTGGTCTGTACCTGTTTGTGCACAGTTTGCACAAACTCAGTCTTTACATTTTTGAACTCCCCATACCCCCAGCTTCTTGTAGGTATGTTACTTTCATTAGTGCAAGGATTGTTTCGGGCTAGGGTTAGCCCTGAAATTTCGTGAATTTCCATTGACGGCATTATGCGCCGTTGCAGGAAAAGGTCTATTTCGCGGGTCTGTACCGGTTTCTGCGCTTTTTGCACAAACTAAGTCTTTACAATTTTGAACTCCCCATACCCTCAGCTTCTTGTAGGTATGTTACTTTCATTAGTGCAAGGATTGTTCCGGGCTAGGGTTAGCCGTGAAGTTGTGTTAATTTCCATTGACGGCATTATGCGACGTTGCAGGAAAAGGTCTATTTCGCGGGTCTGTACCGGTTTGTGCGCCTTTTGCACAAACTCAGTGTTTACATTTTTGAACTCCCCATACCGTCAGCTTCTTGTAGGTATGCTACTTTCATTAGTGCAAGGATTGTTCCTGGGTAGGGTTAGCCGTGAATTTGCGTGAATTTCCATTGACGGCATTATGCGCCGTTGCAGGAAAAGAGGCTGGAGCCATGAAGATGCTTCCATTTTCTCAGCATGGCAATGTTCCTGGTGTTTGTGGTGGAGTACATCACCTCGATGTCTTCCTCATCTGTCTCCTCTAGACCCAGAAAAGGAGCGATGGAGCGCCAGTCGGTGATGCTCAGTGCAATCTTGTTTTGGTGGTCTCTACTCACCAGGTGGTCCAGTGTGCTATGACTCGTGTCACCAAGTCTGCTCTCCAGCAAATCACTCAGTGAAGTCCACTTAGCCATTCAGTCAATCACAGAATCTGGCGTATCGTCTGAGCGAGCGTGGTGTTATAACCAGTTATTGAAAATTTGGCTGTGGACCACAGTGCTAAGCTGCTGGTGACACTGCAAATGTACAAAATTTAGGACGATGGTGACTTCCCAAGTTGAGAACAATGGCTTGCATCATGCGACAAAACACTGTCAAACAAATAACAATGACACAAATCAGTCTAAGCATTACATAATCATCTGTACTGTCCTGTAGAGTTGTTGCATTGAGCACATGCACTTCGCGTACAAAATTGTAATGCTCTTTCATTGCCATCATTCTAATGGCAGAATATGCATGCAGATCGCTTTGTTCACCGTTATCTTCACAGCTCAGGCAGACAATCATGTGACATGCACATGGCATTGCATGATTTGCAAATTGAGTTAACTAGGGTGTGTGCATGCTCGTTCTTGCCATCATTTTAATGGCAGAGTATAGTAGCCATACGTGCAGACAGATGCAGATGCTTCATTTACTGGTTCAACAGACTGTACATGGCATTGCATGATTGTCGAAATGTATTGCTTCAAGTGCATTGTATACGCAAATGATGTATACTTGTATACTGCAGTGGCCAACACACAACAAAAGAACTCACAAAGTCTTACTGGACACTACTAATGTAAAGTGTAGTGTCAGTTTGTTATCCCCGACGTAAGCACCAACAGACTTGGTGTTTTCAAGCACAGTGTGATCAAGGAGTAAGGTTTGGGCTGCAACTGGAATGTCTGTTTCTATTGTAATCATGCGCTTCAGTGAGAGAACATCATTGCAGCAGAGAACTTCAAATGGAATGGTAACACCAGCTGGAGTCTTTATGACAACAAGCAACCTCTTGTCAAGGTAAACAGTTCTATAGGCACAATGTCCTAGGTGTACAAAGTCTTGTGCAGCCTGGTGATCATGAAGTTTAAGCTCACGTTTAGAGATACCCAGCTTATAATCCAAATCATACAAAGCCTGGTTTTGTTGTGGAATGCCAGAACATTCCTCTATTGCAGCCTTGAGGTCAGCTATCGTATCACTACTGAAGATGTGCACATTGCATACAGCAGGATAATACCACTTGACTTGTTGGCAGCTATATACGGTGCATTTTTCACAATATTCATCAGTGAGGTGGTATGTTAGAATGACTGAGCCACTGTATTCAACCTTTGTACTTGTACATTCACTCAGAGTGTTGCCATCTGCAAGCTCCACATCATTCTGAAAAAGTTTCACTTCACTATCATTGTATGGTGATAGTTCCCTCATAAGTTCCTTGATGACGAAAATGGAGACGTCATTATCAGGAAGATAGAGGGGTGTAGACTTTTGATGTATGTACACCACAATTGAGCCTGAGGGCCGAAGCCTGGCAATCTTTTTGCTTCCGAGTTTTCTTTCCACAAGGAATACTGGTGGTACTTCATCTTCAAGAATTGACATTGCATCTCTAGGCTGAACATAACCCGGGTAATTACTATGCCTTTGGACAACTAAACTGGTTGGACGGGCTACAACTTCGAAAACAACAGAACATTTATCAATGAAGCCAACAATTTGCTCTCTTAAGCATTACCTCTTCACTAGAGTAGAATGTTGCATAATCAATTTGAGCTCTTTGCTCTTTAAGAATCAGTGTCTCAGCAGTTCTAAATGTGTCATGTGAATGCAGTTTTAATGTGATGATGTCTGGTTCAGACTGCAGCAGTGAAAGTAGAGTTGAAAAAAGGCGATTTCTGTACGAGGGTAGCATAACTTGGAGATTAGACAGTATTCCTTGCATGCTGTAAGCTCCACTGTATCTTCGCTTTTTAGGTCATACTCACCTACAACTGACACATACCTGCAGGCAACTTTACACTACTGCGGCCTCTGAGAGTTACTAGTAAGTGCTGGTATGGTAGAAGGGTTCGCTCAAGGGCTACCACACGATGAACAATATCAGTGAATGTGGTTGCAGGCTTCACGGTCAGAGGGAGGAACTTGCCAAGATCAGGCAGGGATATGCAAAGTTGGATAGTTCCTGTCTGCAGACGCTGATAGACTGTGGAATGATTCTGAATACCATACTCACACAGCAGTCGTTCATCACTCAGTTCCTGTCCTTGGAATATGAGGCGTAGCTTCTTGCTCTCTACTCTTTCCTCCACTGGCAGTTTCTGTTGGAGCATTGTCTTCAAATCCTCAACTGTGTCAGTGGTGATGACTTCGAGGACAATACGTAGTCCACTCAATGTCTTCACATATATCATGGCTTCGTTGTCTTTTGTCTGCACCTTGTCCTTGGTAGGAGCGGACGGGGTGTCAGCAGCAACCATTTTCAACAGTTTATCAATGAGGTCAATCCTTTCGACATCCCAAAACGCCCCCAGTAGCCTCCTGTAGGTGGCGCTGGAGCCATGAAGATGCTTCCATTTTCTCAGCATGGCAATGTTCCTGGTCTTTATGGTGGAGTACATCACCTCGATGTCTTCCTCATCTGTCTCCTCTAGACCCAGGAAAGGAGCGATGGAGCGCCAGTCGGTGATGCTCAGCGCAATCTTGTTTTGGTGATCCAGTGTGCTGTGGCTTGTACCACTAAGTCTGCTCACCAGCAAATCATTCAGCGAGGTCCGCATGGCCATTCTACATTCTTGGCTGTGCAGTAGGCCTAGCAATCTCTTTCATAGTCGTCGTCTTCTAGTTCCATCTTAGTCTCGCAAACCGGAAGTGAGTCTCGTTCCCAGGCCTACCCCGTTTTTTGTTCTTCGGTTTGCGTTCATACTGTACACGTCCACGGAGGCGGAAGAGCGCGAAACTCCCGTATGTGCTGTGTCAGCAGTCTTCGTTTGGAGTAGAGGAATCACGTTCGTACATTACCAATTACTAAATTCTTGACACGTGAAAGTAGTAGACTCGTTCCAAGGCCATTTGAAAATGGGAACGGGGCAAGCAGACTTTTTATAAACCTCGGATTTCAGAAACTTGGAGCGTAGTTACGCTTGCTAGGCTACTGCTCTTGCCTCACAGGATTTTTCTGTAGTCGCTCCGTCGCAAGATCTGTTCATCTACTCTGTAATGCCATCATCAACAGTAGCTGGCTACCACGTGATCAAGTAAGGCACGTAATCGTTACATAATATGCTGACTCAGCACATACGGGAAAGTTTGCAAGTGACGCCAGGCCCCTTTCCCGATTTTTGGGTGGGGCCTGGGGACGAGGCTACGAAACTACGGCCCGGGCTATAGCGCTAGTCTCGTGCCCCGCCCACGCGCGCGAGGGTGGGTCTGGGGACGAGACTAGGCCCGGGCTAGGCTAGGCTGCACTGGGGGCTGGGGGCCCGGGGGGGGGGGGGGGGGGGGGGGGGGGATTGCAGTCACGTGACTTCTTTGCTGTAAGCGTTGGAGGCTACATGCTGACACTGACAGGATCTCACCACCCAGATCTGAGGCTGTAGAGTTGAATAGAGGAACATGATACATTTAAATTAAGACGTTTAAAAAGATAGGCAGGTGCATTGGGGTACCTCAAACTCGTGTACAAATACACTAAGAAAAGCAAAACCAAACTCACTAATCACAGTATAAACAACATGAAACTTTGTACAACAAGCAGCGAACTAGTACTTTTTCATTGAGTTTTGGTGTTTGGTTTCGTGTAATGTTCGTCATAACAGTCTGGACATAGTCCTCCCAATTCAGGCACAGCTTTGAACGAGCAACCAGGGACATTACACAGTTGCTTGGCAGGTTTCATATCGGTATCTTGTGGCCTTGTTTGCCCAGGAGCCGGCCCAGCACCACTAGCTTCATTCTGATACTGCCCTCCTCCCCCTCTGCCTTCTGCTCCTCCATATGCACTCCCTCCTCCTCCATACGCACTCCCTCCTCCTCCATACGCACTTCCTCCTCCTCCATATGCACTCCCTCCTCCTCCATATGCACTCCCTCCTCCTCCATATGCACTCCCTCCTCCTCCATATGCACTCCCTCCTCCTCCATATACACCTCTTCCTTCTCTTCCTCCACTCGAGAGAACTCTTGTGTCTGCATGATCTCCTCCACCACTCGTCATATACTGGTGCTGTGGTTTTCGCTTTGGCTCATCAGAGCTGTTAGACATGCCTCGATTATCATATGTATGTTGTAGTGGCTGTTGCTGCTGGGGTGGGTAGGGTTGGTTTGCAGCTGTCAAAGGAGTGGCTACAGCACCAGTGGGTGGTTGTCTTCCTTGCTGTGTGCTCGGAGAGGCTGTGGTTTGGTAGTGAGAGATGTTCGACTGGGTGTAGTGAGAAGCACCACCATAGTTTGAGTACGGCAGGGTAGTGTACGTGGTGTGATTTCCATCTGCATACACTTCTCTGCGCTGGCTGAAGATTGCCTCAGACTGACTGTGAACAGGTTGATATTGGCTGTGGGAGTACGACGAAGCCTGTGTGTGGACTGATGTAGCAGTATAGCCTGCACTGTGTGGTGATGGGAAACCTGGATAAGGGTTGGAAGCCCCCACACTTGGTTTCTGGTTTGCTGAAACATTTTCAGGGTATGGCCCTGGGTAATTGTACGGTGCAGTCATTGGCTTGTGTCGTGCAGTCTCATCCTCGTGGGGTAGACCAGTTGGCTGCTGTTTTAGAAAGGACTTCATCATGCTGGCATGCTCGGGACAAACTGCGTAGCTGTGGTCCCCACCAGACAGAGGACTTGTTCCCTGGCAGATGAAGCACGGAAACTGCTGACCTCCGGACAAGGACATATTCTCCATTGCTCCACTGAGGTCATTCGTAGTGCCTCGGGCTTGGACCATCGGTAGGTTAGCAGCTGGCCTAGCCTGAGTGAGATTTCTTCGAGGTTTTGGAGTGGGTTTTCCTTGGGATGAAGCTGGTTGCATTTGGGGCTGTGTGTATGCGTGTGCTTGTGGAAGCAAGTTCTGAGGTGGTGTTGGGGTAGCTCTAAACTCAGTGGCAGGTTCGGGGAGGTTCCGGTGCATACTACAGGCAGCACAGAAGATACTGCCCTCATTAGCTGTGTTATTACAACTGGTAATTGAACACCTTCTTATCTGAGTGTACACAGCAGCAGGGGGTGGTGATGGCTGCCGATACTGCTGTTGTCCGTATTGCGGCTGCTGCTGCTGCTGCTCATATTGTGGCTGTCGCTGCTGTCCGTATTGCTGCTGCTGCTGTTGTCTATGTTGTGGCTGTTGCTGTTGTCCGTATTGCGGCTGCTGATGCTGTCCGTATTGCTGCTGTTGTCCGTATTGCAGCTGCAGTTGTCTGTGTTGCTGCTGCTGTTGTCCGTATTGCTGCTGTTGTCCATATTGCTCCTGTTGCTGTCTGTATTGCTCCTGTATTTGGAAATTTCTCTGTGGTTCTGTGTATGCTCTGCTATAGGCAGGCTGTGGGGGATCGTTCAAGGGGTTAAGCTGGTTCTTTCCGACAACTTCCACCTCTGTCTTCTTCATGAAGCATCCATGACACAGCCATCCAAATTCCTCAGTGCCATAAAACTGTTGACAGTTGGGGCATTTTGGTGGCTCTTGGCCTCCCCCATCTCCTGTTGAGGGAGGATTTCTAGCTGCGATTGGCACCTCGTAAGGCTGTGGGTCTGGGGCTCTAAAAGGCTGGCCATATGCACCTCCGCTAGTAACTGGAGCCGTAAAGGTCTGTTGTGGTGGATGAGTGGGTGGGGCAGAAGACAGTCTAGTCGGATCACACATGGGTGGGGCTACACTACCAGCAGATGACCTAGACGGAGGATGAGTGGGCACGCCATCAACTTCTTTGATAATCTTTTCCAGATTGTCACTGAAGCACTTGGAGCAATAGTAGCGTGTCTCAGCTGTCCCAAAGAAATCACACCCGGGCATACGACATTTGCTCCTTCCTCCAGATGCATTTTCTGCACGAGGTGGAGGAACAGCGGGAGGCTTTGGTTGTACTTGAGCAGCTTCGGACTGATAGTTACCAAGACTCTCATACATGTCATCCTTTTGTCCTTGTGGTTGATGTTGCAATTCAGGCTGTTGCTGGGAAGATCTTGGTGGCTGCTGCATGTACTGTTGCTGTGGCTGTCGGCCTGTTGTGGTTCTATGGTAGCAGTTCTCACACATACCGAGGTACATTGGATGACCTGGGTTGGTGCAGTGGGGACACTTTATCGAGCCCTGGCTGCTGGAGAAGGGAGAACCTTGTTGGGAAGTTTGTCCGGATGGTTGTGCAACACCTGGCTGCCGTCCTGCTCCATTGCCATATGGGTATTGCTGTCCAGTGCTGACTCTTTCTCGCTCTTGTGTTTGGGCTTCTGTTTGTGCCTTCTTGTAGCACTGTGAGCAGAGGCCAGCAGTATCAGGGTTACCAGACATCCCACAATTGTTGATGCAACGTGGTCCACTGCCTCCTGGACCATTCTCGATGGGAGCTTGGTTTGCCATAGGACCAGCAGCACTATTTGGATGATACGATTGGTGCTGCTGTGTTGGTGTCTGTACCTGACTCACGTATGAACTGTGACAGGCATCAATGAAACCCGAGATGAGAGGCTTCAGGTAAGCAGGGATTTCCGCAATCATCATTTTGGCGCAAATGACGTGGTGCTGGAAATATGGCGAGCCATGACTCTGAATCTGCATCAGATTGAGGTAATCCATCATGAGAGAAGTGGGGTCTTCTTGAGGGAGTGCAAACCGAATCGGAAGCTGCTGCCCGTAGTAATCGGTCAGTGGTAGTACAAGGTACCCATTACGATACTGATCAGGGGAGTCAATAACAACAAGTGCTGAAAAATGGCCGCCATAGAACGACAGGGGGAGGGGATCTTTTTTGCAGGAGTGGGGGTCCCAGAGAAGGGGGAGGTAGATGCCATGAAAGTTGACCCCCTGGAGAGTGGCTCCCTGGACGGATCTCATTTTGGGGACGGCGTACATGACCACAGGTCGGCGCAGGACATTGGCAAGGACAAAAATGTGAAACTCTTCAAGACTTTCCAGGTTGCCTCTTGTGGGGACTTCAGCGGATGCTTGGTTGACAACCATTTCCCACTCCCTCTGCCACTGTGGCTGGTCTAACTGTAGGCCAAGTTGGAGGTTTTCCTGCTCACGATTGTGCTGCCAGCGTCTGTAGAATGTGTTGCCCTCCGTATTGAAACAGGCATGGGCCACCGCTCTACGAAGTATGAGGTCTCGGTCTTGAAACCCCCACATGCCGAGAGACGCAGCATGTAGCAGACAGTTGCCATCTCCAAGTGTGTACAGAGGAACTAGTTTCGTGGCTGAGGGACACCAGTTGAGACATTTCTCACCTTCTAAAGCTCTCTGTGTCTCCTTATCAATGATTCGCTCAAAGACGAACTGCTGGAATTCAGTCGGGTAGTCGGTGAGGGCTGGTAGAGTGAGTGTGAAGCAAGGCGTACTAGTGAAGAAGTTGGTTCCGCCCATTGGGACAGTGGAACACCAGTCTTGTTGGATCACAGCCCTGCAGCGCTTCGTCGTCTCCAAGTTTGTGGTGGAGATGCTTCGTGGGAGGGCTGGTTTGGGTGACGTCTGGGTGTAGTAACCAGAGCCAGTACTGTACTGTGGGTGCTGTGTTGCCATGACAATGGTCACCTACAGTGTGGGTTCAATACATGCAAACTGAATACACTCCATTTTACACTACAAAAAGCAGAGCTATTTAGACAGTATTCTATACGCTGGAGTATTAGTTGAGAGTAACAAAGGGTACAAGGCTGCATATTAGTTTCTCTGGACTTTCTCAAAGTTCATGTGGGCAGGTTGCCATTGCCATTATATCATTGCTTGCAAAAATGTTTTGCTCCTGGACTTGAAAGCCACACTCTGTGTCCAAGGGGGGTAAGTGCTCCAATGTTTTATGAAAGGAGACATCTTTTAGTTGTTTTGTGGTATGCTGAGTAGTTCAAAATTAACATGCAAATCAGTAGCATCATGACGTACAAACCACAAGATCAACAAGTACACAATAATAGGCCAGCAAAGTAGGTACCAAAGGAGTCCGAGGGGGGGGGGAGGGGGAGGGGGAGAGAAGGCGATGAAAAATTTATAGCAGTTGCCACTACTAGATTGTGTGTATCATACATCTGCATATGTCTACACGTTGCCATGTTGGAAGGCAAGTGAGTAGGAAAGTTCTTTTTTAGTCTTGTGCCCAGCCTGCGCATGCCTCCCGTGCACCTCCTGATGAGAAACGGTCTAGCGAACGAAGTCGAATTTCTTGGGCTTATTCCCCAAAAGTGGTAAGGACCAATGGGATGGCGAGATCGGTAATTATACATAGCACTTCCCTTACAACAGTCGAGTATCTGTACATTTCTTTGAGGGGGTTAGGTGTAAAATGTTTTGAACGTTGCTAGGTGACACTGTCACAAAGTGTGCACAAGCCCAAGAAATTCGACTTGGTTCACCAGACTGTTTCTCCTTGTGAGAGGGTGGGGTCTGGGGACGAGGCTAACCGTTTCTCCTCATGAGAGGGTGGGGTCTGGGGATGAGACTAACCATTTCTCCTCGTGAGAGGGGGTCTGGGGACGAGACTAGTTATTTTTTCAATTTGTCACTTCCACGATGGTAACATGACACATTACATAAGTTCACACTCTCAATTACCACATTATGCCTGCCTTATTTTGTTTCACAGACACTAGTCTCTTGTGTAGCCAGCCATGAACACACAGACCTACACCACAGATCTAGGTGAGGTCGCGCCAAAAAATTGGATCCAGCAGTGATACTACATGTGGCCTATCTTCCCCCAACTCCAACCTCAGGGGGCATGCTTCCGACACCACCACTCTACACAACAGCTAGATGCAAAATTTTGGCCACCACGGCCAAATGTGTGTCATGTCCACCGCTTGCCCAGTCAGCACTGACTCCGAAGCTACTCACAAATATTTTATAGGTAGAGCAGTCGGGTTTAAGCAGCGTCACCAGTCCCCAGAGTGGACATATAGACCACTGGTGCATATAGGTTCAACGTACCTGATTAGATAGAGAAGAAGTAAGTCGAGTCTTGCATTGTAGTCAATGTAGACCTCCACAGACAAAAAAAAAAATCGCTTTTGTTTGGGGATTCCCCGCCCGCGAAGCATTTACATTGCATCATAGCACGTCATGTATTTAATCCGTGGCCGTGGGTGGGGCTGTAGGCCAGAGGATCTAGGAAGCGCGGACATAATTTGCTGAGTACGACATCCAGCGAACAAAGCCTTATTCATCAACAAGCACAAATTTATTTGAAAAGTGCCACTAGATGGCAAGACCCTGAATGTTAGGGTCGCTACTGCACTGGTCTGGTATCTGCATCCCTATGCTTGAGGGCAGAGACGGTCAAAATTCAGCTCACTAAAGGAAGCCATAGTAACACTGAACTGAATTTGCACTTCAGTTACCCACTGCAGGTTTCATGACAGCATAGAGGACCTCCGTAGGTCTATTGTGACCAGGGTTTTTTTTCAAGAAATGTAGTTTGGGGGGGGGGGGGGGGGTTGCTTTTGTGGGGAGAGAAAATGTGAAAACCATCCATAAAACAAACGAAATTTATTATTGTTTGGGGGGGGGGGGGGGGGGGGATTTAAAACTTAGAAATCACTGAATCAGATTGTGTACCCTAAAAGAGCCATGCTTGTTGTCCCTCCCATGAAGCCTTTCTATATAATTATACATGATCAGATCACGATGTTTATTTTGAGATCCACCAATTCACACTAATGCAGCTGGATTTGAGTGTGCCAGTCGTTGTCATTGATCACAATCATAAAGTGCACAATCTGCATAACTTCACAAGAGCTTCAAATCTCACAGCATTCTCAGTAGTAAATCTAATGACTAGCACAAAGTGTGGTTCATTTCTTCTTTTTGCCTTCATCCTGCAGGTATTTAAGAAGTCACATGATAAACATCATACTGTAAATTACATCATAATCTACAGCTTGTGCTCATGTAGTGTATCTGCTCTTGATGCTGCCATACCATACCCATGTGTTGTTAAGTGTATACGCTTATATATCCATAGGAAGGAAGGGGCAAGGTGCAATCAGTATGTGTTTTAAACAGAGTACCACATACAGACCAGCACTTAATAGCAAACCGTTATTAGTGGAATGTGCTGAACATGTGAGTACGGTAGCATGGTTTCACGCCGTGTGATACTACAGGTTTGCAGTGCACAAACTACTGCCCCACAGAGTAAGAGTATGTGAGGAATTCAAGATTAACTAAGATGCACAAACTTTCATCATGTAGCATATCCCAATTTGAGCTAGTACATTAGGGTTAGACTAGAGTCCATAGCCATCATGGTTTCATGAAGTCTCAATACAATCAGCAAAGAGAGAACTCAGGACACGTGTACTAAAGCCCCCACCCCCCCCTACACACACACACACACGCAATAGGCTGTTCCTCCCCACACAGGTAGCACAGGGACAATACACTGTTATTTCCTCTAGAGAATCTACACACTCATATGTAAGATGCATGCTATGCATCTCCACAAATATGTGAGAAATCCCTGGAGATCACATTAATTACCTTATTCTGTCCCATGAAGTAGTACACTACAGCTACTGCAATCATACCAAATATGATGACAGTACCAGTGCCCCAACCAGAAGTTTTACCTGAAGTGTGATGAATGAGAGACAGGAATATTATATATATTTCTGAGAAACAATTGCTTGGAATATTGCATGACCTCAGTTAGTCTCGTGCCCCGCCCGCGCGCGCCTCCCGGCGAGAAACGGTCTGGTGAACGAAGTCGAATTTCTTGGGCTTATTACCCAAAACAGGTAATGACCAATGAGATCGCGAGATCGGTAATTATTACGTAACACTCCCCTTACAACAGTAAAATTTGTTCATATCTATTCGAGTATCCGTACCTTTTTTGAGCGGGTTGACCGCAAAATGTTTTGATCGTTGCTAGGTTACAATGTCGCAAAAGCTTGCGCTAGCCCAAGAAATTCGACTTGGTTCACCAGACCGTTTCTCCTCGTGAGAGGGTGGGGTCTGGGGACGAGACTAGACCTCAGTTCTCTTAAAAATGTGTTATACAGAGTAATCCAATGTGCAGGATGCATTTCAGCCCTTATTAACACTTACCAGGAGTCAGCATTCAAAGACCTATACCAGATTTGTACACAAATGTTGCTATGATTTTTTGATCTCAGTCCAAAAGTACTAATAAGCAACAATAACAACATGCTGCTCTTTCTTAACACTTTGAGTGTTTGTATTAATTATTTTTAACTCTTTAACCACCATAGACCCTTCACTAGAAGTCTTTTTTTTAGGCTATGAATATCTTCTTTGGTCCTATTTCTACTTCTGCTCGGAGCTAGGACTGGAAACTTGAACTAAAGCTTCTTCACACCCACTCATTAGCAAGCTTTCAAAGGACAGGGCTCTCTGACCAGCGAACACTCCTCCTGACTGAAAACTGCCTACAGTACCAGAAATGGTGCCCCTACAAGGGGAGAGGAGTGGTTTGGGCTAACAAGGTGAGATGTGGTCCAGCCAGTGCTGACCAAGGCCATTCTACAGCCAGCCAAGGCAGCCGCCATGTGCATGGCATGTCTTGAATATGCCTGGCCAAAGTCAGATGATGCCAAATGGCATAATCAGTGGTTAAAGGGTTAAAATCTCTTTGATACCCTTTATCACTCATACAATGTGAACTTCAACCTATTCCAGTCACTAACTTTGAGTGTCAGAATAGAGCTTTTATGACAGGCCTAACCATTCACTAACACCAGGCCTTTCAGTTCAGGTCTGGTTGTAGAGAAGAAATCTTAGAGAGAGAGACTGCGGTATCTGATACCGTAAGCCCTGGAGAAAAAATAACTTGTGCCAGCTTACCCTTGTTGTCATCATCCAGGATAGTCACAAAGGCAAATTGAGGTTTCAGTGTGACAGTTCGCATATGTAGTGTAACCAGTGCAACTGCAAATGATTCGGTTGGCTCTCTTTCATGATCAGCAATGAGGTTAATCTTGGTACAAGCTCGCGGTGATGTGTTGGTAAACACGAGCTCCGTTTTCTGCTTCACAAAATCTTCTCCAGCTGTCAAAAAGACACAGAACAAACTTTAGTTTACTATTATTTGGCTGACAAATGAGAATATAGTCTGATATTGGTTTGCTGAGCAAGGGTACAGAAGTATGGATTGTTTAACAACAACTTGCCGTAAACTATAAAGTCAACTTGTGTTGTGTAAATTATATCTATCACATTGCTCATGAAACCATAGGTGCTGGTTGTTAAGTGCAACTCTTTATTAAGTGCAAATTTTTATTAAGTGCATAAGTTGCAGAGGGTTTTACCCATCATGTGTTAAGCTCATGACCTGACGTGTTCTGTCTATCTTGCAGGCGACCTGCCTACATATTTTGAGACCATGTGGACATGAGATATTAATGTGTATGCATACCCTGAGCTGATAGTCCATCTACAGTAAGAAACGTAACAGGAACTGGTGTAGCAATATTCCCAGCAGTCTTGACAGCACACACAGTGACAGACTCATCTCCTTCATGCACAGTGTAGGAGGTTATCTCAAAACCAATTTGCACACCTACAAGAAAAAGAGCAAGTACGTTATGAGCAGGAACTGGGTCCAAAGTAAAACACAAACTACTGTATACTTATGTATGGGGCTGACAGTAGAATGAACTATCATACTATTTTGCTTGGTGCACTCAGATTTTCTTTCCTCCACATCCTCACAATCTGTAGTAGAGTCAACAGAATACCAGTCAAGAAATGCACAAAGCAGGCTTATGTCCAGACCCTCGGTAAGAAGTGAGAAGGAGTGTCTGGTGTACACAGTACATATTCACAAGGGTGTCAGTAAAATTGTCCAATGAGATTCTTACCGACTTGCATAATCCCTTGGTCATGGTAAAAATGCTTTGTTCTTAACATATTCACCACCCCCCCTGATATATTTTTTCTTACATGGTTTGAGGTTGATATTGAAGTCATTCTGAGTTATGTTGCTAACACTGTTGCCAAGATTTTAGGAGGAGAAAACAGTCGGTATATCCCAGGGCTTCTTGGATAATTATGGGACTTCTAAACTTTAAATTTACCAACTGACACACACTAACCTCCTGGGTTGATAATTTCTTTCTGGTCAACACGGTACATATACACTCCCTCCACTCCCACATTGCTGCTCTCCTCCACCTCTTGAGTACTCTCATCCAGTGAACCAGGTAGTGTGTAGGACCTCACACCATCCCCTGCATTAAAGCCAATGCCAGCTTTTCCCCACGTGATGTCACCGTATATGAACAAAACAAAGGATTTTGTCCCGTCTGTTGCAAGGACCACTTGAAATTCATTGGTCTACAAATGCAAGAAGAAATTAGTTGATTCAAAGCAGTTGTATACATACTCTGATACATGATGAATCAGTTGAAGCGGACACAGAACCAGACAACTTGGGTGAAAGTGTACACTGCATGCATCCAAAATACATCATGCACATACTTTCAACTGGTTCATTATAATTATGTCATAACAGCACTTGCATGTGCATCTACATATGCATGCATATTCTGCGACACATGCATGGTCGACATACTCCAAATATTTTTAACAGCATATGTATGAACAAAAAGCAAGATTTCCCTGAAGTAGAATGTCACAACTCGTTTCAGGAGGGCAAACTAAAGTTGCATATCACAAAACTCAGAGCACAGCAGAGAGAGTCACCTGCTAGCTTGATGTGCAACTTGTGTAATTGATTAGCGTGTAACACTGTAATCATCTTTCCTTTTCTATTGCATTTAGTTTCTTGCTGGACACCTCACATTTTCAAAGCTTGACCAGTCATCCAACCATCAATGAGGTATGCATTACTGTAATCCACTTTTTCTTAAGTGGATACCTTTGCTTTCCTCCGTCTTAACCCCCATGCAGGCTTCATGATGTACACACTATAACCCCCAGGCTTAATGATGTACATGCTGGGTTGGTGTCAGCTCATATCGTCAAAGCTTGACCAGTCACACACAATAACTAAATTGCATGAGATGTGTATCGCCTTTAATTTATTTCCTCGTTCTCAATGGATGCCTTTCCTCCTCCTCAAGGTTGATGGTACCTTTTCAGTTGTAGCTCGATAGATTCTTGCTACTGCTGATATCTGCACTTTAGCAACAGGTAGCCTCATTCCCAGGCTCCAACCCCCCAGTTTTCATTGCTTGTAGTGTGAAAAGTGGACGCAATGAAAGGTGAGGGTGTGAGAGGCGGGGAATGAGGCGGGGAATGAGACTAAGCATCAGGTATGAGACTAAGCATCAGGTATGAGACTAAGCATCAGGTATGAGACTAAGCATCAGGTATGAGACTAAGCATCAGGTATGAGACTAAGCATCAGGTATGAGGCTAAGCATCAGGTATGAGGCTAAGCATCAGGTATGAGGCTAAGCATCAGGTATGAGGCTAAGCATCAGGTATGAGGCTAAGCATCAGGTATGAGGCTAAGCATCAGGTATGAGACTAAGCATCAGGTATGAGGCTAAGCATCAGGTATGAGGCTAAGCATCAGGTATGAGGCTAAGCATCAGGTACCCTACTGTGAGATATTGACCTTTGACTGTTATTAAATCTATATCCGTTTTTGTATGTCTTCTTCTATTGTATATAGTTGGAAGTTGTACTATTTTTGTGAGTTGTTGTTCCGTATAGTTCAGTCTATGGTCTCTGAAAGTTGTTGTCAAAATAACTGCGTGCAAAGCACTGGTGGCCTCTAGTAGGCAATACACCACATATTTGGCGACGAGGGTGAAAACGAGAAGCCACATAGTCGGCGACGTGGCGAAAAGCGATGGCGACTCACGGGAAGATCGAGGAATTTGACCCGTCTCACGAAACATGGGCCACGTACGTAGAACGCCCGGAGTTCTACTTCATCGCAAATGGGATTGATGACCCAGTGAAGAAGCGGGCAGTGCTACTGACTGTAAGCGGCCCCGCAACATACAAGTTGATCCGGAACTTGTCGGCTCCCAAAAAACCGACGGAGAAGTCGTATGACGAGCTAGTGGCCCTGGTAAAGTCGCACTATACTCCGAAGCCCTCAGTTATCGTGCAGAGGTTTCAGTTCCACAGCCGAACGCAAAAACCGGGAGAAACGGTTGCAACATTCGTAGCGGAACTGCGGCAACTATCCGAGTTCTGCGAGTTCGACGCATCACTCGAGGACATGCCTACGCGACCGGCTAGTATGTGGAATCGCAAGCGGCAGCACCCAGCGACGATTGCTGGCGGAGCCCGATCTAACGCTACAGAAGGCTCAGAACCATATCGAGAACTATTGAGGCAAAACGATCATTCACACTCCATAGTGCGAATCGCACCTTTTTCGTGCCCGTACGGGATACCTTTAGCCTCGTTCCCAGGCTCCTCCGCTCAGGAACGCGAAATTGAACTTGTGCATGCGGAGAGAGCCTGGTATTTATTCTCACGTGAGAACCCTCAAAGATAGAACGGAGGTAGAACGACCTTAATTGCGCGTGGGCGTACCCGAGACTCAGAACAGGAAAAAGAGCGAAGGTAGTGGCCAACTTACTACATGTATCTAGTTATCGGGGGTTGAATATCATACACACTGAGCGTTGAACGCATAGTTAGTTGAACAACATGCAAAATGTTGCCTTTCTGTTTTAGTCCTATTTCGATTACGTCATGCCTACGTAGAAAAGATACCAGGCTCTCCACGCGTGTACAATTCGCGTTCCGGAGAGCCTGGGAACGAGGCTAGGATACCTTCGTATACTATTACTTCTGTTCCCAGACTGATTCCAGGATTGGCATGGGAACGGGTTTCATGGATCATTATGGAGTCAAGCTACCCAGAGAGCGACCAAAGCGAGTAGATGAGAAACTGTATCCTGTGGAAATCGTTGAGCGCAATGAAGAGAGAGTGAAGGTGCACTACATTGGGTACGACAGTTCTTATGATGAGTGGAAGGAGGCTGGTGAGCTGGAAGTGTATGACGGTGGGTTCCAATTGGAATCCTATGTCCCTTTCAGCCTGTATATGGAACTCCGATACCAAATCAAACGTGCCTTGAATAGTGGCAGTAGGAGAGATCCAGCTGTCAGAATTGAACTGGCTTTTGATCGTGTGCTCTTTGATGGTGGTCTGGCAAAACATGGCTACATGAAAAAATCAGAGCGGGGACACAAAGTTTATGGGATAAAGCACTTTTCAAGTTTGGCAGCAGTTCTGGGCGACAAGTGGCATATCCGAATTCTGAACGAACACTCTGACTTCTGTTATGTGAATCTACAAACTGTTGAATTCTACTTACACCAGCGGCCACCCATTATGGAGTTCAATATGGAAACCAGTGCAAGTGAGGTCACTAGCCCTGGTGGACAGATTTTAGTGTTTAAATTTGTCCGTATGGATGGTGTAAAACGACAGCTGAATTCTGTTCTTATAATGGAATAGTAATTTTATACCAATGTATTTAAAACAATGTCAAAAACTTTTATTATAGTAATATACTTTCAATAATGATCATCAGTTCTCCTGGTTACAAGCAGGCAAATGCAATCCATCAACATCAATCAGATGGGCTCTATAGGGGGTATAACTACACTGGCTGCACAGTTCTAAACAAGTAAGTCGCTTGTGACCTTGTTGATGACAGCACTTTGTCTCAAAGCATTTAGGCTTCTTTGCATCACGATCTCGCAAATATTCAATTCTGTTCTGCTTTTCAAGTATTTGGCGAAGGGCTTGTGTGTCTCTGTGGTAAGTAGCTCTAAAATACTGTTTCGTCATCACATCGTATTTTTCAAGCCCTTGCTGTGTAAAGGGCAGCACACTTCCATGTAGTTGCATAAATTCTGAGACATGGTTCGCCATTGCATGAATGTAAGGTGTTACGTTACCCCGGTGATATACATCTACAAAACGACGAACCCACTCTCGAGCCTTATCTTCAAATGTCCTAACATCAGCTGTACTCATATTGTCGGGCGACTTTGAGAGCAGGTGGTTAATTTCTAATAATTCAGTCCATAGGTGCTGAATTCTCGCTACTTCCATTGTATCCATCTTGGGAAGGAGCAATGCCATTTCGATATGTTTAAAAACCTTCAGTTTCTCAGTTCCGGTAAGTGTTCTTGTTTTGAGCATCTTCGAGTTCTGACCTATGTAAAACTGAAAGTTTGGTATCCCAAGGCTGCGCACGAAATTCTCAAATCTTTGTAAATGCTCATACTTCTGTACATCAAAAGTGCTGAACTTATTGACCTTGTCAATAGCATGCTGTCGTCTGAGCTCGGTGATCAAGAGCCTGATTAATACATCCGAAACACGAAGAAACAGATGCAAATTGTCTATTACGACATTGGTCAAGGGAATACTCGGAAACAGCGGTTTGTTTGATACATTGAACTGCCGTTTTGACTTCACAAGACTTGATGTACTTACATTCTCTTCAATTGTCCGGGCTCCGAGTTCTTTATCAGAAATCGACCACTTTTTGTCTGGGTCATGACGATCATCCTTGGAGCACTTACACCAAATGCAGGCATATTGACTTGTAGCAGAATCCACACCTGCAGACGGGGAAAGCAAAAACACATCTATTCCGGTTATTAACAGTATCAAGCTTTCAGTGCTACTTGTAGCTCAAAGATTTGAATTTATGCAACTAGACAATTTAGGGGATGGGGGGTGATGGGTGGGGTGGGCCGGATGAACAACTTGGGTGAATTATTAGTTTATGGTAATTCTTGGTTTACCTGTAGCCATTGCCAGAAATTTCCAGTCTCCTCCAAGGTAAAATTTGACATTGTACTTTTGTCCATTCACTGTCACAGATTTCAAATGTTCGACTTGATCAATGACATCACCCAAGGCATTCTTCATTGCCTCATACTTCTCTGGCTGCTTAATAATTGCCAAACAGTGGTTACCTTCACAACTCCAAGCCATACATCCTTCATCTAATAGCGTGAACCCAAAATTTACAACATGTAAACGTTTGCCAATATTCGTTCCATCTCCCGACAGTTTCACACGTACCGTACCCGTACTCTTGAAGGGTGCATCATCTGGAGTATGCTGAAGTAGGTAGGCAATCCTCTCTATTAAGCGGTTTTCTAATGACTGTTGGACACCTGAACCATCAGGGGTAGGTTGAATATTCCACAAACGGTTCAGTTCTGATATTCGTCTTTTCAGTTTGTAGTGTCTAGGCATCTCCTGGCAAATCTTGGCAAACTCATGGTAAGCACTGCCTGACACTTGGTATTGGTCTTTCACAAGAAGCATCATATTGATCATGTCAAAATCATTCTCCTCTGCTACATCTGCATCAGGTCCAAAGAGCTGATTAGACTGTTCCTTGTTGAGACAGAGTGATTGTTTTTCACCTGTTTCAGTATTCAGTAGTTCAACTTTCGTGGCAATGTAACCTTCCCTATCAAGCCAAGTAAGAGACAACTCACAGCTTTCCCTCCTTTTCCTCTTGAGTCTTCTGAGGTGTGAGTAGGAGTACTCTCCTACAGATTTCGTTCTGCTATGCCCTCGCTTGTCCAACAGATTGCTTGCGGTTACTTGCGCCAGCTGCCCTGACAAAACAGAAGCCTTCCTCTGGATTTCTGCCTTTTCTACTTTTGCCTTTTCCAGTTCTTCAACTGCCTGACTTCTTTGCTCTTTCAACTGGCTCAGTTCTCTTTGAAGCTCCTCATTCTGTGTTGCCTGTTCTACCAATTCTGTTTCACGCTCTTTCAATCTTTCTTCCAAGTGTGTTTTATCATCCTCTAACTGCCTGGCCTCGTTCGCTATTTCTTGTGTTGTTTTAACCTCTTCTTTGAGAAGCACTAGTCTCCAAGATGCCTGGAAAAACCTGCGCTGAGGAGCCCCTCCAGTAACTTTCTTCATCTTGTCTCTGAGATGGTTTGCCCTACGTACCAGTACATGGTGAAGTCTCTGTGAATACTGGATTACAATACCAAGTTTTGCGCCAATTCTGCTTATCCAGGTCTCAACTGTGGCCTTAACAGGTGCTGTTCCCGCAGCATGAGTTAAGTCATAAAGAAATTGGCTGAGGAAACAAAAGAGACAGCCTATGTATCAACTTTCACATTAGGACTTGGAGTGCCACCCCCCACCCCGCCCCAGGTCTCTTTCCCAGACAAATTTTCACACGCACCGAAAAAAATAGTCTGGTCAATGGCTTTCTCTGATTTCATTTCGAAAAGCGCAATAATTGATGATGTCAAGTAGACTTCAAACATTTTCACACATGTAGCGACATGGCATAAAGAAGCCATTATATACATCACACTGATAAAGCAATCTCTTTGGAGTGCCAAGCTCTTGGGGCTTGTAATGAAACTGCAGTGGGACATTGACCAGACTATTTCTCCCCCTGGAATGAGACTACTCCCCCCCTTCCCGGCTCCATACCTCCCTATTACGGTTAGGCATAGAGCTTCACTGTTCTCCCCCTCCCTAACTACACTTACTTCACACTATATACACTTACTTCACGATCAGATAGTAAAGGTAGTCCGTCTCGTCAGGTCCTTGTGTCCCATCACCGCCATTAGGCAAGGGAAAAGGACTAGCAACAGTGCTAGCGTTGTAAGAACAACGGTGTACATCTTCATGCTTCTTCTTGGCAGACTTTCAAACGCGATCGGCAGACACGGAGGGTGAGACAGACCTGACAAAGTGGGTATTTTTAGAATCCTCAAGCATAGTGCAATGACGCTCTGCGTTGGAATTTTCTCTCCAGCGCGCATAATTCGAGTAATTTGGTAATTTTTACTGCTAGGTGGGACACGCCCCCACTAATCCTATACTCAATACAGCCAACATCTTACACATGATCGGCGGAAAGAGGAACGACTGTTATCGCACAAATTTGGTATCACCAGCATCGTGAATCCATAAAGAACACTGCTGTGGGTTGGAATTGTTAATACATGCAAGGGATACAGACTTATTCTACAAAATCTATCCTAGTCAGCATCTTTCCAATACATTTCTGGATTGCACCTAATAGGAGAGAATCGTTACATGCAGGTGTTAATTCCACCAAATGATCACATATTTCCTGATATGCTCGCACAAGCCATAGAAAGCGCGGACAAGAACGCCAAAGACCTCCAAGGGCAGCGACAGCCCCCGATGACGGCAGTAAATGCTGTGACGTCCAAACGAGGACCGCCGAGAGGAACTCGAGCACGCGCAGACACAGGAAGGTCGATGGAAATCGCATGCTATCGGTGCGGAGGGAGGCACGCACCTCGAGACTGTCGATTCAAAGACGCTGTTTGTCACTCGTGTAAGAAGCGAGGTCACCTGGCCAGAGTGTGCCGCTCAATGAAGAGAACGCAAGGCACAGCTGCAGGTCGGTGCAGTAATAGCGGACAACAGCCGCAGCAAACGCACGCACTGGAAAGTGAAACACGCAGCCCGGCAAGCGAGCAAGAAGCGTACACCTTATTCCCTGTGAACTCTCAGCGAGCCAGCCCGATCGAAGTCTCAGTGACAGTGGACGGAGTACCAATGACGATGGAGCTGGACACAGGGGCAGCTGTCAGTGTCATCAGTGAACACACGTACCATTCCACATGGCCCCACGATCGACCAGCCCTCCAACCATCCTCAACCAAACTGCGGACATACAGTGGAGAGGAGTTGGAAGTGATTGGCAGCATTTCTGTACAAGTGAGCTATGAGGACCAGCTGGAGGAACTACCCCTTTTAGTGGTTCGAGGCATGGGTGCCAGCCTGTTGGGTCGAAACTGGCTCCAAAAGATCCGCCTGAACTGGCAGGGGATACACCAGCTGCAGCAGACACCTGCACTTCAGGAAACCTTACAGAGGTATGCAGAGGTATTTGAAGATGAGTTAGGGGAGATTAAGGGCATGGAAGCTCGAATTGATGTAGACCCTCAGGCCCAGCCCCGTTTTTGCAAAGCCAGACCAGTTCCGTTTGCTCTCAAACACAAAGTGGAGGCAGAGTTGGACAGACTGCAGAAAGAGGGAATAGTCAAAGCCGTGCAATCAGCCGAATGGGCAGCACCCATCGTACCAGTTGTTAAAAGTGATGGTTCTATACGCATCTGTGGAGACTATCGCCTGACAGTGAACCAGGCCTCTTGACTCGACTCATATCCTCTCCCAAGAGTGGATGAACTGTTTGCTACATTGGCAGGAGGGAAAGACCTTTTCAAAGTTAGATCTCCAACATGCATATTTGCAGCTGCCACTGGAGACGAACTCCAAACAGTATACAACGATCAATACCCATCGAGGACTGTTCCAGTACAACAGACTACCCTTTGGTGTGTCATCAGCACCAGGGATCTTCCAGAGAGCAATTGACGGTTTGGTCAAGGGAATCCCTTATGTTGCTGCATACGTGGATGACATCTTGCTGACTGGTGAGACACAGGAGCAACACCTGGCGAATTTGACTGCAGTGCTTGAGAGATTGAAGACTGCTGGTGTCAGGTTGAAGAAGCCAAAGTGTGTGTTCATGGCTAAAGAGGTGGAGTATCTTGGCCACAAGGTGAATGAAGCGGGAATCCACCCGACAGCTGATAAGATCAAAGCCATTCAGGAAGCCCCGCAGCCACACAATGGACTGAACTCAAGTCGTTCCTTGGGCTTCTCAGTTACTATAGCAAGTTTTTGCCTAACATGTCAACAACCTTGTCCCCACTGTATGCCCTTCTCCAGAAGAACAGGAGGTGGAAGTGGAGTAAGGAGCAGCAGAAGGCGTTTGAGCAGGCCAAGTTAGCCCTACAGTCGGACACTCTCTTGGTTCACTACGACTCGGAGAAAGAGTTGACTCTATCTTGCGATGCATCCCCATATGGACTGGGTGCAGTGATTTCCCACAGGATGGAGAGTGGTGTGGAGAAACCGATAGCGTTTGCCTCAAGAACACTAGCACCAGCTGAAAAGAACTATTCTCAGCTTGAAAAGGAGGCGCTGGCTATTGTGTTTGCTGTGAAAAAGTTCCACACTTACCTGTACGGGAGACACTTCTTCATTTATTCGGACCATCAGCCCTTGAGCTACCTGTTGAATGAGTCGAAAGGAGTGCCAGCGATGGCTGCATCACGAATCCAACGCTGGGCCCTCACCTTGAGCGCATACGAATATACGATCACCTACCGCCCTGGAAAGGACCAAGGTCATGCAGACGCCCTCAGCCGTTTACCACTACCCCAGACCCCGACAGTTGTGCCAGTCCCGGGTAACCTCCTATTGCTCCAGGAGCACTTGGACACAGTGTCACCTGTGACGGCCAGGCAGATCAGAGCTTGGACTGATAAAGACACCGTCCTGGCCCAAGTGAGAAGACTCGTGCTCCACGGTTGGCCCTCTCAAGAACTGAAGGGAGAGTTGCAGCCGTACTGGAGGAGGAAGGAGGAGTTAAGTGTGCTAGATGGGTGTGTGCTGTGGGGAGCACGAGACACATCCTGGAATAGCAAGAATGAAGGGCTTGGCCAGAAGTTACGTGTGGTGGCCAAGTATGGATGCAGACCTGGAGGCCAAGGTGCGAGCCTGTGTTGAGTGTCAAGCAAGCCGACCCCCACCAGCATCAGCACCGTTACACCCTTGGGAGTGGCCTCAGAAGCCATGGTCACGGTTGCATCTCGATTATGCCGGTCCATTTTTGAACAGAATGTTTTTAGTGCTTGTAGACGCACACTCTAAATGGTTAGAGGTTATTCCAGTCTCAGCTGCTACGTCAATGGTGACTATTGAGAAGTTACGAACAATTTTCGCAACCCATGGACTACCCGAAAGAATTGTTACGGATAATGGAACAGTGTTTACAAGTGAGGAATTTGAGAACTTCCTTCATGGAAATGGTATCGTACATACCCGAACTGCTCCCTACCACCCCGCATCCAATGGACTAGCGGAGCGGGCAGTCCAGACCTTCAAGCAAGGTATTAAGAGATTGAGAGAGGGAACGGTTGAGACTAAGTTGTCACGATTCTTGTTGAAGTATAGACTCACACCGCATGCGACTACTGGCCGTTCCCCAGCTGAACTGTTATTGGGTAGACAGCCAAAATCTCGACTAGACTTGCTTCATCCAGATGTGTCTGGCAGAGTGCAAGAGAGTCAGGCCAGACAACAGAGAGCTCATGATAGCCACTCTCGAGCAAGAGCATTCCAAGTAGGAGACTGAGTGTAATTTTTCAGGATCTCGAGTATGGATGGAAGGAACTATTTTGGACAAGACTGGTCCAGTTTCATTTCGAATTCGTTTGTTAGATGGACATATCTGGAAACGCCACATTGATCATGTCAGGATCAGGTACCCAGAGGACTCGATTGCCCCCAACATGCCAGAGGCATTGGTTGGTCCTGAACAGTTGATGGCAAGAGATAATCAAGCTAGCCAAGGACAGTCCTCTGCTGAGGTGGTACCCCCAGTGAACGATCCTGGAGTCTCGAGTCAGTCCCAACCTCGCCGTTCAGAGAGAATACGTCGACCCCCAGAAAGACTGTGTTAATCTAGTGAGGGGGAGATGTGAGATATTGACCTTTGACTGTTATTAAATCTATATCCGTTTTTGTATGTCTTCTTCTATTGTATATAGTTGGAAGTTGTACTATTTTTGTGAGTTGTTGTTCCGTATAGTTCAGTCTATGGTCTCTGAAAGTTGTTGTCAAAATAACTGCGTGCAAAGCACTGGTGGCCTCTAGTAGGCAATATACACCACACCTACTCAAGCTAAACCACAGTGTTTGACATTGGCTTCTTGCAGAGTAGTCTCGTACCCAGACCCTCCTCCAAAGAGGAAAGGAGGGTCTGGCGAATATAGTATTCCGCGGAGGTACAAAAATGTTGTACTATATTCACCAGACCCCCCTTTCCTCTTGGAGGGTTTAAGGGGGGTCTGGGTTCGAGACTACTAGCAGAGCTGATCTCTCCGTATTATATGTATTATATAGAATGTGTAAACTTTGGGAGGCAAGCAGCTCGATGACTCCTTGTATAGTTGATTTTAGCAATAGCTAAGCTACTCATGCTAAACCACTGTGTGTGACACTAGTTTCCAGATACAGCAAAGCCTTGTAAAGTTGTTTAGGTAAAAATACTCACATCTTGAAAGCCAGAATTGTCAGCCCAACAGTTAGTTTAAGTACATGAGGTTTGTACTTCTGTGGTAGCTGAGGAGAGAAGGCTTCCATTAGCTGAGGAGGAAAGGTTTCCATTAACTGAGGAGAGAAGGCTTCATTAGCTGAGGAGGAAAGGTTTCCATTAGCTGAGGAGAGAAGGCTTCCATTAGCTGAGAAGGAAAGGTTTCCATTAGCTGAGAAGGAAAGGCTTCTATTAACTGAGGAGGAAAGGTTTCCATTAGCTGAGAAGGAAAGGCTTCATTAGCTGAGAAGGAAAGGTTTCTATTAACTGAGAAGGAAAGGCTTCATTAGCTGAGAAGGAAAGGTTTCATTAGCTGAGAAGGAAAGGCTTCATTAGCTGAGAAGGAAAGGCTTCATTAGCTGAGAAGGAAAGGCTTCATTAGCTGAGAAGGAAAGGCTTCATTAGCTGAGAAGGAAAGGCTTCATTAGCTGAGAAGGAAAGGCTTCATTAGCTGAGAAGGAAAGGCTTCTATTAACTGAGGAGGAAAGGTTTCATTAGCTGAGAAGGAAAGGCTTCATTAACTGAGGAGGAAAGGTTTCATTAGCTGAGGAGGAAAACCAAGGTATCCAACTCCAAGTAATGAGCGGTGAATAACCTTTGAAGATGAAGTGCTGTATTGGTATGGAGGTACACATTAAATTTGATATGCTGTATGTGACACCATCAATAACCGATAGACAGCAGGTAACTGAATGGATATGTCCACTTATAAATAGAGTGTGTACATTGGTAGTTTCCAGAAAGCAAACCCACAGTTCCTGACTTGAGCTGCCAGTGCTCAAACTACTGAGCTATGGCCACCAGCACTCACAATTCTCTGTAAGTCAAGCCAGGGCCCCGAGTTTGATTCCAGCCTTTCATTTTCCTCTTATTCTCCTCATAACATTAATGTTCTAAAGCATGACTATATATTGAACTGCAATCCTTACCAGTTTTGGGTTACCAGCAAGCCCCAACTCTGGGACTTTATCCCACGTCACAATCACAAGGTAGCTTGGTGAAAAGTCTCGTGCTGACGTAAAAATACTCTGAAGGTGGTACTGCACTCTCTTTAGCAAGGTTGAGTCTTTTGTTGTTCGATAGTATACATCTCCGTTTCGTGATGTATCATAGTTACCCCAGTATGGTGGAATCAGCGCAAGAGATTTGTAGGGGAAAGGCTGTGGATTGGGTACGTTGAATTTCTCTTTAAAGGAGAGGACTCCATTCAAGTTCACCTGTGAGCAAAATGCAAAGAAAATAAAAATGAATTTTAAAAATTGGAAATTAATAGGAACATACACAAGCCACTGTTTTAGCCATTACACAGCTACAGTGGAATCTCTCTATTTCAGACAAGAATTACTGTCCTGATTAAAGGTATGTCCTCATGTTTGGGGTTACATTTTTTTGCTGAGAATTTGAAATAGAGGGATTCCACTGTCAATAGTCGACTCAGAACCTGATCCTCAAGGGCATGAAGTAATGAACTGCCACTTGGTGGTATCGAACTTGCAGATGTTGTAAAAGGTGTGGTAACATCCAAGTTTGTCTACTCCTGTTTTGTCTCCTTCAGTTTCAGGGTTTTTTTTGCCTCAAGTGTCTTTGGTGCAAATGTGTGTCTATGTTATAGATAAACCACAGTAGACAGGGATTTATGGTCCATAAACAACCCTCGCCCTTGGACAACCCTCGCCCTTGGGCCCAAGGGCGAGGGTTGTTTATGGACCATAAATCCCTGTCTACTGTGGTTTATCTGTTATATTCTCCACTCTGATTGGTCCTTGTTGTTATTAGTAAATACACATGGTAGTTTTCACTGTAAACAAGGTATGTTATTAGTAAACATGTAAAGTAATTTACACTCTAAACAAGGTAGCTTATAGGAAACATCATTTTACAACTTCCTGTGGTATATGGAACAGAATCTACAGAATCTACAACTTCCTGTCAGTATATGGAAAATAATACCCACCTGTTACCACAGAAACAAGGGTGAAGTGGAGTATATAGGTAGAATATTTTACAGCATATTAGACTGTATGACCTAGTAGAGAAGTGAAAATATTGACTAGACGAAACGACAGGAGACGAAACTGAAGTAGACAAAATGGTAGTAGACGAAACAGGAGTAGACGAACTAGGTATAAACCACATGCCACTGAAACCAGTTTATCAAAGTTTAATAAACGCATTAAGTAGATATATGGCTCCCTTATGACTAACTTACAGGTATAAGGCTCACTTGTGTCCATCTGAATATAAAATCATGTTACTCTTTGAAGCTTACATAAAGTGTGTCTTCATCTCTTGCGAAAAAGGGAAACTTTGACGGCAGTTTCAGCTCCGAGCTGGTGGTGCCATTGATAACAATTCCTGGTAAGAGTTTCTTATCTCCCTCATCACTTCCAAATGGGTAGAATTCAGGATCTTCAAAATACAAGTACAAGACAAAATTTACTTACTAAAAAATATAATTTGGTGGTCAAATTAAATCACTCAAAATTTCACAATCTACAGTACCATAGACAGTAAATGTAAGCTAATTAGACTAGTAACTTGTGAGTCCCTTGAAAACATGAAGTAGGAAGCTCCCCCCCCCATTTCCCTCCCCCCCTTCCCAACTAGATTGAACCCTTCATCCATTGTTGAATTTTACAGCCTTGCATGTGATAAACCCCAAAACGGTATAATTTTCAGGTGGGCTCAAGTTTACCTGTAGCTAGGGACCAATGCGATTGGTGAGATTGCTAACTTTGTGTAGCACTTTCCCTTGTATAGTAACATTTCTTGAGTAGGCTGGTTGTAACATCTTTTCAGTTGGAACATTGCTTGGTCATACTAGTCTTATGACAGAAACCAACTTGGTGCACCAGACTCTTTTCCTTGTGAGAGGGTCTGGAAACAAGACAATTTGACTTGGTGGGAGGCACATGCTAATGTTTGTACAGGAGACAGCAGGTGGACATCATAGTAGTCATGCATCATAGCTGCTATGATGTGTCTCCTGTACAAACAACTTGGTGGGAGGCACATGCTAATGTTTGTACAGGAGACAGCAGGTGGACATCATAGTAGTTATGCATCATAGCCACCTCAAACTGACAATACGTATATAGTAAAGTAGTGAGTACACACATGTGAGTACACACATGTGCAAGCACTAAGTGTTTTGGGGCTTCTGGCTAGGTTCAGCTGTGCATCTGGAACTAAATGTCTAAACTCTATGCCACAGGGCTACAGATCAGCTGTAAAATTGATGTCTTACACATGTATAATGTTGTACCCTATGCTTGTGCTTGAAGGTAGATACATGTATACCGAATATCGGGGCAAATTGTGAATTTTAGTCATTTTTCACAAGTCTTGTTAGAGTTGCACCTTCATGTACTCATAGCTTATAGTACTGGTTTGTATACCCCTTCAGATTTTGCATTGTGTAAAACCACAAGTTATTTTTTTTTTTTGCAGTCTTTTAACTGCACATTTAATTCCAGTATATGGATTATGGTTACTTGTCCCCCTAACCTTCGTCCTGGATAAGGATGACTACAGTGTCGGCAAAGACGGGAGCATCTGTGCTGGTAAGTCGGATCAGAAATGCTTCGTAGAACTCGTTAGAAAGTTTGTCCTCGTATATTGATATGTTCACACAAACACGGCTGTCACCGTTAACACGGAAAACAATCGGCTCATGTGCGGAATCGTAGTCGGCACCTGCTGAAGGAAAGAAACGTGACTATGAACACAAAATGCAAACTAGAGCTGGGTCACACTATTACACTATTTACTATTGTGCCTTGTGTAAATATTGTGATACAAAACAATATTAATGATGAATCATCAACACAGTAAAAACTAAATTGCGTCACAGCTCTAACACAAACACACCAACTTTATTCAATGGCACGAGATGAAAAATACAAGAAAGGAAAAAGCTGACAATGGTGCCATGAACCACCAGAGCTCTGACCACTGAGCTACAACCACCAGACAACCACCAGCCGTTGCAATCCTTATACCATCAAATAACCTATAATTTCAAGGTGAAGCAAAATGACATAAAACACTGACCTTCAGCTGAAATATCCTCAGTATGGACAACAGCTGATGCCGTGCGATGTCCATTTAGGGTCACATTTGAAATGACACAAATGGTGAAATTGCCAGCACCTTCTGGGACCACCTCTGCATACACCTCATGTTCAAAACCAACACCAACAATGTCTGGAGAAAGATAATGACAGACTGACAGACAGACACAACCGATTGCTTAACCCTGCTTTGTGCATGTGTGTCCCTCCTATAGCATACTTTTGCCATAGCAACCTCACCAGTTCTTTTGCGTAAAGTCAGGTTTCTGGATTAGACTAAATGTTGTTTTTTATGCCTATTCCCTCCCTCCCTCCCTCCCTCCTTCCACTTTTCTCCTTCCCTCCCTCCCTTCCTCCCATCCTCCTACCCTCCATCCATCCATCTATTCATCCATCCGGCTGTCTGTCCATCCATTTGCCCCTCCCTCACACTGCACTCTTGACCATAGCCAACCTACCTGTATTAACAATAGTGACAGTGCTGATATCCAGAGGGATGTCAAAAGGTGGATATTTAAGTGTGAGTTCCACCTTGAAGGATTCCTCCACTTCATCAGAAGCATCCTTCAGTATCGTAATATCCACACAGTGTTCTTGATAGCTCTGAGTGAATGAGACTGTTTTGTTGACACCAATAAAGTCAATCCCACCTGTGGAAGAAATCAACATGTTACACCCCAAGATGCAAGGATTTATAATGTAAGCATGTGCATACAAACTGAGAGGAAGGCCCGACAGGCCATGGACTGAAGACCACACCCTTCTTGATCATGTGTTTACAGTGTTTGCTGCTGCAAGTCAATGACCAGTGCCCCATTTTTATATAATTATGTTACAGTAACCCCTAAGATGCAAAGATTAAGCATGCATGTAGGAACTTGGAGGGGGGGTCTGGTCAGGCCATGGTCTGACCAATTTTTGACTGAAGACCACCGATCTTATTGGTTTATGTTTGCTGCTTGGCCTTGTGTTTTTGTGTGTATTGTTGTAGTGTGACAAGTTTAAGCGCCTACCTTCCCAGTTTTGACATTTCTGTTGTTGTGGGGTCTTTTGTATAACTACCCACCATGCATGAGGGCCACACTGAGCCCACGTATGATATTGGATTCATATTGCTGTTTAAACATGTATTGATACACGTATTACTTGAAGCAGGATCGGAAAATCGATCTACCATTGCAGCTCTAGCTATAGCGTAGTGTGGTAAATTGTGTATGGATAAAACATTTGTTGGTGGGTACAGTCCAGGGTTATTTTCCAAAGTGCACTGTGCTCTTTGGGGGCTCTAATGTGTCCTTGGGGTCTGCCCCTAAACTAACATTGTGGCCTTTGGGTTGACAGTGGTACACATGCAACAACTGTTTGATACAGACAATTACGAGGGGCATGGTCATGAGATATTATTTGTGCCCTTTGGCCTGTAAATTCTGGTGAAAACACTGGTACAGTCACTAAGCTCACATACATGCAGTGATCATGTTAGGTGCCTTGACACCCAGCAAGATTTGCATGCAATGGTCCATCCGTTCCCCTGCATGATACACACAACTATCTACCATCCTTTCTATCCTGACAGCACTCAAGTGAGAAAAGATACCAGGCCCCTTCTCGCTTTTCTGTACTGCAAGTGACGGAAAGCTGGGCGGGGTCTGGGAACAAGGCTAGTGTGATGTCATATGCCCGAGGTCAGAGCACCTAGTGCACTGTGCAATAAAAATTACACTGACAACTCATGTTCAACTTACTCTATCATTCAACTTACTAGTGTGGGGTTTGCTCAGGCTCATCCCAATTGTACTAACACCTAAGTTCAACTTACTCTCCGCAGTGTCGCTTGCAGTCGAGATGACTACTTTGAGAGGAAGAACATCCTCAGCCAGTTGTCCAGCGACAGCGCAAACACTGACAGTTTGATCGTCCTCAGTAACATTGTAAGCTTTCTCCTTGAAACTGATGTCAGGTACTTCAGCAATCTCTGCAAGAAGAAGGGAACATGGTACCCACATGACAGACACTGACCTACAAACAACTTTATTTTAGAGTATAGCAGAAAATTTGCCAGTCGTTTCAAATAATTTAAGCGGTGAAAATTATGTGCATCTGTTTAAATCTTGCCAGTATTTATCCATGGAGTATAGTCAACAGATAATTGGCAAAGTTCGTTTTAGGTAACAGAAAAAAAAACATGAGGGTTAGGGTTAGGATATGAGGATATGAAACAGAATCTACACTTCCTACAGGATTTGCAGAATGTTGGCAACACCACTATTTTTCTGAGCTGCATATTAAGACTACAGATATATGTTGGTGTGCAGGATAACTTATTATCAAGTAACAACTGCATGGTATATATACTTGAACTAATCTCCTACTCCTGGCATATGAAACAGAATCTACAACTTCCTGTGAGTTATATCAATTTCCTGTGTACACAATAATATTGCAAATGTACTGTCAGCAACGTTGATCCCACTGCACCATGCTACAAGCTCTAATCAACTCACTTATGGTTGGTAATCCTTCACAGAAACAGTAGTCAGTATGTTGGGGAATATCTTCGGGAATGCAAAGGAGAGCTGTTTTTAGACCAAAGATATTTGGACCTGTGAAATATAAAGAAAGAAGCAGCCTGAAGTTTAGACCTGCAGCAGTCTTGTGGTAGTCTTGTTCCCACCAGTCCCTCGGTATACAGTGCACACAGCTGTACATGCTGCATGTGTATTCTGTACTGTATGGTACACACATGCAGCTGTAAAAGTTTGCAGTGACCTTCTGTGGTGTTTGTGTGGCCTGTGAGGTGGATATTACCAGTTACTCTAGCAACACAAGAATGTTAATAGGTCCGTGTACAGTAATAGGTTATACAACTCCGTATGGCAACCAAGGAAAGACTATATATGGGCCAGTGTCACTTCTTTGACCCAAGTCTCATTCTCAAACCCTGATCCCCTCCCCAAGTGTTGCGTTCAAGCAAATTATATTTCCTACAACGTCAATTAACTCAAAACCGTGTAGGCACTGCACATGATTGCAATCTGCATGTTTGCACATCGCCGACTAACATTTAAATCCGACAGGCCGTCCTTCACTGTGTATGAAGTTGCACCTTCCTGCATTGGCTGGGTCTAGCAAGGGATCGCAAATCTCAACCAGTGAGAATTCCCGACTCGTTTTGCTGAGTCCCGCTTCGCATGAAAAGTTGACAAATTTGCACTTGTCGTCGGACTGCGACATAACGTTGTAGCACGGCATGAGCAGGATGATGAAGAAGAGTAACATCTTCGCGTGGATCTTTTCGCAGTTCTTATTTGCTGTAGGATTGAGGCCGTGGTCTACGAACCGGTGACGTCATGCACTTATGGATCATCGCCCGCGGCCCAGACCCGTACCCCATTAGCCTTGTTCTCAGTTTTAGACAAGATCATGTGCACACGTAGCCTCGTACCCAGGCCGTTAATTAGGAAGAACGGCCTGGGTATGAGGCTAGTGCACACGCTGTGGTCATAGGAAGCTTGTGGTTGAGATCATAATAACTGATCCTGGTCTGATCCCTGAGTGAAAAGGGAGCAGTTTTGGGCATTTGGCTCAGGGGGAATTAATGGCCAAATGTCACAGGCTACACACAGCCTACTGAAATTCCCTTTGTATAAAGTGTGCAGATCCAGAGATGGGGGACTGTCAGCTAGATGCATGTAGGGTTTGAGTTTTGGATCATAGCTAGCCTCATACCCAAGGTGTGAGGCTAGGATCAAGCCTGCAATTGATTTGAATAAGGATCATATCTGGTCACAATAATAAGTGACAGCAGAAAGGTGGGCAGGACCTGAAAATGAGGCTATATATACCATGACCATGTGTAGTCTTTCTGCACCCCTCCCCCCCCCCCCCCCCAACCCCTCCCATCTTCCCAGGTGCAGGTTGATCATGACATGTGACTTCTAACAAAGCCAGTGTGCTTGCGCATTGTCCATTCCACATTTTAGTATATATGTACATCCGGCCCGTTGTGGTCAGCTAGCACATCTTGAGATGCCCTAGTTCACATCAACACGGCTGGATTTCAGAAGCCAGTTGTTGTATCAAAAATGTATAGTGCACAATCTGCATAACTCCAAATCTCACAAATAGATACCCTAATGACTAGTAATAGATCTAATGACTAGCACAAACTGTGGTAAAAGAGTTTCATTTCTTCTTTTTGCCTTCATCCTGCAGGTATTTAAGAAGTCACATGATAAACATCATACTGTAAATTACATCATAATCTACAGCTTGTGCTCATGTAGTGTATCTGCTCTTGATGTTGGTATACCATACCCACGTGTTGTTAAGTGTATACGCTTATATATCCACAGGAAGGGAGTGTCCAACAGCAAGGTGGAATTGGAATGTGGTTTAAATCGCACCAGCACTTAATAGCAAACAGCGGATCCAGAGATTGAAGAAGGGGGGGCATACATAAACTGGGAGTCAGTGTGGCGCGCGCAGTTGTGTGTGGGCGTAGAGTGCGCAGTGTTGTAGGGGGGTCTGGGGGTATGCTCCCCCAGGAAAATTTTGAAATTTAGACCATATGAGAGTGCTTCTGAGGCCGTCGGAGACCACCATAACAACGCAAAGTTTATGGCACACAGTGTTACTAAGGCGATTCATCTATTGATCGTTTCTCGGAGCCCCTTCCCTTCGGAATCAGCCTCTTGGGAGCTGCAAATTTGAGTGCTTTCTGTTTGCAGGACATGAAGCAGTGATTCATATAGAGATATGCGCTGCATTGGAGTAGCTACGTGCGCTAAGCGCGCGGTAAACCTCCGCGTTTCGCCCCCCCCCCCCCCCCCCCCCCCCTTGGATCCGCCCCTGGTTATTACCCTGTGCGCATGTGCAAGGGGTAAAGTGATCGGTTGTGTCCTTCTGTCGTCGTTGTCTGTCTGTCCATCTGACTGTCTGTCTGTCTGTCTGTTGGCACAAAAAACACCAGTTCTCCAGATTCAGGCAGTTCTGTACAAAACTCCCTCCCTTGTCTGTGCTTTTTTTTTTTGCTAGATACACTCTACAAATGCTTAAAATCCAGCGTTTTGAGTTGGCATCGTGGGCATGCCTATCGACCACACCCAAATACCTGGTCACAATGTGAGACAACAGTTTCAGTGTTCCTATCCTCAATGAAGCACATGCATAGCTACGTGGCGCGTGGGGTATGTGCTCTACAGAGCTCTAGTTAGTGGAATGCTTAACATGTGGGTACGGTAGCATGGTTTGCACGCTGTTGTAGTAATGGATAACAAATATATTTATTACACGTGCATATCACATTTATTGCACAATAACTCCTGTAATAACTTGTATATATTGCATGGGTTGGGAGTGACAATGTGAGAAATCCTTGGAGATCACATTACCTTATTCTGTCCCATGAAGTAGTACACTACAGCTGCTGCAATTAAACCAAATATGATGACAGTACCTGTGCCCCAACCAGAAGTTTTACCTGAAGTGTGATGAATGAGAGACAGGAATAATATTTCTGACAAACAATTGCTTGGAATATTGCATGACCTAATTTGTCTTAAAAAGGTAAGGTGTTATACAGAGTAATCCAATGTGCAGGATACATTTCAGCCAACAGCAAGCCTCATTACACACTTACCAGGAGTCAGCATTCACTATACCAGATTTGTACACAAATGTTCCTATGCTTTTTTGATCTCAGCACAAAAGTACAAACACCTTGAGTGTTGTACTTTATAATCTCCTTGATAATCTTTCTCATTCCTACAATGTGAACTTTAACCTAATCTTTCTCACTCCTACAATGTGAACTTTAACCTAATCTTTCTCACTCCTACAATGTGAACTTTAACCTAATCTTTCTCACTCCTACAATGTGAACTTTAACCTAATCTTTCTCACTCCTACAATGTGAACTTTAACCTAATCTTTCTCACTCCTACAATGTGAACTTTAACCTAATCTTTCTCACTCCTACAATGTGAACTTTAACCTAATCTTTCTCACTCCTACAATGTGAACTTTAACCTAATCTTTCTCACTCCTACAATGTGAACTTTAACCTAATCTTTCTCACTCCTACAATGTGAACTTTAACCTAATCTTTCTCACTCCTACAATGTGAACTTTAACCTAATCTTTCTCACTCCTACAATGTGAACTTTAACCTAATCTTTCTCACTCCTACAATGTGAACTTTAACCTAATCTTTCTCACTCCTACAATGTGAACTTTAACCTAATCTTTCTCACTCCTACAATGTGAACTTTAACCTAATCTTTCTCACTCCTACAATGTGAACTTTAACCTAATCTTTCTCACTCCTACAATGTGAACTTTAACCTAATCTTTCTCACTCCTACAATGTGAACTTTAACCTATTCCAGTCACTGACTTTGAGCACTGAATTGTCAGCTTTAACGCCTAACCATTCACTGACACCAGGCCTTTCAGTTCAGGTCTGGTTGTAGAGATGAACTCTTAGAGAGAGAGAGACTGTGGTATCTGATACCGTAAGCCCTGGAGAAAAAATAACTTGTGCCGGCTTACCCTTGTTGTCATCATCCAGGATAGTCACAAAGGCAAATTGAGGTTTCAGTGTGACAGTTCGCATATGTAGTGTAACCAGTGCAACTGCAAATGATTCAGTTGGCTCTCTTTCATGATCAGCAATGAGGTTAATCTCGGTACAAGCTCGCGGTGATGTGTTGGTAAACACAAGCTCCGTTTTCTGCTTCACAAAATCTTCTCCAGCTGTCAAAAAGACACAGAACAAACTTTAGTTTACTATTATTTGGCTGACAAATGAGAATATAGTCTGATATTGGTTTGCTGAGCCAGGGTACAGAAGTATGGATTGTTTAACAACAACTTGCCGTAAACTATAAAGTCAACTTGTGTTGTGTAAATTATATCTATCAATGCTTGCTCATGAATACTGTAGGTGCGTGCCTATTCCTTGCACTTAACCGCATGTTCAGAGTTTAGAAACACTGATACCAGCTTTGTAAGCTATTAACGTACAGATATGTGTATGCATACCCTGAGCTGATAGTCCATCTACAGTAAGAAATGTAACAGGAACTGGTGTAGCAATATCTCCAGCAGTCTTGACGGCACACACAGTGACAGACTCATCTCCTTCATGCACAGTGTAGGAGGTTTGCTCAAAACCAATTTGCACACCTACAAGAAAAAGAGAAACTACGTTATGAGCAGGAACTGGGTCCAAAGTAAAACACAAACTACTGTATACTTATGTATGGGGCTGACAGTAGAATGAACTATCATTTATTCCATACTATTTTGCTTGGTGCACTCAGATTTTCTTTCCTCCACATCCTCACAACCTGTAGTAGAGCCAACAGAATACCAGTCAAGAAATGCACAAAGCAGTAAGAAGTGAGAAGGAGTGTCTGGTGGACACAGTACATATTCACAAAATGTTGAAATGTTTGCTGGGGTGTCAGTAAAACTAAGTACATAATGAGATTACTGTCCAATGAGATTCTTACCGACTTGCATAGTCCCTTGGCCATGATTCAAAATATTCACGAGCCTGCCCCCCCCCCTCCCATAGATATACTTTTCTTACATGCTTTGAGGTTGATACTGAAGTAATTCTGAGTTATGTTGCTAACACTGTTGCCAAGATTTTAGGAGGAGAAAACAGTCCTTTGCCGGTATATCGCAGGGCTTCTTGGATAACCCTGATTAAGGGACTTCAAACCTACCTCCTGGATTAATAATCTCTTTCTGGTCAACACGATACATATACACTCCCTCCACTCCCACATTGCTGCTCTCCTCCACCTCTTGAGTACTCTCATCCAGTGAACCAGGTAGTGTGTAGGACCTCACACCATCCCCTGCATTAAAGCCAATGCCAGCTTTTCCCCACGTGACGTCACCGTATATGAACAAAACAAAGGATTTTGTCCCGTCTGTTGCAAGGACCACTTGAAATTCATTGGTCTACAAATGCAAGAAGAAATTAGTCGATTCAAAGCAGTTGTATACATACTCTGATACATAATGAATCAGTTGAAGCGGACACAGAACCAGACAACTTGGGTGAAAGTGTACACTGCATGCATCCAATGAACTTACTTTCAACTGGTTCATTATAAACGTATAATTATGTCATAACAGCACTTGCATGTAGCCTCATTCCCAGGCCTTCCCCGGCTCCAGTTTTAGATTGCTTGCAGTATGCAAAAACTAGCCTCGTTCCCAGGCCATTCCCGCCTCCAGTTTTTGATCGCTTGCAGTATAAAAACGGAGGGGGAAGGCCTGGGAGAAACAGTCACGTGTGTGACGTCAGGTAGACGTGAGGGTAGACGTGAGGGGGGTGGTGCCCGACGAAGAATCTCAAGGTCCTTCTTGCAATATCTTGTCCAAGAACTTGAGACTGTAACATTCGAAAGACAGCGTCAATACAACTCGTTGTTTGGTAGACTTGAGGCTGATCAACGCAAAGTTTGTGAATTACAACGATTGGGCACCGCCCCCCTCACGTCTACCTGACGTCACGCACGTGACTCTTTCTCCCAGGCCTTTCCCCTCCGTTTTTATACTGCAAGCGATCAAAAACTGGAGGTGGGAATGGCCTGGGAACGAGGCTATGCAAAAACGGAGGGAGAAAGCCTGGTGAATCTTACCACGTGATCCGCGGCACACATGACATCACAGGTTCCAGACACGAAGACATATTTATATCTCCAGCTAGAGAGAAGCGAGAGAATCAAGACAAGTTCCAGCTGAGAGACAAGTCCTACCTCTAGAACATAACCGAGTCTGAAGCAGAACCGCTGAAGGATTGTTCCGCTGCAAGCGTTCCAAATCCAAAAGCGGCTGCTTTTTCGCTATACATTAGCTAAATTTTGTCACTGCAGACATTTCACACATGTTGTTCGGCAACCCTTCGGAGCTATTCCTTCTAGCTCGGACATGTTTTGTACGCGTGTTGTTGTTCTCCATCAGCGCTTGTCTCATCTTCGTAGCTAGTACAGATCGGTCTTCTCCCTAGCATGGCTATAGTATATAAGCGTGACAACATGTGACGCCAGTGCCACGGATCACGTGGTAAGATTCACCAGGCCTTCTCCCTCCGTTTTTGCATACTGCAAGCGATCAAAAACTGGAGCCGGGGAAGGCCTGGGAACGAGGTTACTTGCATGTGCATCTACATATGTATGCATCTATATTTTCCTGTATATGTAGTGTGCATATGTACGGACAGAAAGTAACATTTCCCTGAGGTAGAGTACTAGTGCATTGTCACGACTCAATGAAGATACTTTGGTTTCAGGAGGGCAGCAGAGAGTGAGGACAAACTAAAGTTGCATAAGATGCTTACAAAACTCAGCAGAGAGATTCATCTGCTAGCTTCATGCTTTGGATGTGCAGAGTAAATAGCTACGTATTTTATGTAATACTGTAATCATCTTTCCTTTTCTGCTGCTTAGAGCTAATTGTGTGCCTTATCATAGAGCTTGACGGTTTCCTTCTGAGACACCTCGTTATAACGTGATGGTTTCTTGCTGGACACCTCACATTTTCAAAGCTTGACCAGTCATCCAACCATTAATGAGGTATCCCCTTTTTCTTAAGTGGATACCTTTGCTTTCCTTCAGGCTTAATGATGTAAACACTGTAACCCCCAGGCCATGATGTACACACTATACCCCCCAGGCTTAATGATGTGCACACTGTAACCCCCAGGCCATGATGTACACACTATACCCCCCAGGCTTAATGATGTACATGCTGGGTTGGTGTCAGCTCATATCCTCAAAGCTTGACCAGTCACACAATTAAATTGCATGAGATGTGTATCGCCTTTAATTTCTTTCCTCGTTCTCAATGGATGCCTTTCCTCCTCCTCAAGGTTAATGGTCCCTTTTCAGTTGTAGCTCGATAGATTCTTGCTACTGCTGATATCTGCACTTTAGCAACAGGTAGCCTCATTCCCAGGCTCACAACCCCCCAGTTTTCATGGCTTGTAGTGTGAAAAGTGGACTCAATGAAAACTGGGGAGTTGTGAGAGGCGGGGAATGAGGCTGGGAATGAGGCTAAGCATCAGGTGCCCTACTCAAGCTAAACCACAGCATGTGACGTTGGCTTCTTGCACAGCTGATCTCTCCATATTATATGTATTATCTATAGATTGTGTGAACCTTTATCTTGTATCTTGGAATGCAAGTAGCTCGATCACTCCCTGTATAGTGGATTTCTGCATCTTAGCAACAGCTAAGCTACTCAAGCTAAACCACAGCATGTGACACTGGTTTCCAGATGCATCAGCCATGTAAAAGCCACGTATAGTTGTTTAGGTAAAAATATGCAGCCAGAATTGTCACCCTAAGAATTAGTTTCTGTGGTATAAGGAGAAAGGTTTCCATTAACTGAGGAGGAAAACCAAGGTATCCAACTCGTGACCCGTGAAGCATGTAAACTAAAACTGCTACTGCTGCAGAACCTACATACCTGCCAGCTGTACTTAATTAAATACAATTAGCTAGCAAACTTATACCCACTTAAACAAATACCTATCTTCTAGCTTTCTATAACCATTGAAGATGAAGTGCTGTGATGGCATGGAGGTACACATTAAATTCTTATATGCTGTATGTGACACCATCAATAACTGATAGAGCGCAGTAACTGAATGGATATGTTATAAAAAGAGGTAGTTGCCAGAAAGCAGTTCCTGACTTGAGCTGCCAGTGCTCTAACTACTGAGCTATGGCCACCAGCACTCACAACCCAGGGCTCCTGACTTGAGCTGCCAGAGCTCTAACTACTGAGCTATGGCCACCAGCACTCACAACCCAGGGCTCCTGACTTGAGCTGCCAGTGCTCTAACTACTGAGCTATGGCCACCAGCACTCACAACCCAGGGCTCCTGACTTGAGCTGCCAGTGCTCTAACTACTGAGCTATGGCCACCAGCACTCACAACCCAGGGCTCCTGACTTGAGCTGCCAGTGCTCCAACTACTGAGCTATGGCCACCAGCACTCACAACCCAGGGCTCCTGACTTGAGCTGCCAGTGCTCTAACTACTGAGCTATGGCCACCAGCACTCACAACCCAGGGCTCCTGACTTGAGCTGCCAGTGCTCCAACTACTGAGCTATGGCCACCAGCACTCACAACCCAGGGCTCCTGACTTGAGCTGCCAGTGCTCCAACTACTGAGCTATGGCCACCAGCACTCACAACCCAGGGCTCCTGACTTGAGCTGCCAGTGCTCCAACTACTGAGCTATGGCCACCAGCACTCACAACCCAGGGCTCCTGACTTGAGCTGCCAGTGCTCCAACTACTGAGCTATGGCCACCAGCACTCACAACCCAGGGCTCCTGACTTGAGCTGCCAGTGCTCCAACTACTGAGCTATGGCCACCAGCACTCACAACCCAGGGCTCCTGACTTGAGCTGCCAGTGCTCCAACTACTGAGCTATGGCCACCAGCACTCACAACCCAGGGCTCCTGACTTGAGCTGCCAGTGCTCCAACTACTGAGCTATGGCCACCAGCACTCACAACCCAGGGCTCCTGACTTGAGCTGCCAGTGCTCCAACTACTGAGCTATGGCCACCAGCACACACAATTCTCTGTAAGTCAAGCCAGGGCCCTGAGTTTGATTCCAGCCTTTCATTTTTCTCTTATTCTCCTTATATTTCAATCAGATACGAGATGTTCTATAAAGCATGAATAATAAGTTTATTGAACTGCAATCCTTACCAGTTTTGGGTTACCAGCAAGCCCCAACTCTGGGACTTTATCCCACGTCACAATTACAAGGTAGCTTGGTGAAAATTCTTGTGCTGACGTAAAAATACTCTGAAGGTGGTACTGCACTCTCTTTAGCAAGGTTGAATCTTTTGTTGTTCGATAGTATACATCTCCATTTCGTGATGTATCAAAATTATCCCAGTATGGTGAAATCAGCGCAAGAGATTTGTAGGGGAAAGGCTGTGGAAGGCGTATGTTGAACTTCTTTCCAAAGGAGAGAACTCCATTCAAGTTTACCTGTGTATGAGAAAACAATAGTCTGGAATCATCGCGGTAATAGGGAAAATAGTGTGGACAAACAGTCATACACTACTAAGGATACACATCATTGGAGGTCAAAGGTTGCCGAGAATTGCTTCTTCCCAAAATGAATGGTTCTATAAATAGTTCACGTTTTCTTCACTTTCACCCAGTAACGAATAAAGCATTCAGTTAAAAAAACTTTTCCAAGTTTTATGTTGGTACAAGTATGCAGGAACCAGCTGAGAAGCCACTGAAAGAAACAATTCCTTACGACTTAAGACTCAATCCATCTGAACATACACTTCTCTACTTTGAAGCTTACATAAAGTGTGTCTTCGTCTCTTCCAAAAAAGGGAAACTTTGACGGCAGTTTCAGCTCAGCGCTAGTGCTCTCACTGGTAACAATTCCTGGTAAAAGTTTCTTATCTTCCTTATCACTTCCAAATGGGTAGAATTCAGGGTCTACAAAATTTGAGTACAAGAGAACTGCATAACATGTACATACTAAGAAGCTTTCAGGGGTCAAGTTAGCACAATTAAAACAACAACAACAACAACAACAACAACCAACAATCAGTTCTACATGTGTACCACACCATCCCTGTGAAAACTTGTGTGTATTGTTTCTTTTGTTCCTTCTGATATCAGTAGATATTTTAGCATATAACATATATTCTAAGATCTTGGATGATCATGACTTACGATCAGAACCCACTCTTCTGAGATCTTAGGTGATCGTGACTTACAATCACACACAATCTGACATGTTCATGGAAGATCAGACACCCAGCATTTTTGGAATGCACTCTGGCAACTGCTAATAAGATCTTACATAAATCAGCTTTGTTCTTGCAAGAAAATTATCTTATGTCAAATAATCTCACAAGATCTGGTAATGAGGCCGAAGATATTTGTAGCCAATGGTAGTACCGTACACAAGTCATAAATGTACCCGCTGCTCTTCTCATGTACCCATTCCATTCCAATTCTACTAACTGCAATTTTTTATTTTTGCTCTGGACAAAATACAATCTCCAATATATGGTATGTGGTTTCTAACCTTCGTCCTGGATAAGGATGACTACAGTGTCGGCAAAGACGGGAGTATCCGTGCTGGTAAGTCGGATCAGAAATGCTTCATAGTGCTCTTTAGAAAGTTTGTCCTCAGATATTGATATATTCACACAAACACGGCTGTCACCATTAACACGGAAAACAATCGGCTCATGTGCGGAGGAAAAGTCGGTACCAGCTGTGGGTAAGAAAACAAAAACCAATTTTACTATTCTGTTTCTGTTGGCCTTGTGCAGATGTTATGATATGAAACAACTTATAACTAGGAATACGCATGTGCAGTGTATGCCTCGCACAGAAGAATATCCGGAAATATGCAAGTAGATATCCGTTGTAACCATGTGTAGCGTGTAGGTGCTAGGTGCTGGGGACGAGGTTAGCGGTGAAGATGGCAAAGCGGTCGTCTGAAGAGTTTCAGGAAGTGGCGAAGGGCATAGACTGGACGAAGACTAAACGTTTGTCCTACCTGTCTCCACTAGGCTCTCCCTGTATACATCGCTTCTTCCTCAATCTGTCAGACTCTTTCTCCTTTGCCTTACTCTCTTCTGATGCAGTGTCCCTTTGTTTCCATTTTCGCTCTCTAGCACGATCACGCTTGGACTGCTCCTGCTCCATTTCGGCTCTTGCACGATCTTTTTCACACGTCAATCGCCTCCTGGTCGGACCAGTACCACGTGGCGAGTAGTCTGGGGACGAGACCGCAGAAACCGTGCCCATGCAATTAAAGTGTGACGGATATATATATACATACATACATACATACATACAAACGTGAACTGACTACACTGCACGATTAGTAGCCTCGTGCTAAGGTGCTCGGCAATAAAGATGAGTATAGTAAAAGTCATCATCGTAAATATGGTCACAGCTCTAACACAAACGCATCCAACACCGGTAAGCTTTATTTTTATGGTATAATATGGAAAACAAAAAAAGCTGGCAATTGCTTGTGAGGGCCTCTGGTGGAGCTGCCAGTCCCCCAATTGCAACCAGTGAGGCAACTACCATAGAGGTAACCACCAGTCCTCAAAATGACATAAAACACTGACCTTCTGCTGAAATATCCTCAGTATGGAGTACAGCTGATGCCGTGCGACGTCCATTTAGGGTCACATTTGAAATGACACAAATGGTGAAATTGCCAGCACCTTCTGGGACCACCTCTGCTAAGACTTTGTGTTCAAAACCAACACCAACAATGTCTGGAATAAGGTAAGAGCTAGATGTGATAGACTGACTGGCAGACAGACTGACTGGCAGTCAGACTGACAGAACGACACAACCGATTGCTTAACACTGCTTTGTGCATGTGCGAGCAGGGTAGACATGAATGCATGTCCCATCTAGTATACATGTACTTTTGCCATGGTGACTTCACCAGCTCGTATGGATAAGGTTAGTACATGTAAGGCTTCTGAAAAAGACAGGATGTTTTGCTCACATCACAGGTCTCTACCAGCGTCACATGCTCTTCCTTCCTCTACCTATTCCCTCCCTCCCTCCCTCCCTCCCTCCCTCCCTCCCTCCCTCCCTCCCTCCCTCCCTCCCTCCCTCCCTCCCTCCCTCCCTCCCTCCCTCCCTCTCTCCCTCCCTCTCTTCCTCACAGTCATCCCACCTGTACTGCCAATAGTGACAGTGCTGATATCCAGAGGGATGTCAAAAGGTGGATATTTAAGTGTGAGTTCCACCTTGAAGGATTCCTCCACTTCATCAGAAGCATCCTTCAGTATCGTAATATCCACACAATGTTCTTGATTGCTCTGAGTGAATGAGACTGTTTTGTTGACACCAATAAAGTCAATCCCACCTGTGGAAGAAATCGACATGTTATAAAGCAAGGATTTATAATGTAAGCATGTTCATACAAACTGAGAGGAATGTGGGGCACTGTGTTGTTTTTTCATATGCATATGTGTTGTAAGCATTGTTTTGCGCTAAATTAGAGATACATATAATACAAAATCTATCATTTACCGTTTATCAGGAATTGAGTGCGAGATTGCGAGTTTTCCAGCATGCGCAATCTTGATTTGATTTGACACTTCAGCAATTCCGTATACTAGTCCGCATACCTCACCGTAAGTTAGTGCAATGTGCAGCTGTTGAAAGCAGAAGAGCGACATGAGTCTCTTTAAGTTTTTCAAGCCAACAAACGCACTTCCAACAGCGACGCTGTCTTACGTGCTCAAATGAAAAATGGAGATAGCAAACCAGTCACGGCGATAGCACCAGGATGACAAGGTCGCCCATTATTGCTTGGAGAGTTGGACAAAAAACTTCAGGCGTACGTACGGGCACTAAGAGACGCTGGAGGTAGTATAGGCTCCAGTATCGTCATTGCAGCTGCTGAGGGGATAGTAACTGCCCATGACAGAACTCTAGCATGGTTGATAGTCTTTTAACCTCGCAATCAAAACCCGATATACGGTAACTTACTAGAGTGGGGCTCGCTCAGGCTCACCCCAATTGTACTAACACCTAACTTACTCTTCGCAGTGTCGTTTGCAGTCAAGATGACTACTTTGAGAGGAAGAACATCCTCAGCCAGTTGTCCAGCGACAGCGCACACACTGACAGTTTTCTTGTCCTCAGTAACATTGCAAGCTTTCTCCTTGAAACTGATGTCAGGTACTTCAGCAATTTCTGCAAGAAGAAGGGAACGTGGTACCCACATGACAGACACTGACCTCAAAATGGAATCTAGGGCTTTCATAGCGCACAGCAAGCTTTTTCAAATTCACTATGTTTGGCTTTCAAGAAGTACGATGAAGACACTGTGCATTTGTGTGTAAGTTCGGCCTGCATTTATATAGCTTGCTACATGCATTACATTGCCTTAGCACAGCACAATAGGTACTTCAAAGTCTGTGAACTTCAGTATGTGAAGCAAGCAACAGTATGTGAAGCAAGCAACAGTATGTGAAGCAAGCAACAGTATGTGAAGCAAGCAACAGTATGTGAAGCAAGCAACAGTATGTGACAGAACAAATTACAAACTGTTGTAGACTGCAGCAGTTTTGGTACTTGAAGCAATTTTGTTAAATATTTGTGTGTGTGTGTGTGTGTGTGCCCTCCCTGAAGCCTTTAACTAGAGATTCTGCCACCACTACAGCAACTAACTATACAGTGGAACCTCCATAGTGCGGACACCATCGGTGCCATCTAAAGTGTCCTGAGTAAAGAGGTGTCCCTACTTCGGAGGCTTCCGGTATATTTCCGGTAGGCGTGGCAACCGTACTCGTGCCGTTGAGCGCTACGAAGGCACGTTCCATAGCTCTCCCTTGCTGTACGGTGGCAAGAAAGGATAACCAGAGGCTAGAACTATGCATACCAGTGTTAGTATAATGTCCAGTTGGTGAATCAATCAGCGGTGCCGGACAATCTTGTGCGAGAGGCCTGCCAGCATCCGCATTATCGAGTGAATTTTATACAGTCCAGGTACTAGCGGGACCACAAAATCTGTCAGCTTTACGGAATAGCGAGGTGTCTGCATTTCGGAGAACTGTAAAGTATTACGCGTAATGCAAATTCAATCCAGACCGCAACATTTTGTCCTTGAGGTGTCTACTATACAGAATGTCCGTTAAGGGAGGGAGGTTCCACTGTACACATTCTCCCCCTAGCCTCGTTCCCAGGCCTCCCCCGTTTTACCTTCCGTTTGCGTTCACAATAATACACGGGAGCGGAAGGCCGGCCTTCCGCTCCCGTGTATTATTGTGAATGCAAACGGAAGGTAAAACGGGGGAGGCCTGGGAACGAGGCTATTCTCCCCCCTTGTGTGCTCTTGAGAAGTCCTTATATGGCAGTCTAAGCTGCCACTTTTGGGGCTATGAATATATAGTCTTGTGCCCAGATCCCACCCCTGGGGTCGGTGGGGACTAATGAATATGTGAGCTGCAGGAAGTAGTACCTTGTTCACACCTAATTATCACTAACAGTTGGGAAAAAGGTCTCGTGAAAACGAGGTCAAAAATATAAAGAGGGTGGGGTCTGGGTACTAGACTATTCACTGCCCAGCACCTGCTGCAAAACATGTACTCCCTGTGGCATATGAAATGTAATCTAGCCTCATTCCCAGGCTCTCCCCTAGTCTGGAAATGAGGCTAAATAGAGTCCACAAGTTCTAGGAGCTATATCCACCATTTCCTGTGCAACATTGTCAGCTGCTTTGATCTACCATTGCACCAGGGGAATTCGGACAAACATCTATCACATGACTTCTGGATCATCAATTGCATTCTTGAGTTGGCCAATTAAGCAAATAAAACTGCATTTACCTCCTTCCACGTTGATTCTCACTTGAGGATAATTTGGGCTGAACTTCTTTATCATGGCAGAAATTGATTCTTTCAAATACAATATTTTGTGCACATGAGCTTATCCTACCCCTCCCGCCATTGCACCAAGCTGCAAGCTCTAATAAACTTACTTATGGTTGGTTCTTTACAAGAACAGTAGTCAGTATCGTGAGGAATATCTTCGGGAATGCAAAGAAGAGCTGTTTTTAGACCAAAGATATTTGGACCTGTGGGAAAAACAAAGAAACAAAGAAACAAACAAAAAAGGGGTGTGAACTTTTGACTTTGCAGCAGAATTCGCAGTAGTCTCATTACTAGGCTCTCAGTACACACAACGGCTGTGTTTTGCACTGAGGGTCTAGGATCAGAGTGAGACTAAGTTTCCAGTGACCTCGCCATTATGAATATGATTATGTGGTTGAACCTGTGACCAGTTAGGAATGTTATTAGGTTCAGTTGCCTAGGTAATGGGCTGTACAACGATCACTGCATTGCCTGCTCCCTGTAAATAGTCTTGCATGGCAGGCTGATGGTTGGTTCTGGCCACACAAGACTACCCTGTAAAAAAAAGCATCGTCCGTGGTTGGGCCAGACTGATTATCTCTAGCTAGCTCAAGTTACAAAGACCACACAAGGCTGTTCAAAGTATGATGACCAATCTAGAGGAGGAAAGATTAGATACGACTTTGTGTCACTTCCAGCCTGAGCATATCCTAGTCTCATTCTCAGACCCTGAATCATGCAGATCCAGAGATGGAAGAAAGGCAGGGGGGGTGCATTGAGTGGAGATTACATACTGTGCACATAGTGTGAAGTTGGCTGTGCACATAGCACACAGCACAGTAGAGGGGTATGAAAGCGTGCTCCCTCAGAAAAATCAAAAATCTGAGCTTCTGACACCATCAGAAACTATCAAAGTTTTGTGCCCACAATAATTCCCAGTGGCAAGGTAGCCCTCTCGTTGCAACCTGGCAATACCGCTCGCAAAATTTTCATTTGATCAGCACAGTTGTAAACCATCAATATTTATGAGTGCCTACTGTCACTTACAGTAGCATCAAGCCTCTGAATTTTCACCATCAGCCTCAATTACGGCTACTAGGACTGCTAGGAGGACCATGTGTCCCGCCGACTGGGTCTTTAAAAGTTGCAAAGTTCAGCCGGTGTTCCAGTTCAGTCCAGCTCTGAAAGAGTGAGAATCAGTTGGAATTCGGCTGAGGCCTCTAGGCAATGCTGCTTATGTAGCTTGTCTTCCGCTCCTCTGCCAGGGGTCCAAGTGGCTTAATGGTAAGAGTGTCTGACTAATGTTCAAAAGGTCTTGGGTTCGAACCCCAGCTGGATCCCGGAACTTTTTTTCTCACTCTCTCAGCAAAAAAAAACAAAAAAACATGGTCGAATATCTCAACCAGCTTGTCGTCATGCAATATGCATTTTAATCTCCTCAATACAAGTTCAGCATGCGACCCACTTATACCAGGATCAGGAGTGGACAGGAGTCTCTGCTGGGTTTATGTACTTGACACTTTCATAGTCACTTTCATAGTCATAGTCACAAGTTGTCGTTACTGAGGCTGGGAGGGGTGGGGGGGTCTAGAGTTAACGTCATAATGACGTTAAGCATGCGCAAACCTGTCTGTGAACGCCCCCTTACAGGGAAATATATAGCCTCTTTCCCAGGTTTTGCTGTATTTCAAACCTGTATGTAGATCCGCCCACCGATCGCATCCTCCCTCCCCCCCCTCCCCCTCCTTTCCACAAGCATTGCCTGCAACAGGCACTGCACAAGATAAAATGCACTAACATTTAAATCCGACAGGCCGTCCTTCACTGTGTATGAAGCTGCACCGTCCTGCAATGGCTGGGTCTAGCAAGGGACGGCAAATCTCAACCAGCGAGAATTCCTGACTCGTTTTGCTTAGTCCTGCTTCGCATGAAAAGTTGACAAACTTTGTGCACTCGCTATCGGAGTGCGACATGACGTGGTAGCACGGCACGAGCAGGGTGAGGAGGAAAAGCAACATCTTCGCAGTGGTGTTTTGATCTTCAGGATTAAATTAGCATGACACCGTTATGCCTAGCCTCGTTCCCAGGCCCTGCGCGTTCGTCGCTTGCAGTACGAAATTCGCGCAGAGGGCCTGGGCTCGTTCATCACGTGATGTGTGCCGCAGCCGTAATTTTACGTCACACCAGATATGGCCCAGCCTCGTACCCAGGTCCTAATTAACGGCCGGGGTACGAGGCTAGATATGGCCGCGCCGTGTTGCAGCATTGGTTGTAGAGATAACCACAAATGGAGTTGGAAGAACCTGAAACAGGTCACGCGCGTACGATAGACTACAATAGTAAACCCGAGCTGAAGAAGATGAGGAGCCGAAATCCAGGGTCGACCTAGTAACACGATGTGGCAAGGTAACTGAATATAGACGTCTACTATCCAGCTAAACATGGCAGCTTGTGCTCTTTCGCTGCTGAGACTTTTAGCACTTAGGTAAGTTCGCACACGAACCATTACTGTGATCTCTGTGGGCCTCTTTCAACGCTAAACTGGGCTCTAGCTCATCTATGACATCATTGATTCCAGTAGAATGGACGTGACGTAAGCTGCGGCACACATCACGTGATGAACGAGCCCAGGCCCTCTGCGCGAATTTCGTACTGCAAGCGACGAACGCGCAGGGCCTGGGAACGAGGCTACGTTATGCCAGCGTTCCAAACTTTTGCAACGGCCACGCCTACCGGAAGTACAAATTATCCACGTGTACGTACAGTACCAGTGCATGCAAGAACAATCAACGAACCACATCTCCCTTATAAAACTGGCCTAGATGTTATGCAAAGTCACCCACTGCGCAGGACGCGTTTCGGCCAATACCAGGCCTCATCAACTGCGCTGGGGTGACCGGGAGATGGGGACTGCCATATCATGCACAGAATGCAGTCAGGTGGCTGGCCTTATTCAAAAGTCGGTAGAGACTCCGATCTTCGAAAGCACCGTCTCTTTGTGCAGCTGTTCTTCGCGATATCTATGGTAAACGTAAACACGCGTGCGTGCGCGCGCGCGCAGTGCATGAACCAGTGACGTCATCACCCGCATGGCTTTTTACGTGAAATTTGAACTTCGAACCTTGCGGAATAACTCAACGCTTTTAAAAAGCGTTATCGTGAGCGTGCCGGATCGACGCCACCATACATTCCATGTACGTAGTCTCGTTTAGGGGGTATCCGCACGAAGCGCTGCTAAATTTTTCGCCCGCTTCGCGGCCAAACGCATGCTTGGTATTTTTCTCCCTAAGCAGTGGTTCTAAATGAAAGAACCTATATGCAAATCACTCTTTTGTATGAGTAAAATGCTGGTATTATGAGTCACCAGGTGCTTTGTTGATTGAAACTTTTAGTTGGAGTTCAAACTGTATTCTAGCATTGTACAAACTAGCTATCTTTGTTGTGATGATCATTTTTCTTGATTAAAGCACCTTCCAGTCTACCATGGTAATAACATAACATAACTAGCTACACTGTTCAGGGTTCATAATGTGGATGGTACCCCAAAAATCATCAACCTTAAAAAATACCACATAGCAAACACATTTTGATGGGAAAGTTGGTAAATAATGGCACCTGCATGTATATCCTTCTGTTGTGTAGCTATATAGTATAGCTACTCTAAGTATACGCATGTACTCCTGAAACTGAACACAAATGTTAGCTATATTAGCTATAGTGTTTACAGACTGTGTGCATGCATGTAGGAAAGGCTATATATGTGTACAATTACATGCTTCATGCTCAAAGTGCAATTTATAACATTTCTGTGCACTGGAGCATGTACAGACTGTGGAGGAGATATATTCCATGATGGCATTTTTTCTCCAAGGAGGGCAGATATTAACACTACTCAGGGCTAGCTTTATAGCCTACATGCATGGCTAGCAGTACATAGATCAATTACAGTCTAGAGAAGCTGCGCTAGTTTTGAACCTTGTCAGAGGTGCAATTTTCCGCTGCGAACATCTTGCGACTCGGACAGCGATAATGAAGTCATTGAAGACGCTGCTAATCCTGACCACAGTATCGTGCTATCACACCTTCGCACAAAATACTGCGACAATCACTGCATCAAGTCTGTCACTTGTAACGACACTTGCACCTGCGTCAACGCCTGAACCCATGTTAATGCCAGAAGAAGGGTCTGGGTACGAGACTACGCCTTCACCTTTACTAACGCCTACACCAACGCCAACGTCGATGCTAGGAGCTCCAACGTCTATGCTACTGCCAACACCAACACCAATATCTACCGATCGCGACGGGTGCGTGTTTGTCAACTTTTCGTGCCAAGGACTCCCCACAACAAATCGCAGCTTCTCACTGTTTGAAATTTGCGAGCCCTTGCTAGACCAAGCCGTTGCTGGAACGTGCAGATTCGTCTTCAGCGGAGAAATTCCTGTTGGATTTAAATGTTAGTCCTTCAAGTCTCATTGTACGATAAAAATTGTATCGTTACGGTAATATAAATTCTGGAGCGACACTCTCTTGCAATGTTCTGAGCTTATAGCTGGTCGCCAGTCACAGTAGTGTGATTATTTTGACGGACCCAAATAATTGAAATCTGCACCCCAAGAAACCTATAGTATTTCCCATGGTAAGAGTTGCATATACCTTAGAGGTCCAGTGAAATTTGTAAAAAGCAGCTAAAACACACACACACACACAAAAAAAAATCCCAGGTAGAGTGTATTTTTTTAAATGATTGGTCTTACCAGCAGAATTGAAAAGAAGAACGAAAGCGCTTCAATTTGATGTGCGTTGTAAGGCTACTGGCCGTTTTAGTAGTTGGGTTTATTTTGCTTTGCATGAATCAATGGTTAGTGATATATGCTAGTGAAAATTGATAGCGCATGCATTGTGCAGAACTGGGTTGAAGCGGTAACTACTTGAACATGCATGTGAGCGACAATATACACGCACACGAGGCATCAATGAGGAACGTCACTAGTTCTGCCTGCGTGATCAATTCAGACATGCATTACTGATGATCCGGCCATGCATGCATGCATGTCCCCTCACAGGTCCGAATATTTTTGGACTACAAACGGCTCTCCTTTGCATTCCACCGGACATTCCCCAGGGTACTGACTACTGCTTCTGTCCTGAACTACCAAGCATAAGTAAGACTTTATCAGACTTCAATAATGTTTTAAAACTACCATATAGGTCTACCTATTATGATCAGGTCCAGAATCATTTAGAGAACCATATGTCTGAGGATGCAGCGTTAACACAAGAATTGTTTATTGCAATTTTATAGCGTTTATTAATTTGTGTCTTGATCCTGCATACGTACTTTAAATGTAAACTGTAACATTATAGTATGCTTTGGCTAGTGCGGAAACACTAGCTGCATGGTAGCTTATGATATGGGACATAAGCCACTTTGGTACTTTTATGACAGAAATATCTGAAGTCCCTAACATCCAGTTCATTGGGAATGCATCCAACATTACTGAGAACGATGGAATGCTGACTGTCTGTGCTGTTGCTGGCCAATTGGTGCAAGAATCCACTCCTGTTAGTGTGGTCATTTCAACCTCATCTGGTGTTGCAAGAGGTAATAAGGTCACTGTTAATATGACCATTATTCAACTAAATGCTCTCCTTCTACAGCTGGCATTGACTTTGAAAACTTCGACCAAGAGTTTTCATTTGATCAGAGCAACCAAATGCACTGTGTGGATATTACAATATTGAAGGATGGTGTTGATGAAGTGGACGAATTTTTTCTTGTCAACCTTGTTCTAAAATATGCACCTTTTGACATACCTCTAGACACATACAATGCCACCATCATAGATTCAGGTGAGCCACGCACCATCATGCTAACATTGCCATCATTCCCGTTGCTAAGTGCTGAATTGCTTGCAGTTGCATGGAAATTTATTTGTTGCAAGTAGACAAAAAACGTACACAGACAACTTCCGTATGGTTGGTAATTTTTTTGCGACGGATTTATACATATGATTGGTACATACTCACAAATTACCCGAAAATTTGTGCACCGCAAATCACAGTGCATGTAGTGCATATTCAATTAAATGGCCTCAGATCACTTCTCACGCACTCAAAAATTTGACAGGGGAGCACGCCCCCGGAGCTCCCTGAGGTAGGTTGTGGGCCCCCCTGTTCATTCACCCTAGAATCAGCAGTGCCAACTATACAGTAAGTAAGTTGCTATTTCTTTTCTGTAGACATAATTGGTGTTGGTTTTGAGCAAAGAGTGTATTTCACTACTGAAAGTGCTGGTAGTGTTAGTGTTTGTGCCATCACAAATGTAACTCTGAATGGAACCCAAATCATCACGATTGTACTGGAAACAGAGGATGTGACAGCACAAGGTTGGTTCATTTTGTTTCCATACTAACAATGTTCATGTCTTAAGCATCACCCCATCCTATTCCTTACAGCTGGCTCTGACTACACTGCAATAGGAGAGGTGCACCCTTTCCCCATCAACAGAGACGACCGCATATGTGTGGAGGTATCGATCATTCAAGATGAGATTATTCAGATGGAGTACTATGAGGTGTTTCTTGTCCAACTTACAAGTTCAGACGCTCCCGTAATTGTCCCTCAAGCAGTTGTTGTCATCCTGGACCAAGGTTAGTTTCTGCAGGGAACATAGAGCCACACTCTCACATTATGCAATCGTCTTGTGTGTCAACTTAGCAATTGTGTGTGCACTCATTTTGCAGACCAACTCTACCCATTTGGAGATGTAGTAGGAGATGGTGCTGTTCCAGCAGGAATTGTTGGCCAGAGAGATACCATTTCACCTCCACTGTCACTGTCACCAACATTTCGCTTCTTTGGAATGGATGAAGATACTCTTTATGTAGGCTGATACACAAAGAGTGATGCTGTGTTTAGCTTTATGACATAAGCTGTTAGTTACAGCAAATGTAGAATGCAACTTTGTAACAATTTTATTTGCTGTCCACATCTGCAGGTGAACACAAATGGAGTTCTTTCTTTCAACCAGCCTTTCCAAGTGCGCTTTCCAGTGGAATTCCCCTTTAATTCAATTGCAAAGATTTCTCCATACTGGGAAGATTTTGACACATCACGAAATGGACGTATCTATTATCGGAATACAACCGACATCACCCTGCTAAGGAGAGCCCAGTTCAGTTTTCGGGATATATTTCCATCTGCCAGGGACTTCTTTCCAAGTTATCTTTTCATTGCAACATGGGATGGTGCTCCAGAATTAGGTCTTACTGGTGACCCTTCACTGGTGAGCATATAGTACAATGATGTGATCATGTTTGATTATCCATTCATTCACTTAGCATTTTCCCAGCACAGCATGGAGTCCCCAACATTTAGCACACAGAGACTGTTATATGTTAATTAGAGGCTTGATGTTATTTACTGTAAATGACAGTAGGTGTTCATGAATACTGAAGTTTTTGCTGAGAGAGTGAGAAATAAATCCACGAAAAAAAACAATAGAATTAATTAGGCCGCAAGTATGAGAGATGCCAATTTCATAATCTTAATTAATTATTCATTTCATGTGCAGGACAATACACTTCAGGTAGTGATGGCAACTGACGGGGAGAAGTCATTTGTTTTCTTCACATATACTGACATCCAGTGGGGAGAAGGTGGCGTTGGCTTTGATGCAGGGGATCGTAGGAGGGGGTTGAATCTTCCTGGCTCACGGACCGCAGCTACGCGACGACTCGAGGAGTTTAGCAACGTGGGAGTTGAAGGAGTGTATGCTTTTCGAGTTGACCTTCCAAGTATTATCATTCCAGGTCGTAAGTGTTGAAATTATATCTGCCACATTACATATTTTATGTACACACACACACACACACACACACACACACCTTTCACCCTGTTGAGTCTCTGTTTTCTGCATGCTCACTGTAGTAAAATGTTGTGTTATCAATTACACAGTTGCAGACTGCGGAGGACAGGTTGGTGTAATTCGTTTGTTTAACGGGTCTTCTGTTTCGGATGGGGAGGTGGAGTACTGTCTTGATTCCACATGGACACCAGTGTGTGGTGATAACTGGGATGAGAGTGAGGCTGCTGTAGCCTGCAGGCAGCTGGGATTTGTTGGAGAAGGTATAGAATTAAGAATTGCACAATACATACATGTGTATAAGTGCGGCTGTGACTAAATATTGTATGCAAAGAGTAACTATATCGTATGATTTACTTTTATTTTCATAGGAGCCACTGTGTCTTTTAAAGAGATGAGACAACAGACCCATCTCAGCACAGAGTTCAACTGCACAGGCACAGAAAACAATCTCCTTGAGTGCACAGGAGGCGGCAATACAACTGTTGCTCAGTCTTTGCTGGGACTTGCTACTAACAGTTGTCAAAACCTGGCTGTGGTGAACTGCGCACGTTAGTGAGCTGTACACTCTATGTTATTAAGTTACAAACATTAATCAATTACCAATCAATTATGGCATTTCAGCTTTGTAGCATGCGTTTCATGATTTTGTGTTAAATACTCAGTGCCGGCAAGCTAGGGGAGTCTGGGTTATTGCCTCAGAGCAAGTGTTACGCATCTTAAAGCTTCAAAAAACTTTGAAGAAAGTTCATACTAGCTTCAAAAAAACTCTGTAGAAGGCTCCTTCATACTTTGCCGACAACTGGAGTTATGATAAGACACTGGGAAGGCTACGCATGTGTAATATTTAAATTCGAAGCGACACCATGTTTTTCTCTTATGAAACTGGTATGGTCATGGCCATACTGGCCATACCAGTGCCGCTGGCCCTGATACTGTTATCTCTTTTACTGTTATGCATCCTGTGCAGTGGGTGAATTTTGCATAACGTGTAGACCTGCCCTTTTTTAGGGAGATGTGGTTCATTGATTGTTCATACATACGTACTATAAGTTTGGTTCTGAAAGCTTACTCCATCTGGGGTTTCAATTTACAGATCTTTTTGTGTGCATATATAGCTATATATATGTGTGTGTGTACTATGTTCCTATTTTCTCCTCCTATCTTCTATACAGCTGTACAAATTGGCTTCCAGCAGGATTCCTACACTGTCCTGGAGACGGATGAGTCAGTCACTGTGTGTGTTCAGATGAACACTGGGAACTACACAGTACCTGTGACTCGTGCTGTTCTGTCCACTGGATCAGCTGAAAGTATGTATACTATACTGTCTCATACAAAGGCTGTAGTATATGCACATACGTCTCTCGGTTTATAAAAAGCAATGCTGATGTCACTCTCTCACTTGGTCTCTGCATGGTCTGGGTATATATATAGTAGGGTACTTTGACAGGTACAGGTATGTTTCATAATTTTTGACACTCAGGTTTATTTTTAGGTACCACGTTATATTTAATAATGCTAACTGCAACACTATCTTCCCCAACAGATGGAACAGACTACAGTATCAGTATTAATGAAAGCACCACTGAGTTTCTATTTGAGGGTGCTCCACAGCAAGAGTGTATTCAGATCAACATCCTTGATGATGAGATAGTGGAACAGAGTGAATCATTCCTGGTGATAATCAACACTACACTCACCAGCCAAACTGTCTCACTGAACCCTCAGTATGCCTTCGTGACCATCATAGATGATGACCGTAAGTTATTATTGACAAGGCAAGCCAGAAACCATCTCTGCACATTTTCATATGATAGCAAGCAGTATATCTTTTGGTCATCCTCAGCATAACTGATATGATGACCGTAAGTATAGTGGCAACTCATAGCCACATCTCATGTCTAAACACTGCATACGGTATGCTACCAGCTACCTGATATGTTTGTGCAGGTCCTGTGGTGCCACCTGGTGTCATTGTTGGGAGTGTGGTGGGTGCCACAGCAGTCGTACTGTGTGTTGGAGGCATCATATTTGCATACCTCTTCTACAGAAGAAGGAAGCACGCTATCAGAACCAAAAAGATGCGGTATGGTTGTTAACTTAACAAATTAGATATCTAACACTAGCCTTGTTCTCAGACCTGTGCCTGAGAAATGGGCCACTTGAACACTCACCATTAGGGCTGAAGTACCTATTGTGAATTTTTTCATGCCAGCTGTTTATATCATTCAAATGCCTACAGCTAGAATTTCGACTTACAAAATTAGTCTTAACCTGTTTATCCTCTAATACACTGAATTATTAATATTGGGGTGGTGTGCATATCTCACCTACTGCAAATGATCATTGCTCATTTTCTCCATCTCCCACTCTACATCCTCATCTGGTCATTGACAGTGAAATGGAACTACTCAGGGAGCAGCTTAAAAAAGGAAATACTTATATAAGTAAGTAATGTACTTGTATACATTTCAGAGTATTTTCACATGCCAAAGAGAGCATGTGAAAATACAGCATTACTAGACATGCTACAAAATGTGATTCTAAAGTGAATGCAGTAAGAAATCCTCAACCTTTGTGATTACCCTGCATCTCTGTTCACCTCCCAAGCTCATGAAGGGATGGTGGTCAGTAACCCTCTTGTCAAGGATGTACCAAAGGACCTGATCATCTCAAGTTTATCCCTCCGTCTGCTGGATCCAGTTGGACAAGGTATAGCTCGGGAAGTATGCAATCAGTCAAGCAGAGTAGCATCTTTCCCAAGTCTGCTCCCTTGCTGCTTTCAATCAAGTATGCAATCAGTCAAGCTCTTATTGTGAGAGTAGCTAAGTCTTGCTGCTTTGAGCTCCTGTAAGAATCTCTTGATTCAATGTAGCTATGTAGTTCTTAATGAAATCAGATGAGATAGCCCTAAGAATAAGGCATGAAGTTAGTAATGTTAACTAAGGGCATACTTATATGGCTATATGCACTGTCAAGTTCTAAGGTTTCAATGTAATAATAATGGGTTTGCAATCAGAGCAGCATGCAGGATTGCTTTATCATACCTAAGTATTGGTTATTGTTTTTCATGACTTATGTGTAGGGAGTAATTTAATTAGAGTGCAACTGTCACACATAACCCAATTTTTGCTATGTGGATCTGTTGTAGGTGAATTTGGGATTGTCTACAAGGCGCACTATGTGAAAACTATGCAAGCAATGCCTACATTTGTGGCAGTGAAGACTCTGAAAGGTTGGCCTTGTCACTTAATGCAGTAACATGAACTGTTGCACTGCAAAACAATATGGGCCAAAAATAGAATTTCTGAATGATCGAAGACTGATTTATTTACTAAAGAAGCTAGCTAATAGCTTGTTGATACTAATGTCATGATCATACTTTGACCAGTATTTACTTCGACAATGATGTTCTTGTTGTATAGGTTTCTATGACCTGGATCGGATTTCAGAGCTGATGAGAGAGTGTGTGAAAATGAAGGAGTTTGACAACCCTCACGTCCTCAGTATGATTGGAGTGTGTCTGGATGCTGGCCCTGCCCCTTACATTGTGCTGCCCTTCATGGATAATGGCAATCTGCTTGCTTACGTCAAAAAAGAGAAGAAGAATCTTGTATTTCCTGACCACAGCATGGCAGACTCTGAACAGGCAAGTGTCTAGTATGTACATGGAGTCACATGCATACTCACATTATTGGAGTGAGGTGTATGTTCCAATTTTGAGAAGACTTTCTTTTATCATTTACTATCACTCATTTTAGGTCATTACAGCTCGTAAACGAATGGCAGACATGTGTCTTCAAATTGCTAAAGGGATGGAGTATCTTGCCAGCAAGAGGATTGTGCACCGGGACCTTGCTGCACGAAACTGCATGTGAGAACCATGATAGATGACTCCATTTTGGCTGAAAATGATTATTGATACGTAAGTGTATCCCAATTTCCAATCTCACTGCAGGATTGATGCCCACTTCATCATCAAGGTATCAGACTTTGGCCTCTCTGAAAGTATTTACACACAAACCTACTTCAGACAGACGAAAAAGAGTGCTGGTGTGAAGTTACCTGTAAAGTGGCTTTCCCCGGAAGCTTTGCTGGAAGGGGTCTTCTCAGAGAAATCTGATGTGGTGAGTGTTGTGGTATGACACATCTTTCTGCATAGACGTACTTTACTGTGTGCATGCTGTGTGTTCATACAGTGGGCCTATGGGGTAACTTGCTGGGAGGTTTTCACTGGAGGGAGGATACCATACCCAGGAGTGGACCCATTCTCCCTTCCCAGTCTACTGGAGAATGGATTAAAGCTAGAGAAACCAAAGAACGCTGCTTGCTCTGAGGAACTGTAAGAACCATGAATACACAACTAATGAGTCAGCCTGAGAGACAAGTGTATACCCTATTCCTTATTCTCCCTGGCCAGGTATTTCTTCATGTTCAGGTGCTGGCACACGGACCCTGAGGAGAGGCAAACTTTCTCAGAGTTGGTTCGCATAATGTCCCAGACACTGCTGACTATGGCTGACTACTTGGATGTGAACACCTTTGGTGAACTAGAAGAAACAGCCAAAGAAGAAACAGCCAAAGAAGAGGCAGCCAAAGAAGACGCAGCCAAAGAAGAAGAAGCCAAAGAAGAGGCAGCCAAAGAAGAGGCAGCCAAAGAAAAAGCAGCTCACCAAGATGCTGTTGAACTCAACAACAAAGGTGATGCTTTTGGAAATGATGACGACCGTGCCATTATAATTGAAGAGGCTAAACTATAATGTACGTCAACTATTTGCATATACGAAACAATGTGTAGATCACTTTTTGTACCTTCTTAGCAGACTTCGAACCATGCCTGTGTTGATCATTGGACAGTACGTTGACAGTTTAGAGAGCGATACATTATCCTACAGTATAATGCAACATTAGTAGATTAGTATTCACAGCCTAGTGCAGATTTTGTATGTATGGCAAGTGTTACCTCTCTCAAATATATAGGACACATTTAGCCCATTTTCAGTCTACCTCCAGTACAGTAGGAAGTTAGTTATCTTAACACCAGCACAGTGGCGTTTGGATAACTGAAATGTTATTAATTTTGTATGTGAATCAGATTATTTTTCAAGTAATGGACGACTAAATTTCTATGAATGGTTTCAAATAAGTGAAAATTCAGAGAACTAATGTTTGGATATGTGCCTTTATTACATCATACTGGAAGCAGTCACAAACTATAGAGGTACAATGCTTGGGAATGAACCAAGACACTTGGTTGATCAAGTCCTGATCAACTTACTGGAGAAACAGCTGAGGGACATAATGTTCTATGAGGGTTGTGATGACTGGTACCATCACTACATGAAAGGGGGACTAGCTGGTTGTGTTAAACCCAGGTACCTAGGGTAAGAGTCCATATGCTACATACTAGCTAGCCAAACATGAGATCACCGATTGACACTGTACTAGCATTGTTTGGTTTTGTGTGTGATATCATATGCATGCAGAAAGCAGCAACATGTACATGCAGATATGTTACTCGTTCAGTAGTTATACATACACAAATGGTAGTTATATACACTAAAGATAACTTCATAAGTTCTAACATATTTCTGCTAGTCTAGGAACACTAAAGCCAGTATGTCAATGAACTATATTAACTATGGGTCTCATCACGTCGACTGCATACTCTTTAGTTCCACACCTCCAGCACCAACATTACTAAGGGGGAGTAGTGATGAGGTCATGTAATATAGAAGTTGGAACTTGAGAAACAGCACAGAGGCAATAGTCATTCCATACACATTAATTAATATTGGGGGTATATAGACATTATAAAATTGATGCTTAGTAGAAAGATTTCTTGTGATAGCTGTGATAGTTCTAATGTATGTGCATGTAATAAAAGTTGACCATCAGAGTCAAGCATAACATTATGTACTGTCCATAATACCACCAGGTGATAGTGCATGATGATATGCATTAAATATGGTAGCAGAACGACTACATGAGGTACATGGCAATTACTGTAACAATCTTTAAACCTTAAAGGTCAAGGTAATAAAATTTTTGGCTTCTCAGACCATGGGATTCTTAACCATGTGGGCAGGTAGTTATTTTTTTATTATCTGCAATGAAAGCCTCGAGCGGCAATCATTCTATTGTTTGGCTGTTCTTCAATAAAACATTTTGACCGCAAATGAACACTAGATGTGCGGGTGGGTCTGAGAAACCGGAAATTTAATTACCATGGCCTAACAACCTGGAGGCACCTAGCTATTGTCTTGTGAGACCAAGTCTGGAGTCCAGTGCATTAAATTTTGTGATTTTAATGTTTCTTGCTCGCAGAGTAGCTAGCTAGTACCTATAGTAGCAACAGCAAATGTCAGGTGAGAATTAATAAATTGTGCACATTGCATTCAGCAAGTGCCTTTCGTTTTTTGTATTTGGTATACCCATGAGCATCTAACAAAATTCACACTCGTTTTCTAATGTTGCAAATAACATACATCCATGTTACAATACCTCTCAGTAGTGCCCTCATATTGTGGTGCTGGGTGCTTCCGTTTCCATGAGCGAATGGCAGCAGGCGTCACAACTCCAGCCAATATCAGGAGACAGATCAGTACTATGCCACCAATCACACCCCCAACAATGGCACCAACAAGAACTCGTGGGGCTATAATGTATGGGCGTGTGATAAATTTGTACATCATACACAGATGCTATGTTCACACTAGTCTTAGGAGCTCATAATGATGAGGGAAGGGGAGGAAAAACATCTGACTGAAACACTTGTCAGTGCGAGGCTTGTTCCGGTTTGCACCAAATGTTGAATAAACAAATGATATGCAAGTGCATTCCACACAACTAGCCAAGCTTAGCAGTTAATTCCCGCTAGTTTTGTTATGTGGAGTGGTGAATGACCGCCCTCAGAATTAACGTATGGCACTGATGAATACAAAATAGCTACATGCATGTAACTAACCTACTACTAACATCACAGCTGACTTACCATCATCATCTGTGATGGTCACAAAAGCGTATGCAGGATCCAGTGAGACTGTTTGACTTGTCAGGGTAGTATTGATGATCACCAGAAACATTTCACTCTGCTCCTCAATGTCATCATTGGTGATGTTAATCTGAATACATTCTTGCTGTGGATCACCGTTAAATAGGAAATTAGCAACACTCCTGGTGTAATCCACTCCAGCTGTCAAGGCAGGATGTAGCGGTTGTAATGGTTAGTAATCACATGCATTAACACAACAACAACAACAACAACAACAAAACAGCAAGCCTCCAGATCATGATTGCTTGCTTCTACAAGCACTACCAAGTACAAGTATTCTGGGGTGGGAGTGGCCTAACTAATGCGCCCCAGCAAAATGCATACCCAGGCTAAAATAAGCCCTAGACAGGAATTTGTTGAGTGAGTTCATATACGCCAGGTATTAAGTTCTTGGGGATTAAATTTCACTTTGGGGATCCTAAAGTCTGCATGTATACAATAAGTCCTAGATAACTAAAAGAGCATGTAGAGACATACCCTGAGCTGTTCCAATGTCTAAAGTTTCAAGAGTGAGTGGAACATTGAAGGCTCTAGTCGTTGAATTAACACACACAGTGACAGACCCATCACTCTCGAGCACAGTGTAACCGTTCTTCTCAAGATGAATTTGAACAGCTGTAATGAATAAAATGAGAAGTAAGTGAACATACATACTGTACTCATGTGTTGTTAAGTACATTCCACTTAAAAGTGCACCCACCATTGCTGTTAACTATAGGTTTATGTGCAGTACTCTAAGTAAAGCATACACAAAATGCTGCATAGGTAAATTATAATACCATACTTCTCAAACCTAGTTCTTGTACACTATTACTGGGTCAAGCTCACATTGGGTCATGGAATGACTATGCTGTACTGCAAAAAACCACTCATTTAAAGTAGTATCACAGAGTGGTTACTCTAGTTTCATGCTTACAATATGAAGAGAATTTACACATGTAGCTAATCACCATCTGTCATTCCCCTCACAATTTCATCAAGAAGCAAAGAGCTATCATAGACAAGTGTCTGGTCTAGCCTTTTGCTTCTTGATGGAATTATGAAGAGGGATAATGGATGCTAATATGTTTGTGAATTCTCTTCATAGTACTCACCAGTTCACTGAACCCTACAACTGGAGTAACCACACACAGGTTATTACCCCGCGTGCATGCGTAAGGGGTAAAGTGATAAGTCGTGTCCATCTGTTGTTGTTGTCCGTCTGTCTGTCTGTCTGTCTGTCTGTCTGTCTGTCTGTCTGTCTGTCGGCACAAAAAATGCCAGTTCTCCAGATCCAGGTAGTTATATTAGTGCTAAATACCTTCAAACTGTGCAAAACGTTGAAAAACTGCCTTGTCTGTGCTTCTATTTGCTAGATACACTCTACAAACGCTTAAAATCCTGCGTTTTGAGTTGGCATTGTAGGCACACCTATCGACCACACACAAATACCTGGCCACCTGTCCAACATGAAACGACGGTTTCAGTGTCCTTTTTTTCAGGGAGAGGTGGATATTGATTGCTTATGCATGTAAAAGCTAAACTATGTAAATGTGCTTCATTCATTGTTGGTGCACAATGAAGCTAAACTAACCTGTGCAGCTCACTCTGGCAAGATACTGGCAAGTGTCAGATGATGTCAATGTCCCAGATTCTGTGCATTCAAGGAGATTGTTTTCCATGCCTGTGCAGTTGATGTCAGTCAAAGCTGTCAGACTTCCCACCTCTTCACGAGATACATTAGCTCCTACGGAAAGGATGAAGAGGTGGTTTTTATAATTATCACAGAGGATCTCTTCCACTAGAGTCATGAGAAAATGTGATTTTACATTATATATATACCTTCTCCAACCAATCCCAGGTGCCTGCAGGCTACAGCAGCCTCACTCTCGTCCCAGTCATCACCACACACTGGTGTCCATGTGGAATCAAGACAGTACTCCACCTCTCCATCCGAAACAGAAGACCCGTTAAACAAACGAATTACACCCTCCTGTCCGCCACAATCTACAATGATGCAGTACAATATACCGTTAATACCATCATTAATCCATGCAAGAAAAAAGAATGCCTACATTAAGATTAGTGGTTTCTAGTTTAACCACAAGACACATACAATGTAACACATACTGTGATCTCTGAGTGGTTAATTGAACTGGTGAATACTATGAAGAGGATTTACACACTTAAGGTTACGGAATATAGTTTATTTGTAACGTTCAACAGCGCATGCGCACGGACGACTCTCCATGGACTTTGAACTGACGCAATTAGTGCTGTCGAATATATATTTTTTGAACCAAAAATAGCATTCAGTATCTATGGATCTGAAGAGACCTAGTTACCAATGTACTGTATGATGGACAATGCAGGGCCTGACGGAGCCATTTTATTTTAATATCGTTGGCTGTTGTAATTTAGAGGCGAAAAGACGTGAGGTGTGTACAGTTATACTGGACAAGGGGCTATTTCTCAAAAAAGAACGATGTTTGCAACAAAACGCTCCATCTGGGCCTCAAGTACATTGAAAACTGTTGATCTAGAGTATCGTTCATCGCTTTCAGTTGCTTGGATGGTCAGATTTTGGTTCAAAAGTTTGCAAAATTTGACCGTCCATAAAAGACCACTCATACAAGGTAGCCTATTCCTTCTGGCTGTGTATACCCATGAGGTGCCTCTCTATTTGTGCTCCATCTTTTGTAGCCGTAGTCAGGTGTAATTGAGCACTGCAAGTTATCGCGTTTGGAGTGAGGACCACACCCCATTTTGTATTCAGTAACCTTAATTATACCATCATCATGCATATGATAATTTGATCAAGCTTCATTAAGAAATAAAGAGCACATTTGTCTGCTCGTTAAATGTGCCATTTAGTTATGTTATGTATCCATCTTCTAGCTATTATCAGAACCAGATAGAAGATGGATACATATGAACTGGTATACATTAACTAGCAGACAAATGCCTGTACTAGGTCTGAGTTTGCTTCTTGATGGAATTGTGAGGGTATATGATGCATGGTAAGTATGTTTGTGAAGTATCTTTTAGTATACACCAATTCAATATGCCTTTAAAACTGTACTAGGGATTAATAGTTTTTGCAATGTTAATTCTGAGGTTTGGGATATGCATTACTCTCACCTCCAGGACCAACAATCTCTGGGAGGTCAACACGAAAAGCATAGACTCCTGCCACGCCAATGTTATTACTCTCCTCAACTTCTCGAACATCTTCAGTGGGTAAACCAAGAAGGTTAAAACCCCTCATACCATCCCCTGCATCAAAGCCAATGGTAGCATCTCCCCACTGGATGTCAGTATATATGAAGAAAACAAACAACTTCTCCCCGTCAGTTGCCATCACTGCCTGAAATGTATTTTCCTACACATGGAAGAAGTGATCAATGTTAAAGGTTCAAATCTTCACTTTAGGACATGCAATTCATGCTCAGCCCCCAAGAAAATAAGACTTACCAGTGATGGGTCACCAGCAAGGCCTAATTCTGAAACGCTCTCCCAAGTGGCGATAAAAAGGTAGCTTGGAGAGAAGCCACCAGCTGATGGGAAGATGTCCTGAAGACGATATTGTGCTCTCCTCAGTAAGGTGACATCAGTTGTGTTCCGATAGTAGATATGTCCATTTCGTGATGTATCAATATTTGCCCAAAGTGGAGAAATCTTTTTGATGGAATTAAAAGGAAAAGGCCGTGGATTGGGATCTTGGAAGGGCTGGTCAAAAGAAAGAACTCCATTTGTGTTCACCTGCAGAAGAGACGACCATCAAAGTGAGACCTTAACAAAGTCAACACTTACAGCAAACTTCATGGTTAACAAGGAAATTATGGTATTTGAAAAGAGCCAAAATCTGCAGAAGACCTCACAAAAGCTACTGTGAACCTATCAATCCCTTAGGAAACCTAGGATGAAGTTAACTATGTTCAGGAATAGGACAAGGGGCCAGGGACAGGGAGCGGCTGACAGGGACAAAGACAGGGGGACAGGGGCATGGACAAGGACTGGGACAGGGACAGGGACAAGGACTGGGACAGGGGGACAGGGGCATGGACAAGGACTGGGACAGGGACAGGGACAAGGACTGGGACAGGGGGACAGGGGGACAGGGACAGGGACAGGGACAGGGGGACATGGATGAAGCTATGTTCAGAAGCCATTTTTGGCAACTTATGTGTCACCAAAAGTTGCCATTTTTGGCAACTTTGATCTCTGAGTTTGCCAGTTACCATCTTTGGCAACTTTTGGCCATGCACACGCAGTTCATGCTCAACAATTTGTTGTTAAACATTATAGTAAAGAAGTTACACAACAGCTTACAGCTGAAGTATTTTATGTGCTCAACCTTACCAAAAACTAGAGATCTGTAGAATACATACCCCGTGTGCCATGTAGCTAGCTATGCATGTACTTCCTTGAGGATAGGAACAAACCGTCGTCTCACAAATGCACGCTGTATAGTGAACCTAGGAACACTGAAACTGTCGTCTCATGTTGTACAGCAGAGGAGGTCGGACATGGTTGACCTTTGCTAATTGAAACAACTGAGGTCACACTAATTGATCTTGGATATTGCAAGGTAGAAAGTTTTTTTAGCTTTTCCTATGACTGGATCCAGCCTTGAATCCTGATTTGAAAACTGGGGCCCACCTCAGTGAAAGTCGAGAGAGCTAGTCTGTTGAGATACGAAAAATCAATTAGTGTGACCTCAGCCATTTTAATTAGTAAAGTTCAACCATGTCTGACCTCCTCTGGTTGTACAGGTGGCCAGGTATGTGGGTGTGGTCGGTAGGCGTGCCCACGATGCCAACTCAAAACGCATGATTTTAAGTGTTTGTAGAGTGTATCTATTAGTGCTGAATACCTTCAAACTGTGCAATATGTTGAAAGAGTGCCTTGTCTGTGCTTCTTTTTGCTAGATAACGGCCTGGATCTGGAGAACTGGCGTTTTTTGTGCCAACAGACAGACAGACAGACGGACACGACCAATCACTTTACACCTTGCGCATGCGCGCAGGATAACAACCCGATAGTGAAGTTACAAAACAGCTTAATAATCACAAAACTTGTTGGGCACTTTCTTTTTTTGTTTCACCTTTCTCAGAGCTAGTGGCGTAAACTTCTTTTGGTTGGTGGAACACTGAAAAAAAATTAGGGCCAGTTAGCATGACTCCTCAGAACTTTTTGTTTACTATATCTTTGTTTCTTTCCATGTAGCTAGTAAGAACTGCGTGTGTTTAGTACCGTGGATGCAGCCACCATACACTGTAAGAAAAAGTGGGTGGTTTTAACCCATTTTGGTTGCCTCAATTTCATGCCCTATTCCACATGATTGCACAATTTCATTAGCAAAGTATTCTTCCATGAATGTTCTGGAAACTTAATCTGTGTGGAATCTAAAGCAGGTAGTGGGACTCCACTGTGTTTAACAGAAAAGTAAGAGGAAACTGAGGTATAACCAAATTGAGCAAAACAACCTTTCCTATTTAACAGTGCATGCATATAATTATACACACATGTAAATTGTCATTTGAACTCGCCTCTGTGTGACAAGTGAGTGAACATATTACATACATGTGGACACTAAAATTCCGTGAATCCAAAAACACATCACAGTACAGCAATCACCTTTCCATCCAAGCCTGACATTCACTCACTCATCTGTATCAAAAACATGTTAGCCATGCAGTCAAGAATGAAATGCCAGATGGCATGTCTTGATACAGATGAGGAAATGTTATAGCCTTGAATGGAGAGGTTGGAGGAAAAGGTGATTTGTGTAATGTGTTTTTGGATTCACAGAATTCAATGTTCACTCATTTGTCACTCAAATAGGAAATTGGGCTGCAGGTCCAAATGACAGTCCTCATAGCCAGACAGGGTATTAACTGCAAAAACTGGAAGGTTGATTTAACCTAAGATGGGTCACCTGAGTTGCGGGACCTTGGTCCATACCAACTCCCACTTTAGCACAGTGTAGCTTTTGTGTACTCAGAGTTTCAATAAGGCATCAATTCATATAATACATAACTGCTGCCCAGGGGTAACCCATAGTACACGAATATTTCCAGAGTTCATCCAATAAACATGAATATAGCTAGAGTTCATCCCTTTTTGGCACAAACATGCAATTACATTTCATTTGCAACCAAATGCTGGAATCCTTGACTAGACAAGGGATGTAACCTTAAACGGCAAAAGGAGATGGGTTACCACCTGGATGAACCTAGACTGCAACTGAGATGACATTAAATCAACCTCCAATTTTATTTTACAGTGAATTAACATGTCCAAAAGCATACTCTAGTTTCCTGGTCACTTATGCTGTAAACATTATCTTGGCAGAGTAACCTTTAAACATATCAGTGATAAATATTAGCTACTCTAAATATGTATGTAGCTTACATAAAGAGTGTCTTCATCCTTTCCAAAGAAGCGGAACCTTGGTGACAGCGTCAGTGGAGGTGAAATGGTATCGTTCTGGACAACAATTCCTGATGGAACAAGCGCATCACCTACTGCATCCCCAAATGGGTAGAATTGGTCTACAAAACATGAGTGGCCATGCATGCAGAATAAAAAAAAAACATGTTTCTGATAAACATGTTATTGTCAAGTAGCTATACAGAACACACTTACTGCTATAGTTTTTCAAGGCTACGTGATATTTAAAATGTATCTATCCACTAGACAAGAGCTCATAAAATGTAAGTAAGTGGTTTTTGAACCTATTCTCACAAGCTCCACCGTCATGGACTGTAGGCAGCTCAACACATTATTTGATCTGGACACTTGATTAAATCTGACTCCATTCACCAATGTAATAATGAGAACATGCACCTATTGCAGACGGGCTTCCCAGATACTTGCAAGAGCAAGAGTACACTTTCATAGCACTTATTTGAACATGCATTCACCCACGTGCATTATGATGTATACAGTTTTATTCTGTTATTACCTTGATCACGGATGATGACAATAGCCCGATCAACAATCAATGGAGTATCTATGGCTGTAAGTTGGACAAGAAACACTTCATGGAACTCTCCAGAAACAGTGTCGTTGAAAATTGTGATGTCCACGCAAATGCGGTTGTCACGATTAACACGAAAAACAATAGGTTCATGCACTGCAAGGTAGTCAAGGCCAGCTGTGAAAAAGTAAATAACATATTAGACAGTTGCATGTTCATCGTCCGAGTAATATGTCCTTGTCACAATAGTCAGTAACATAACAAAGAGCACCAACCTCGTGCTGAAAGATCCTGTGTTTGCAGTATGGCTGAGGCGGTGCGGCTTCCATTCAGAGTCACATTTGAAATGACACAAACACTAATATTTCCACCAGTTCTAAGAGCAGTGCCTACATATACTTCCTGCTCAAAACCAATTGAAACCGTGTCTGAAGAAGGAACAGAACATGACAACTGTTCAGTTTAGTTATTAATATAGCTGATTGTTCATAATAAGTGAGAAATAGGAGTGTGTAATAGTTTATCACTTCAGGAAACTATATGCATAGTACAGAGAGACATTTTATTCAGCAATTGGTCGAAGTGGGCAGTGATTAATGAATCTCCACTTTACCCACAGTGTCTGGGAATGAGGCTAACATGGTCGTTAGCTAGTTTGTGCACCTTTTGTGAATTTTTCTTCCAGCACACACCAGATTTGTTGGGTTAGATATACACCCTTGTTATTGGCCAACTCACACATGCAGTATACATGCACACAGCTAGCATACCTGAGTCAACAATAGTGACCTCCAGTGTATCTAGAGGTATGTCAAAAGGTGGATAGTTGAATATGAGTTCCATGGTGAAGGTCTCGTTCAGTTCGTCAGCGTTATCATTAAAAATCACAACGTCCACACAACTAATTTGACCACTCTGAGAAAATAAGATTGTTTCTGTGAGATTATCAATGTCAGAGCCACCTGTGAAACGGAGAATAGCAGGAATACTTCTCATCATAAGACACTAGGCATAACAGCTTTCACCATGTAAAGTCGCACTCATGGGCTAAATTAGAAAAAGATTTCCTCTTAATTTATTTTCCTTGACACATAACACATGTAGCAACTATATATCCCATTGTGCACAATGTTTTGTCGAATGTATATGTATGTACAGACAGAAATTTCCACACTGTGAAGCTGCTTGCTCATATATTGTCCTGTGCAATATTCTCATGGTAACTAGTGATGACCATAGGTAAGTTTCGATCGGGATTCAACACATTCGTTCATGTAGCCAACACCATATGAACTTCAAAGAAAGGTAGCTATTTCTGATTGTGAAAGACATGTTTTTCCCTTGCACCCAGCTAGCTTCTACATGTAATGTAATGATGTAAGGTCAGTAGCTACAACTTACTTATTGCAGTGCCAGATGCAGTAGAAATGGTTACCCTGACAGGAAGAACTTCCTCTGCTAGTTGGCCGGCAGCAGCACAAACAGTCAAATTTCCCTCAGCCTCAGTGACAATGTGTACACTCTTGTTGAAACTGATATCAGGTACTTCAGAAATCCCTGTATAAAAAGGCAAAAATGTAGTTGGTTCCTTATTTCATTGTAATGCCAGGGCTTTCAGAAGCGGCCCCGCATTTATGGAGCCTGGACTACCCTACTTTCATGATAGGCCACTGAACTAATTGCGCTAGCTATGCATGCATGCATGTGATAGGAGATAAGGCACATCAATATTTTTGACTTTCACATTTAGTGAGATGCTACAATTGTGTTAGTTAAAATGATTATTTCCATGCTCAGTACAGAAACTTCTTCAACACTTGGGAATGAAAGGAGTGTGACCAATCACCAAATAGCTATACATGTAGGTTTCTTGAAAGCCCATCAAAGAACCTCTTCCTTTTTCAGAAGACCTGTTTGGCTACCAAGGCAGAGCCAGGTGTAAAAAAAAAGAAACACACGTCTTCCGGAATGTTGGCTTAGATGCTAATTTGTCAATTACACACCAATGTGTTTAGAAGCTCAACATCCCTTGGACATTATGATGTGACACACATGCAACTGAGATAACAAGGTTAAAGTAACTCGAATGTTTCCAGCACTCTGAGTGTCATCTCTAATGTTTATGCTCTTACTTATGCTTGGCAATCCATGACAGAAACAGTAGTCAGTATTCTGTGGGATATCTGGCGGAATGCAAAGGAGAGCTGTTTTTAGTCCAAAAAGATTAGGACCTGTGTGATAAGAAAGATAGTGCCAGACACAATGGCATATAACAATATTTTGATGTGATCACATCTTTTGGCTGTTTCGCCAAGAAGATGCATGCATGCATGTAAAGCTAATTACAATAGCATGCCTGACATTGACAACACTATTCCCACAGTCTCTTAAAAAAACAGCCAGATAAAAAAATAGTCAGAAATGTGGCAAAATGATCATGCACAACTATAATGTATGTATTCTTGTCACTCCATTGCTATATCTTCCAAGGCCCGTTATGCATTCATTTAGCTCACAATATCATGCTGTCTGACACTGTTTTCCCTGTTCCTGCATGGTAGCAATTAAAAGTGCATGCACATTTCAAGGAAACTCATCCTCACTAAGGCACTCTGCCCTAATCTCTATGCTGTAGACACTATATATTGATCCATATGCACCAATTATTTTGTGTCTAAAAGTGGTTTCCGCTGGACCCACTCAACTTGCATGCCGCGTATGAACGAAGTGTACCACCCGCGATGTCAAACGTACAATAATGATGCAATGTAGCCGCTATCTCTGGCCGTAGACTGTGATACGTCTAAGTCGTAGAAAGATCGCTCCCGCGGCTTCCGAACAGTGCTTATACTGACCAGTACATACACTGTGACAGCGAAACACTGTTGCGAAAGCTGCGAAAGCGATCTTTCCACGATTTAGGTTTTACTAACATTTAAATCCGACTGGCTGCATTGCAGTGTTAAAAACAAAACTGCATGTCCCAGCGACGGCTTGCTCCAATAAAGGATCACAAATTTCAACCAGCGTGAAGCGGCGATTCGTTGTGCTGAGTCCTTCGCATGAAAAGTTTACAAATACGCACCCGTCAGGGGGTGGCGATGGTGTTGGTGTTGCTGATGACGATGTCAGTGCCTGTAGCGTTGACGCTGACACAGGTGCAGGCGGCGTTGACACTGGCGCAGACGGCGTTGACACTGGCGCAGACGGCGTTGACACTGGCACAGACGGCGTTGATGCTGATGCAGACGGCGTTGACACTTGTGCAGACGGCGTTGACACTTGTGCAGACGGCGTTGACAATGATGACGGTCCTAATACAGCTATTGAACTGACCTGCGACATGACACAGTGACACGACACAAGCAGAATTAGGCTGAATAATGACACCTTCATTGCGTATTGTCTTCGTCAAACTTACAGAACGACACTTGTTCGGACATGCAGGTGAGTCTCGAGCTACATTTAATTGATCAATCAATCATCAATTTCGCCCTGCAGGAATGCAGCCAGCCCGCAGTGAGGGCTTATGAAACAGAGTACACATATAGGGATACAGTAGGAGGGTGAATCATACAGGAACTCGTATCATTGCTTATGTAACTAGGTGAGGGCAGTTCGGGAGGACAGAGTTGGAGGGTGATGCACTGTAAGTATAAAACAGGGTAAATAATTAGGTGAGGGCAGAGTTAAAGCATAGATAGTGGAGTGGGCAGTAGTGTGTATGATGGATGTAAAGTTGATACAATGTCATGTGAGTATGCATGGTATGATCTGATAAAGTACGACTGATCAACAAAGAATATAAGTTGATAGTCATGCATGCAGTCATCATGTTGACTCCATATAATTTCCATCACCTGCTTGAAGCAAATAACCACTAGACCAGTGAGTATAGATAAATACCAAGCAAACACTACAGAATTTATTAGTGAAAGTATACAGGTTTATATGACACAAGGTATTAGCTAACTATTAATTAAAACAACACCATAGCTGAATACATCACTCTTTGGTCGCTCTAAGTCTTGGCCACGGTCTTCTCACTCAAATGAACCTGCCTAAACAAGGGAAACGTTCTGCTGTGTAGCTATACTGCAATTCCTGACTAAAAGAAGACTGCAGAAGGACTGCGGCAACAGTGCGGAGACACCGCGGGAAAAGAAGACAACGGAAAGACTGCGGGAATGCTGCGGAAACGGTGCGGAAAGACTACGGGAGTAGTGCAGACATAGTGCGGACAAAATGCGGTGCAACTGCAGTCCCACTGTGGATGCTACGTCGGAGTGCCACCTTACTTCCGTGTATTATACTGAACGCAAACCGAAGAACGAAAATGGGGGAGGCCTGGGAACGAGGCTAAGTTAAAGGCACTTCAGAGAATTTGAGGAGGGTGATCCAGTGCAAGTACAAAAGCATTAACAAGATGGTAAAAGTTTACAATTAGACACATGATGAAAGAACACAAAATGTGTGGGACCCAGGATAGTGTAGTGCAGACTGAGCTGGCCTCCTAAGTTGGCCACGCCCACAGACATTTTGTGTCAAAAAAAAATTGGCTGGTTGACTACACCAACTTCTCTAGTCTTGCAAGCCACACTTTGTGAAGGGTGTGGCTTGCGAGACTAACCAATTTCTTGTCGCCAAGTAGCTAAGCCCATGCACACAAACATAGATTCTCATCTTGCTTGTAATCTATCTAGCTATCTATCTACATAATTATTTAACATACATGTAGCATGTGACATCATGCAAACCCTTCTGGCACCGCTGTGAGGGGGTGAGGGTGGTGTAGCCACTGTAGCTGGTGAAGGGAAGCTTACTGGTACGCCAAAGTTTCATTCTTGGGATGAATGCACCATGCCTTTAATAAATAGCCAGTCAGATATGATGTCCAATGCTTCCTCTGGTGTATTAACTTATTTGCTTATGTTATCTACACGGATTCTTTTCCGCACCTTGGAGTGTAACTATCCACTCACTCCTCACTCACTCACTAACTCACTCACGTGTGTGTGTGAAACCTTCATTAAAATCCATACATAGCTACATGGTACAATGAGGGGATGGCATACCCAATATCATAACTGCCAAAGTACATGACTACTGTACTGCGCAATTCCATATGGGCCATCACAAAACAAGTATATAAAGTGATACATATACTGCACAGCAGACAAAATACTCGTACAACGAGTCAGGGGCACAAATATGTTTATGTTGCATCAGTTCTGTTCCTGTCACACCAAATTTGGAAGGATCCAGTGATAGCTGCTTGACTGGCTTGGAGGAGGAGGTTTGACAGTTTATGTTGAGAGATGGTTAGCTCCTGGGCTAGTCTTGTAAAACCTGGTAGGTGTGGGACACTTCGTGAGGGTAGTGCTGTAACCGGCTTGTTCCGCTCTGGAGATAAGGTCCTGATAGTTTGTCTCTTTCCTCTCTGCTGCTGCTTCAAAGGATGTCTCAAATGAGACTGTCAATTCAGCTAGGATGAGCTGCTTCTCGCTATCAGACCACAAAACAATGTCTGGTCTCAGGTCAGTGGGGTTTGTAGTGGCCAAGGTCCACTGTGAGTTTGTGAGATGGAGGAAGGTGTTCCTTAACTGTGTCCACAATGACCTTTAGCAAAGCATCATGATGTACATTGTACCTCCTCAGGTCTCTGGCTCAGTGGCGTAGCCAGGTCATTGGTATTGGCCGGGCACTTGCTGTACGTTAGCTCTAGGAAATGTAATAACAATATATAGCGCTCGCGCGCGCTTCGCGCGAGATCGCGTGACATGAGCGGTCAGTGGTGCTTTGGCCGGGCACGTGCCCGGCCAGGCCCGGCCTTCGCTACGCCACTGCTCTGGTTACTCTACAGCAGTTAAGGACATGGATCAAGGATTGTCGCTCTCCACAGAGTGGACATGAGTCACTCTCCTTCTTCCTCCACAGGTGGAGGTTTGAATTGTGGGGAAGTGTGTCCACTGCAGCGTTGAGGGCAAACTTTGTCTGCTCCTGCATGGGGAAGAGACTGGATTGCTTTGGCCCAGATTGTGGCTGTATCTGGTGTAGTGGCTCTCAGCATCTCGCCTTGCCTCTCTAGGCTCTTCACTTGGTCCAGTCTGGCCACATTGTCACTCTCGTTCACTCTACCCTTTGCAGCAGAGAGCAGTGCCTTCCGGGAGGTACCTGGGTCTTCTACCATAGCATCACGTACAACCACTGCAGGCTTGAACTTCTTCCTGGTTCGGCGAGTTTCTGCTTGTAGCTGCTTTTCAGCAATGTGTCTTACACAAGGGTCAGGTGAAGTGAGGAGCTGACATTGATGGGAAACTTGGAGGCGCTTGTAGAGGGAAGAAAGTGCTGGTAGGTTGGCTTCCCAGGGGGGTAGGACAAGCTCACGTGCACTCATATCTGATGATGTAATGCCTAGTGATGATTCCATGCGCTGCAGCCTTTATTGAGTACTTTTTGTGCAGTTTTAGAGAGTAGTTTGCCGCGCTAAAGCTAAAACATGTACTTTGGTTTCCTGCTGCAATCGGCAGCATGCAGTTTTCTCGGCATTGAAGGTGAGCTCACCCATATCCAGGGATTTCTCCGACTTTCTGACAATGTAGGGATGTTCTACCCTTAGAACAAAAGTGTTCCAAGCATATGAACCCCATTGAACCCCGGCAAACTTGGATGCTACGAGCGCTTACTTGTTTAATCTCTGTAAATCCCCGTGAACTTTCCGCATACCTAAGAATGGAATGTAATTTTTTCACGTGCTTTTTAGAGCTTGTCCTACCCCCCTGGAGGCTTCCCATTCTACAAGGTAGGTACAGGAGAGCAGTATTCGCAGACCGTGCTAGGCCAGCCCACTTCTTGAGAAACTTGGTCGCATCAGCTTCGAGTTCCCTTTCAACCCAAGGAAGGGGATATTCTTCGATCATCAGTAGCCAAGACAGATGAGGGCCAGCTCTGTACATTTTCAGTTTCTGGTTCCTAGTGAGGGGGCAGGCATCCACAGCTTGGAGCATTCTTAGCAGGGTTGATCTGAGGGACTGTTTGGCTTCAGAGGGGTTGTAGGGCACCTGGACGTTCAGGGCAGAGGCTGGGGAGTTGACAAGGATGCAGGTGTCGTCTGCATACTGCAGGAGGTTCACCTGGTGGTTGGAGTTGGAGAGGTTGTATCCCAAGTCAATCCGGGTCTGGAGGGTGTCAACGAGAGTGTTGATGACCGTATTGAATATCACAACAGACAGAGGGTCTCCCTGGTAGACCCCGATCTCAAGGGGGATGGTTGGTGTAACCCACCCAGCCTTGTGTGATGACTTTCCCAGCGAGATCTGTGTAGAGAGACTTGAGGATATTCTGGAACTGGGGAGGAGCGTGATAGTGTCGGAGAGAGTACTGGATGAGAGCATGATGGACACTTCCATATGCATTGGTTAAGTCAAGCTCAGTGACTTGTGCTTTCATCTAGCCTCAGAGAGAATAGCTGCTAGCTTGGTGTGATGTTCTGTACAGCCTGGTGTAGCTGTTATGAAGGCCCTGGTGTAGCTGCTCACCCACTCACCCACTCACTCACTCACTCACTCACTCACTCACTCACTTACTCACTCACTCACCCACCCACCCACCCACCCACTCACACTCACTCACTCACTCACTCACCCACCCACCCACCCACTCACTCACTCACTCACCCACCCACCCACCCACTCACTCACTCACCCACTCACCCACCCACTCACCCACTCACTCACACACTCACTCATCCACTCATTCATTTATTGGGTAAATGAAAGGTGGGTCTGCTTAGTTTGATGCAATCAAAAATAGCTGTGTTGGCAATCTGAATGCAGCTACATTGTCAATATTATATCTCTTGTGTACTCAGATTGCCAACACCACAGCCTAGCGAAAAACTGAAACATGGATGAAGCAATGATGTGGTTACTGGGAGTATCTTGGGGTGTGGTTTAGACTTCACAGTCATATACCCAGACCAAAGGAAGCAGTGGACATCAAACCGGATGACATTATGGCATAATACTTCCTGCCATTATTAGGTTGGCTGGCCAATGTGCCATTCTTTTGTATACCATTAACACTGGTGGCTGCATTCAGGCCCAATCAGAAGGGTCTATAGGGTCCAGACTGCAATACTGTCTGATATTAGTCCAATTCCACAAAGGGGATTCTTGGATTTTAGGTGGAGATGTGGAAATCTTTATTAGCTATTCAGGTTGGGAGTTGGGAGTTAGTGTCTCAGTGAAGTGAACAATGACTTGCACTTAAAGACCACAACACACTATAAGACACAACCATGAGACCCCATGAGACACCATAATTAAGACACCATGAGACTCAATGAGACATCATAAGACACCATAAGTAGGTTATATTTACCTGCAATTATTGGCATGAGTTAAAACTCCCATACACATGTATTCATGTGACTTGGGAATTTGCAATCATGTGCGAGTATGCTATAATTATCAATAAAATGCATGGTCTGTAAAACTGCCAAAAATTAAAAGACTTATTAGCTATAGCATACATTGTAGGCTAAAAACTGTATCCTGGCTTGCGTACATTTCTAGTTAAGCCGTAAGGTTCAGAATTAGAGATTTGTTTTCTTTGTCGTAGTATACACTGTCTTTTGGTATTTTAGCCTCAATACCATTGCAGTTTGATTCCTCTCCTGCTTCTTCCTTGGCTGTTTCTTCTTTGACTGTTTCTTCCTTGTCTGTTTCTTCTTCAGCTGCCTCCTCTTTGGCTGTTTCTTCTAGTTCACCAAAGGTGCTCACATCCAAGTAATCAGCCATACTCAGCAAGGTCTGGGACATTATGCGAACCAACTCTGAGAAAGTTTGCCTCTCCTCAGGGTCCGTGTGCCAGCACCTGAACATGAAGAAATACCTGCCCAGAGAGAATAAGGAATAGGGTATACACTTGTCTCTCAGGCTGACTCATTAGTTGTGTATTCCCTGTCCTTACAATTCCTCAGAGCAAGCAGCGTTCTTTGGTTTCTCCAGCTTTAATCCATTCTCCAGTAGACTGGGAAGGGAGAATGGGTCCACTCCTGGGTATGGTATCCTCCCTCCAGTGAAAACTTCCCAGCAAGTTACCCCATAGGCCCACTGTATGAACACACAGCATGCACACAGTAAAGTATGTCTATGCAGAAAGATGTGTCATACCACAACACTCACCACATCAGATTTCTCTGAGAAGACCCCTTCCAGCAAAGCTTCCGGGGAAAGCCACTTTACAGGCAACTTCACACCAGCACTCTTTTTTGTCTGCCTGAAGTAGGTTTGTGTGTACATACTTTCAGAGAGGCCAAAGTCTGATACCTTGATGATGAAGTGGGCATCAATCCTGCAGTGGGACCAGAAATTGGGATACACTTACGAATGCTGAAAAATATTAGTAGCCAAAATGGAGTCATCTGTCATGATTCTCACATGCAGTTTCGTGCTGCAAGGTCCCGGTGGACAATCCTCTTGCTGGCAAGATATTCCATCCCCTTAGCAATTTGAAGACACATGTCTGCCATTCGTTTACGAGCTGTAATAGCCTAAAATGAAGGAAATAAATGATGGGCATAGCTAGGATTTATTGAGTGAGGAGGCAATACCTTACCACGTGGCAAAAATTTTGCTAATTAATTATTCACAACTTAACTAATTAATAATATCTAATTAACCAACCATTTCCGCGATAGTGTGTGTCTCCACTACATTTCACTCCACATACACGCTTTGTAAAGAAAGTCGTTATCAATGCTGCTGGTCTTTTCCCAGCCATGAGGTCTCTATTTATAGTGCGGGTGAGTTCTGTCATAGTGATGTAATTACTTTGCGCATGCACTAGTTATTTATAGGACATCGCCAATGCGTATGCACGTTCTTACACAGAAAAGTGAGGAGGCAACTGCTTCCTCTGCCTCATTGCTAGCTACGTCGCTGAAAATAAAGTCATTCCATGATGTGAGTATGCATGTGACTCCATGTACATACTAGACACTTGCCTGTTCAGAGTCTGCCATGCTGTGGTCAGGAAATACAAGGTTATTCTTTTCTTTTTTGACGTAAGCAAGCAGATTGCCGTTAGCCATGAAGGGCAGCACAATGTAAGGGGCAGGGCCAGCATCCAAACACACTCCAATCAAACTGAGGACGTGAGGGTTGTCAAACTCCATCATTTTCACACACTCTCTCATCAGCTCTGAAATTCGATCCAGGTCATAGAAACCTACACAACCAGAACACGTTTAAACAAGAATAGTTCTATGTAAAACTAACAGAAGGTGGTAAAGAAAACTTAGTCTGTCCCCCTGTCCCTGTCCCCCTGTCCTTGTCCCTGTCCCCCTGTCCTTGTCCCTGTCCCTGTCTCCCTGTCCCTATCCCTGTCCCTATCCCTGTCTCTGTCCCTGTCCTCCTGTCCTTGTCCCTGTCCCTGTCCCTGTCCCTGTCCCTGTCCCTGTCTTTGTCCTCCTGTCCTTGTCCCTGTCTCTGTCCCTGTCCCCCTGTCCCTGCATGTCCCCCTGTCCTTGTCCCTGTCACTGTCCCTGTCCCCCTGTCCTTGTCCCTGTCACTGTCCCTGTCCCCCTGTCCCAGTTCCTGTTCCCCTGTCCTTGTCCCTGTCACTGTCCCCCTGTCCCAGTCCCTGTTCCCCTGTCCTTGTCCGTGTCACTGTCCATGTCCCTGTCCCTGTCCCCCTGTCTCTCTCCCTGTCCCCCTATCCTTGTCCCTGTCACAGTCCATGTCCCTATCCCTGTCCCTATCCCTCTGTCCCTGTCCTTGTCCCTGTCTCTGTCCCCCTGTCCCACTGTCCTTGTCTCTGTCCCCCTGTCCCTATCCCCCTGTCCCTATCCCCCTGTCCTGTCCCTCTCTCCCTGTCCTTGTCTCTGTCCCTGTCCATGTCCCTATCCCTATCCCTGTCTCTGTACCTGTCCCTCTCCCCCTGTCCTTGTCCCTGTCCCTGTCCCCCTATCCTTGTTCCTGTCACTGTCCCTGTCCCTGAACCTGTTCCCCTGTCCCACTGTCCCTGCACCTGTCCCTATCCCCCTGTCCTTGTCCCTGTCCCTGTCCCTATCCCCCTGTCCCTGTCTTTGTCCTCCTGTCCCTATCCCTGTCCCCTTTTTTGTCCTTGTCCTTGTCCCTGTCCCCCTATCCTTGTCCCTGTCACAGTTCCTGTCACTGTCCCCCTGTCTCTGTCCCTGTCCCTGTCCCCCATCCTTGTTTCTGTCACTGTCCATGACCCTGTCCCCCTGTCTCTGTCCCTGTCCCCCTGTCTCTGTCCCTATCCCTCTGTCCCTACCCCCTGTCCCTCTCTCCCTGTCCTTGTCTCTGTCCCTGTCCATGTCCCTATCCCTGTCCCCCTTTTCTTGTCCTTATCCTTGTCCCTGTCCCCCTGTCTCTGTCCCTGAACCCGTTCCCCTGTCCCACTGTCCCTGCACCTGTCCCTATCCCTGTCCCTATCCCCCTGTCCCTGTCTTTGTCCTCCTGTCACTGTCCCTGTCCCCCTGTTCCTGTCCTTGTCGTTGTCCCTGTCCCCCTATCCTTGTCCATGCCACTGTCCCCCTGTCTCTGTTCCTGTCCCCCTGTCTCTGTCCCAGTCCCTGTCCCTTTCCCTGTCCCTGTCCCCCTGTCCCACTGTCCCTGTCCCACTGTCCCTGTCCCTGTCCCTGCCCCTTTCCCTGTCCCTGTCCTCCTGTCCCTATATCCCTGTCCCCCTGACCAGTGGCGGATTTAGGGGGGGTAAGGGGGGTGCAGGGGTTTGGCGGCTAGTAATGTATTTTGCGTACATAACTGCACGAGTCCATCAAATGATTATGCAGCAGTGGCATGCAGCAACAACAACCAGGCACAGTTACACACTCACGTATCAGTTCCTTACTTAAAAAGGCCATACTAAAATGTATTTAGTTAAAGTTATAGTTAACTAAAACAACACTGTCGGACAGTGTACGAGATTTCTTTTGTGACGGACCCCTCGGTTCGGCCTTCCAGCTATGAATGCGTTCACGTGACCGAAAGTGGGCGTGGTAACCCAAAAATTTCCGCCGCGCTTCGCGCGCCGGTGACTGAACTCCCCTTTCTAAATTTCTAGATCTGCCACTGCTGACCCTGTCCCCCTGACCCTGTTCCCTGTCCTTGTCCCTGTCCCTGTCTCCCTGTCTTCCTGTCCTTGTCCCTGCCCCCTGTCCCTATCTCTGCCCCTGTCCCTCTCCCCCTGTCCTTGTCCCTGTCACCCTGTCCATCCCTATTCCCCTGACCTTGTCCCTGTCTTTGTCCTCCTGTTTCTATCCCTGTCACAATCCCTGTCCCCCTATACTTGTCCCTGTCACTGCCCATGTCCCTGTCCCTGTCCCTGTCACCCTGTCCACCTGTCCTTGTCCCTGTCACTGTCCCTGTCCCTGTCTCTGTCCCTTCCCCCCTGTCCCTGTCTCCATGTCACTGTCCATGCCCCTGTCCCTGTCCCTGTCACCCTGTCCCTGTCACCCTGTCTCTATCCCTGTCCCCCATCCCCGTCTCCTGTCCTTGTCCCTGTCCCTGTCCCCCTATCCCCGTCCCCTGTCCCTGTCCCCCTATCCCCATCCCCTGTCCTTGTCCCTGTCCCTGTCCCTGTCCCTGTCCCTGTCCTCCTGTCCCTGTCACCATCTCCCTGTCCCTGCCCCCCTGTCCCTGTCTTTGTCCTCCTGTTCCCGTCCCTGTCACTGTCACTATCCCTGTCCTTGCCCCCCTATACTTGTCCCTGTCACTGTCCCTGTCCCCCTGTTTCTAGTAATTAATGATAGTGGAGTGGCAAGACTTAGTATGAATGATGTAATGCTACATGGTGGCCTATTGTGAAAATAGCTCTTGTTTGTTGGGAAAAACATTTCTCCCTTAGTGGATACTGGCCATGTATGTGAGTTCTATACTACTCATAATTTTTCTGTCAAAATGTTTAAATTCAATCAAGTCAAATAGTACACAAAAAGAAAAGCAGCTACTGGTAATCATACTCAGTTTCACAAGTGACAAGCCCAAGAAATGCCATTTCCATGAACTTGTATTTTAATTTTTTAGTCTCTTGGTTCAGAAGACCTATTTGGCTACATTCCTCACATCTTAAGGAATTTACTATTTGGTCAAGAGTGCATGTTATCACATTAGAAAAATGCTTACCTTTCAGGGTCTTCACTGCCACAAATGTAGGCATTGCTTGCATAGTTTTCACATAGTGCGCCTTGTAGACAATCCCAAATTCACCTAAAAGTAGATCCACATAGCAGATAATTATAGCGATCTCAAAAGCTACTTCTCAAACATGCTACTCAAGACATAAAAAAGCATAAGCAATACTATTTATGTAGTCACACAAATCAAGTTATAAACTTAACTGTTGTCTCATGTAACCCTTTCATAACTTGAGATAACAGGTGGGGGGGGGGGGGTGGGGGGGCACACGCATTTTTGAGCTGCGGCCGCATACGACATGCACGCGCTTACGCGACCACGTGGTGCAAACTATGGCTGAATAGAGAATGCTTGACACTTATCTGCAGCCAAAAAAGAAGACAGCAAGTGACAGGAGGTAAAAAGTACACGCCTTGTAACGTTACCAGGTTATGAATGAAAGAAGTGTGAAGTATCTTAATTACCAGTGTCACTGTGCATGCTCAGCTATAGCCTCGAACCCAGGCTTTCCGTTCCGGATTTTGTCTCGCAGCTTTGGAGAAAGACAAAATCCGGAACGGAAAGCCTGGGTTCGAGGCTAGCTCAGCTAGGCCATTCTGAGCTTTTCAAGTACGGTACACTCTCTGAGCTACCGCGCTTCACGCGGGAGGGGGAAAACCCCCCTCCCCTACGGCTGCTAAGCAGCCGTGGCGCTACAACTGTGCCCCCCCCCCCCCCCCCCCCCCCCCCTCCAGCAAGAGAGTAGACTTAAGATGCTACTCTGACAAGAGGAGCTTGACTGATTGCATACTTCCAGGACTATACCTTGTCCAACTGGATCCAGCAGACGGAGGGATAAACTTGAGATGATTATGTCCTTTGGTACATCCTTGACAAGAGGGTTACTGACCACCATCCCTCCATGAGCTTGGGAGGTGAACAGAGATGCAGAGTAATAATCATGAGGGTTGAGGATTTCTTACTGCATTCACTTTAGAATCAGATTGCATGCATGTTATTCACTTTATTTATTATCATGACATGCATGCTCTCTCACCTGTGGCATGTGAAAATTCGCTAGCTGACCCATGAAATAAGGGCTCTCACATTTGCATTTTCACATGCTCCCTCACTTTCAGCATATGAAAATAAGATATGACTTACTTATATAAGTATTTCCTTTTTTAAGCTGCTCCCTGAGTAGTTCCATTTCACTGTCAATGACCAAATGAGCATGTAGAGTGGGAGATGGAGATAAATACAGCAAAATGAGCAATGATCATTTGCAGTAGGTGAGATAAGTGCAGTAAAATGACCAGTGCAGCCACTGATCACTTACACTATGACGGATGTGTCATCAATTCAGTGTATTAGTGAGACGATTGAATTGTACCTTTTTGTAAGTCTTACATCACCTCAGCCTCAGGCTCTACCTTGGAAAACCTGAGACTGAGGCTAAGTCTTATGTCTTCAAAGCTACTGTAAATTTACACTAGGCAGTTAAGTGTGTTCAAAATCATCATGCATGTCTTCTTGCATGATGTCAATATTCACGATAAGCACTTGAGTCAATTTAGTCAAATGAGTATGTGTTAGCCTTGTTTTCAGGCACTGGGTTTGGGAATTGTAGGGACAGTGTTAAACATCTAATTTGTTAAGTTAACAACCATACCGCATCTTTTGGGTTCTGATAATGTGCTTCCTTCTTCTGTAGAAGAGGTATGCAAATATGATGCCTCCAACACACAGTAGGACTGCTGTGGCACCAACCACACTCCCAGCAATGACACCAGGTGGCACCACAGGACCTGCACCAACATATCAGGTAGCTGGTAGCATACAGTATGCAGTGTTTAGACATGAGATGTGCCCATGAATTGCCACTATACTTACGGTCATCATCTATGATGGTCACGAAGGCATACTGAGGGTTCAGTGAGACAGTTTGGCTGGTGAGTGTAGTGTTGATTATCACCAGGAATGATTCATTCTCCTCTACGATCTCATCATCAAGGATGTTGATCTGAATACACTCTTGCTGTGGAGTACCCTCAAATAGAAACTCAGTGGTGCTTTCATTAATACTGATACTGTAGTCTGTTCCATCTGTTGGGGAAGATAATGAAAGTACAGTGTTGCAGTAAGTACATAATCTACATGAAAGAACTCAGTGTGTTGTTGTAACACTCAGCTGTGTTAACTAGAATGCAGTAACTCCATGAAATGTGAATGTGAATGTTAGGAATTTAACTCTTTAAAAATTTTCAGTTGACTGACAAAGCAATTGCTTAACCCAGCTTTACACATGCACATGCAGAGTAATCGTGCACCACGACTAGTGTATATATGAGACAGTATAGTATACATACTTTCAGCTGATCCAGTGTATAGAACAGCACGGGTCACAGGTACTGTGTAGTTCCCAGTGGTCATCTCAACACACACTCTGACTGACTCATTCCTTTCTGAAACAGTGTAGGAGTTCTGCTGAAAACCAATCTGCACAGCTATGCAGAAGATATAAGATAATATCCTGTCAATCATGGACTAAAACATTTATTGTATAATGTACATAAACATGCATTGAGTGCGAGAGTCATGCCAAGTACACATAATATATATTGTCTGGCTTTATTGATGTTTTTTTTTTTTGTATAGCTATTGCTTCCATTATCACACATGAAAACATGATACTGAAAGCAATCTGCATTGGGGGTGTGTTTGGGTCAGAGAGGGAGACTAGTGCATGCACAAGTTCAAGAATACAACTGTTAAGGCTCTCTCTGTATAGTCGTGATTTTTGTGGATGTCAACTGTGTGGATCTCACAAACCCAGGCTCCCTCTCTACTTTGGAGTAAAATTTGCATATGCACACACACACACACACACACACACACAACACTTTGAATTGCTAGCTAGCTGGCAATGCGTTGTAGTATTTGGCTAGAAAACCACAAAAATCTGTTTGGTAACATTGGGCTATGTGGAGGAATTTAAATGATACCTTTTCTAACCATGTATTTTATCTCTCTTTGGCTTCTATTGCTACTACTTTGCATCCATACCTTGGTATACTCAAATTCCTTCCATTTCCTAACAGTCTTGGAATGAGGCTATCACATGTGAAAGAAGTTATTAATCAATTTGTCCACCTACAAGATTGCTAGAAAGTTCTGAAGTTTGACCAGCCTCTTTTCTCAATTGTTTGGATGGGCACTTAGAGCAAGCTTTCAGCCCCATGCTTAGTGTTTAGCCATACCTGTTCAAAATTGATAATCAGATACTGGTTAGCTAGTCCTTGTATTTTTCAACGATAATATAGAGTTTGTAACTTTGTAACATAGAGTGTACAGCTCACTAACGTGCGCAGTTCACCACCGCCAGGTATCGGCAACTGTTAGTAGCAAGTCCCAGCAAAGACTGAGCAACAGTTGTGTTGCCGCCTCCTGTGCACTCAAGGAGATTGTTTTCTGTGCCTGTGCAGTTGAACTCTGTGCTGAGATGGGTCAGTTGTCTCATCTCTTTAAAAGACACCGTGGCTCCTATGAAAATAAAAGTAAATCTTCATACATATAGTTACTCTTTGCATAAATTAATAACAATATTTAGCCACAGGCACACTTATATGTATTGTGCAATTCTTAACATTATTTTATACCTTCTCCAACCAACCCCAGCTGCCTGCAGGCTACAGCAGCCTCACTCTCGTCCCAGTCATCACCACACACTGGTGTCCATGTGGAATCAAGACAGTACTCCACCTCCCCATCCGAAACAGAAGACCCGTTGAACAAACGAATCACACCCTCCTGTCCTCTGCAATCTGCAAAAGTGTAAATATCACAATTTTAATGCAGTGAGCAGAGAGGCTCTATTTACAAGCGCTGCAAAGTTATGGCAAATCAATGCATAGCCATGGTCATGAACCCAGGGCTGATTTCTACATTTTATCTCACAGCTTTTGGAGAAGAAAAGCCTGGAATGATTTTACACACATTATGGTGCCACCACGATGGGAGCTTTGTTATAGCTCTGTGTGTCCTCTCGGATGCCAAGTTGTTTTAGTCTCTCAGTACTGGTATCTACTTGTGATGTCATGGTGACATGCTGTATCATGTGTGAAATCCTTTCTTCTGAAAACTGTGAAATGAAATCTGAAGTGCTAAGCCCCGGGTTCGCTGCTAAACATTCCTCTAACCTCCTGGACTGAGTATATTTTGAAGATCAACTCGAAAAGCATACACTCCCTCAACTGCCACATTGCTAAACTCTTCAAGATTTTGAGTAGCTGCAGTCCGTGAGCCCATAAAGTTAAAACCCCTCCTATGATCCCCTGCATCAAAGCCAATGCCACCTTCTCCCCACTGGATGTCAGTATATGTGAAGAAAACAAATGACCTCTCCCCGTCAGTTGCCATCACTACCTGAAATGTATTGTCCTGCACATGAAAGAGAAAATAATTTATAAGACTTTGAATCTGAAGTTGCAAGAGATTACATTGGCAGCACACGCACACACACACACACACACACACACGCAGTACACACACACACACGCAGTACACACACACACACAGTACACACACACATGCAAATGCACACCCACACAAAGCACACATGCACACACACACACATGCATGCACAAAACATGCCTGTAGGGTTGCAAGAATCTGCAGATATGCATTACACATTTTCTGACAGCTAAAATTAAGCTACGGTCAGTATAATTTGCTAAATTGAATATGATTGTATCATTGTACTAATCATATACAGCTTACCAGTGATGGGTCACCAGTAAGACCTAATTCTGGAGCACCATCCCATGTTGCAATGAAAAGATAACTTGGAAAGAAGTCCCTGGCAGATGGAAATATATCCCGAAAACTGAACTGGGCTCTCCTTAGCAGGGTGATGTCGGTTGTATTCCGATAATAGATACGTCCATTTCGTGATGTGTCAAAATCTTCCCAGTATGGAGAAATCTTTGCAATTGAATTAAAGGGGAATTCCACTGGAAAGCGCACTTGGAAAGGCTGGTTAAAAGAAAGAACTCCATTTGTGTTCACCTGCAGATGTGAACAGCAAATAAAATTGTTATGAACTTGTATGCATGTAGCATGCTACATTTGCTGTAACAATTATAATGCTGTATAACTAACAGCTTATGTCACAAAAGCTAAACATAGCATGTCATGCATCACTCTTTGTGTATCAGCCTACATAAATAGTGTCTTCATCCATTCCAAAGAAGCGAAATGTTGGTGACAGTGTCAGTGGAGGTGAAATGGTATCACGCTGGACAACAATTCCTGCTGGAACGGCTGCATCACCTACTACATCTCCAAATGGGTAGAGTTGGTCTGCAAAATGAGTACATAGAAACGTTGACACACAAGAAGACTGCATAATTTGAGTACATGTGAGAGCGTAGCTCTATATTGTAGGTGTGTATCTGAGCACAGGAAAACTAACCTTGGTCCAGTATGACAACAACTGCTTGAGGGACAATGACAGGAACATCAGAGTCTGTAATTTGGACAAGAAACACCTCATAGTACTCCATCTGAATAATCTCATCTTGAATAATCGACACCTCCACGCAGACACGGTCATCACCATTGATGGGGAAAGGGCGGACTTCGCCTACTGCAATGTAGTCAGAGCCGGCTGTACAAGGTATAGGATGGGATGGTATGGACATTGTTTGTGAAGAAACAAAATGAACCAACCTTGTGCTGTCACATCCTCTGTTTCCAGTACAATTGTGGTGACTTGGGTTCCATTCAGAGTTACATTTGTGACGGCACAAATGCTCACACTACCAGCACTTTCAGTGGTGAAATACACTCTTTGCTCAAAGCCAACTCCAATTATGTCTACAGAAAATAAAAATAAAAATAAAAAAGATTGATCTGAAAATCTCATGCCACACTCAGTACAAACTACTGTAAACAGCTAGCTGTGATAAATTCCTTGTACTTAGGTTAACTGACTGGCAGAACTAGTAGGGTGCACCATGTGTGCATGGCGTCTTATGCAAGTTAGAATTATAGTTAGCTGCTTTTCTGGTTGTCAATGCAGCTACAAGCAATTCAGCAACAGTTGCATGCATCTATGATGGTAGCTACCCTGAATCTATTATGGTACGTGGCTCACTTGAATCTATGATGGTGACATTGTATGTGTCTAGAGGTATGTCAAAAGGTGCATATTGTAGCACAAGATCAACAAGAAAATATTCGTCCACTTCATCAACACCATCCTCAAATATTGTAATGTTCACACAGTGCATTTGATTGCTCTGATTAAATGAGAACTCTTGGCTGAAGTTTTCAAAGTCAACGTCAGCTGTAAAAGGAGAGCATAAAAACTTATTGCTGTGGTGATAGTAGATGGCATGAAATAGAATAGCGGATTCAGAAATAGAGTATTCTTTACCTCTTGCGACACCAGATGAGGTGGAAATGACCACATTAACAGGAGTAAATTCTTGCACCAATTGGCCAGCAACAGCACAGACAGTCAGAATTCCATCATTCTCAGTAATGTTGGATGCATTCCCAATGAACCTGATGTTAGGCACTTCCGATATTTCTGTCATAAAGGTATCCAAAGTGGTTTGTATAAGCTACCATTAGCACCTTAGAGACTGTGCAACTCTCATACGCTATAATTATATTGCCATCATATGTGCATTATGGCTTGGGCCATCTGCAACAGAACTTTGCAAGTTAGTAAATTGAGGATCTTAGCTGCAGAGTAGCATACACATATTGGTTTGGTGTTCTGCGCAAGCTATGAAAGTTGGGGGTGCAAGAAGTTTGGAACAATTAAGGCTACCACACTGCAGCCATGTTAGTAGGAATTCAGTCAAGCATGCAACCCACAAAACTAGTGTACCTGTGTAAAAACGCTTGCACCTTGAAAGGCTTTGTGAAATAATATTTACTGCTGATTGCCTATAAGGGATTTATATACTTATGGAATAGAACCACACTCCTGGTCTCAACCAACTACTGAAAGTGTCAAAAAAGTAAGCAGTGAAACTGAATGTAACAGTTGAGAGAATATAAGAATATTATGGATTTTTGCATAAAGAGTTTGGGGCTTCTGTTATGGATTCCTGTAGCTACCACTACGTACAAGGAGATTTTGCATGGCTGCAAATTTAACACTAATTATAGACCTTTGCACTGTCTCTCCACATGTACAAAGGCCATTAGACTATATTATGCAGTCATGAATATACTTATCTCATAGCATGTTGTGAGGTTTCGATACAGAGGGAGAGAGGGAGAATTCAAAACAATAGCTGTATGTAAGAGCTGAGGTTGCTGAAATGGCTACTGTAGCTAGGCGGTTTGTTTTAAGGAAACATGCTAACAGTAGAGATTCAGCTAGTGTTGGGGTTTTATGGTGTGTAGGGTTTCAGTGAAGTATCAGAAGGTAATTTTTGATAAGAACATGCGATATCTCAACTTGTCAAACTATAAAAATGTATTTGCATGATAGTGCAAGTTCCTAGGCGTGAATTTGTGTTGGTGGTGTTTTGAGAACTTGTAGTTTAAAAGTTCAGAGGAACAGGACGCCTTGGTGCAGCAGTTGCCAAAGTTAGACACAGAAGTGATGAAAAAGGTCATAGAAAAGGAGATAGATGATGGTGCTGAGTATAGAGCTTTTTCATGTGACATCACCACCTTTGAGAACTTTCTGCCATGTTAGTGTATAAGGAGATATGATAAAACAGATTACCTAAAGTCTTCAACCGATACCAGATATACTGCTACTGACATACCTGTATACCAAGATGTGGTCGAATTTAGTATACGGAATAAGATCACGTGATGAAAAGGCTCTATTTCACAGACAGGAAGGGAGGTATCACATGTTCATTAGCAGGAGGATGCCATGCAGGACATGATGTCATGTACAATGTGCTCTAGTGACATTCCAAGGGAATGAACCAAGGGAATGAACCAAGGGAATGAACCAAGGGAATGAACCAAGGGAATGAACCAAGGGAATGAACCAAGGGAATGAACCAAGGGAATGAACCGAGGGAATGAACCAAGGGAATAAACCGAGGGAATGAACCAAGGGAATGAACCGAGGGAATGAACCAAGGGAATGAACCGAGGGAATGAACCAAGGGAATGAACCAAGAACCAAGGGAATGAACCAAGGGAATGAACCGAGGGAATGAACCAAGGGAATGAACCGAGGGAATGAACCAAGGGAATGAACCGAGGGAATGAACCGAGGGAATGAACCAAGGGAATGAACCAAGGGAATGAACCGAGGGAATGAACCGAGGATATGAGGTACGAATGAAGGGCACATAAGAAGCCACTCATCTCATGAACGATTAAGTTTCTTGAAGGCAAAGTGAATCCTAACTTTCAGACTGCTTCAGGTTTGGTGAAAATCTGTTGGGCCTATTATAGCTGTGATTCTCATCCTTGGAATGTCATTATAGAGTACAGTTTGTCACTATGATGTGATGCCATGTCCTGCCTCCCACTCAAGCCAACCCTTGTCCTTGACTGCACTTGATGGTCATAAATTGTCTGACCACAAATTATTGGCTATACACACAACCATTCGCACACTTAATAACAAATTGATAAAGTCTTACTTATGCTTGGTAGTTCAGGACAGAAGCAGTAGTCAGTACCCTGGGGAATGTCTGGTGGAATGCAAAGGAGAGCCGTTTGTAGTCCAAAAATATTCGGACCTGTGAGACAATGGATTTTCGTCAACTAAAGTAATACGATTGTTATAAACACTGCATAAATTCAAACAAAAATTCTCAAATTAAGTCTCCCACGCTGAGTATAGTAGCATATTCACATCATAATCAAATACTCAGCCAACCACATCATTTAGTATGGTGTACTGTTACCATTTATACTGAGATGTAGACAGTCATCACACAAGTAATTTTGAAGTTAGCACCATCTTATACAGGCATGGAGCTACTGTGTGAGCTACTTGAAAGGTTTTAGCTACATGCCATAAGAAACCTGTACGATGAGACACCATAAGACACAATCAGACAATATGAGACACCATGAGACTCTATGAGACACAATAACACACCATGAGACATGTACACGTGCAACATGTTGAACTAAATTATTCCCAGAATGTCTAATGACAAAATGTCTAATCCCAGAATGTCTAATGTCAAAATGTCTAATCCCAGAATGTCTAAAAGTGTTAATTGAATGTTTTCACAAGTGCAGTGTGCATATGATTAACAGTAAAAAGTAAGCATGAAAAGGAATAAAAAGTGCCTCAGTAGACCGTGCCAGCACCTCCAGTAGACCGTGCCATTTCCCATTGCGTGAATCTGCTCCCATTCCATAAGAGACTCTGTCCACCTTTCTGATTGGTAATAAATTCCATTTTGAGATATTTGATAGCATGTTGCCAGCAAGTCAACCTAAATACACTTCTACAACCTATCATGACCTGTCAACCCGTCAGAAGATGTTAACTCTGACATTCCAAAGGCTAATTACTGTTAATTGCACAAAGTGTTAGACATTCTGGGATTAGACATTTTGACATTAGACATTCTGGGAACCACCCGTTGAACTAAAATACGGAACTATGAATTAACTCAAGTACTGTCTACTCGCACCAAGGAGTACTGCCATCCTTCAATAACTGAAGGGGTATAGGCTTAAGCTGGATGAGGGCCTGTGAATGCGGCTACCTGTGACATGTCATAACTTATAAGCTTCATGAGGTACATGCCACGGTAGCTAGTTATACCTGTGCAGGTGTGAAAATTGAAAGACTAACATTTAAATCCGACAGGCAGTTCTCCAATGCGGATGAAACTGCACGTTCCAGCAATCTCTTGTCTTAGCAAGGGAGCGCAAATTTCAAAGAGTGAGAAGCTCTGGTTTGTTGTGGGGAGTCCTTGGCACGAAAAGTTGACAAACACGCACCCGTCGCGATCGGTAGATACTGGTGTTGGTGTTGGCAGTAGCGCAGATCTCGGAGCTTCTAGCGTTGACGTTGGCACAGGTTCAGGCGTTGACACTGGTGAAGGACTCGATGCAGGTGTTGTCGCAGTATTTTGCCCCAAGACATGATAGCACGACACTAGGATCAGGATTAGTTGAAAAAGTAACTTCTTCATTGTCGTGGCTACAATGCAGTGTCATAGACGGTCAACCCAAGTCAGTCCACAGATAGGCCAGCAACTGGGGAATTCGCGCGTCTTCGTTATTAGCACACGGGGGAGTATAGCTGCCGACTCCGAGGTGAAGTGTTGCAATACTCGACACTTACTATAAAAATGTATCAGCAGCCATAAAAATCGAATTAGTTTGGGGATTCCCTATTTTCCAAGCAGCCGTCGGCCTCGTTTATAGGCCTATATAGCTACGTAGCTATGTATCACTATTGCGAGAGGAGAGATTATTACGGATCTGAAGAACATGCATGCTGGCAATAGGTCCAAGATTTGGACTTCGAGTTGTATGTATAGCTACCAGCACATGTGAAAGTTAGTGCAAAGAAAAACGACCACACATGTACTTTTAGCCGATTGTTAGTGGGCGCCACAGCTTTTAGCCAATTGTTAGTGGGCGCCACAGCTATGACAGATGGTGAGTGGTAAAAAGACAAACCTGCACTTGTACATGCCGGCCGGTAGAAAATCAAATCACAGAGCTCAGGTTGGCTTTTGAAACCTGGTAGTACCAGTCTCAGAAGCCACCAGAAGCAATCTCAGAGCATGTAGATTTCAAAATTTTCTTGGGGGGGGCATGCCTCCAGACCTACATTGCAATGCTTCACATGCCCTCCTTGCCTCAGTATAACAAAAATTCTAGATATGCCCCTGGGTACCTGCATACGGGGCAAATTAATGCTCTCAGCTTTCAACCTTTTTGACACAATTAATGCATGAGGTGAAATCCTGACTATTTTCAAGCACACATTCAACATTGTGAAAGAACACTACCTTGTTGTGTGTAATCTTCATTGGGTAATTGCCGGTATATCACAATGTGGAAGCATACGTATACAGTACCAACAAAAAAATGTGCTTGCTACATTAGCATCCTTAACAACTCACCAGCAAGGATAATGGACCAGTTCTCATCTATCTGGTTTCACAGGAGACTCAAAAGATGCACATCCTTTACATTGTAGGCTGTAAGACATTGCATGAGGTGTTTTACAAAATGTCTTTGTGAAAATCAGTGAGGATTCATATATATACCCTGGTTGAGCAGCCACATGCTGTGCTGCACTGTTAGTGAATGGCTTGACAACCAGCTGTACAATTCCGGTTGTTTTCAGACGTGCATTCAACATTGCGAAAGAACAATACCTGGTTATGTATAACCTTCACTGACTGGATATAGGGCTAATTACATTGCAATACCTACAAAAATGGACTTGCTACATTTATTGTCTCTTCTCCAAGCTTTCCAGCAGGGGGTATAATGGCCCAGCTCCTATTAGGTTTCACAGGAGACTTCTATATAGATCCTCTGCATTGTATATAGGCTGTCAGACTTTGTGCAGCTGATGAGCCAGGAATTATTGACATTGTCATTACAGAAATCCATACAGCAATAGGGATTCTTACCTGGTTCAGCAGCCACTATGTGCTGCACTGTTAATGAATGGCTTAGACAGCTTGACAACAGAAGCACATCTATACACAATGTAGCCAAATAGCCCCATCCCACGCCAAGTGTTGGTAGATGAGTTGTCCAACATCAACCAGCCAACTATATTTCCCAGATATAACGTGGAATTGGGAAGACATGATAATGTGTCAAATGGTATACCATCTAACCACTGTACCACTGTCCAGAGCTCCAGTGGCTCAGTTGGTAAAAATATCTGACTGGCATTCAGAAGACTCAGGTTCAAATGCTGGCTGGATCTCAATGTCTTCATGCCTGTTCTATTTGGGACACTATCTCTCTCTTTTTGTTTCATTATATATATACAGTGATCATTCCCTTGTCTGTCAACATAACTACTAACTGAAACCGATTGATATATGTCTAAACAGATATAGTTACTTGAGGTTCACTAATAAAGTCAAGCCTATAGTCCATAGCTTCTGGAATATAAACATTCAGTGGCTTCTCAATTGGCTCTCCTGTAAATGAAGAGGAAGGTTATTTGCTACTAACTTTTCCAAACTCAGGTTGGTAACAGATAACTTTCCTCTTCATCTTATGGAATTCATACTGAATTAAGTGATATGTGTGTCAGTGTATATCTAAAAGATAGTTTTATACTTTTTGTTTGATAAGTCATGTGTATGGAATTTTCATTCCCACGAAAGGCTCGCATGCAGGAAAGAGGAAAAAGATCCCCTGGAACTCATTGAATGGCTTCCTAATTTGCTAATCTAAGAAATGCCTGCACAGTTCAACAAAAACAGGGTGATCATTATGAGACACAGTTATAAACACTCGATCTCAATGATTCACCCTACTATGTTAGAGGCTGGCGGAGACAGGGAAAGCAGGATTCTAACTATTTGCACTGCAAAGATGTTAAATCTGTATTTATATACTATAAAAAAACAGAAGACATTTTGTTTGCACACAGCTATGTCATCCATGAAAAACATATTTTTTGTTAAGGTAATCTGAGACATACCACTCTGCAATCTTTACAATAGGGTCTTCTTCTAACAAAACATATCATGCTGTACGGACAAATTCACAGTGACAAGCATGTATGTATGCAAACTGTCAGTGTATGTGTGTGTGTTCCTCTTGTCTATTAAGCATGTTTACTATATTATACATAGTGAGAGAATCAGCTGGACAATGGACAAGAGGAACACACACACACACTGACAGTTTGTGTTCCTCTTGTCTATTAAGCATGTTTACTATATTATACATAGTGAGAGAATCAGCTGGACAATAGACAAGAGGAACACACACACACACACTGACAGTTTGTGTTCCTCTTGTCTATTAAGCATGTTTACTATATTATACATAGTGAGAGAATCAGCTGGACAATGGACAAGAGGAACACACACACACACTGACAGTTTGTGTTCCTCTTGTCTATTAAGCATGTTTACTATATTATACATAGTGAGAGAATCAGCTGGACAATGGACAAGAGGAACACACACACACACACTGACAGTTTGTGTTCCTCTTGTCTATTAAGCATGTTTACTATATTATACATAGTGAGAGAATCAGCTGGACAATGGACAAGAGGAACACACACACACACACTGACAGTTTGTGTTCCTCTTGTCTATTAAGCATGTTTACTATATTATACATAGTGAGAGAATCAGCTGGACAATGGACAAGAGGAACACACACACACACACTGACAGTTTGCATTATACCACTAGCTACAAGGTCATATTATTATTGCCATGAGTTGATGGTAGCTATAAAGACACCAATATCGACTTGCAGACATGTTTCAGTTGCATACCTCCTTTCTTGCATGACCTTTTTGGGGGAAATGTTGTTCACTAACTGTTCATGTTTGCTACAAGCAGCTCACTAAAATTTGTACTACATCTATTTCGTGACAGTTAACTACCTTGTTGACATCCATTGCATTGGTTGCTGCTCATTACGCCACACTTTGAGTTCTATTCTGTATACCTCACAGCCAAATATTGTTTCAGTAAAGTAGTAGCTAGCTACTAAGCACAATCTTGAGGCCACATTATGAAGTAAAGCTTCTTAGCTCTAAGCTGCTTTTACCATGAGCTTCATTTTAAGCAACACTGGCTCATATAATGTCATTCTGTGCATAAATGTATTCAAAATGATGTTCTGATGGTCACAGAAACCTCAACACAAGAAAATATCATGAGTTTGTTGCTGTCTGCATTGTTACAAGTGCACAGCAAGAGTAACAATGCCAAATGTAATAAATGAAGTAGCAATTTTCTGGTATAGCTTTGTACTATGGTGGTAATATTTACTATATAAACTCCAAATTTTATGTGTAGACATGAATTCTTGCATGACTTGTAGTACGGATTCTCACATGACTGATATTTGATATGAATACCACTGGTTTTGTCAACAGTGGGCTGTGCAACCGCTTCCACACATTTCTGAGGTAAGGTTAGGTATTTAGAAACCTTGCAACTTAGACACCTGCTTAAACTGGGATGCATGGGATTTGGCACCCATTGCCATAGCAACAGGATTTTTCAACCCTTATTTCTAAGTTAGCTTACTAGGAGGTCGTTTGTACCATATCAAAGGCTGAGATGCTGAGTTTATTTTCCTTAAGGGGAGGCAATGAATATACATTTACTAAATAGCTTTTACATCCATGAATACGATTAGGGCTAAAACATACATTAATGTTAGCAATCAAACATGCTTGCATTGTAATCCATTCCAGCTTTGGGGCAGAAGAGCCAGATTACAGCTAGGGTTGTAATTGAAAATCAAATCAAATCATCACAATCAGCAATCACATTAAATCAACATAATTGTAAGTTGAAAAATTCACACTATGTATTTAAACAAGTCAATACTGTGTCTTTTGGTTTCTGATAATGTGCTTCCTTCTTCTGTAGAAGAGGTATGCAAATATGATGCCTCCAACACACAGTAGGACTGCTGTGGCACCCACCACACTCCCAGCAATGACACCAGGTGGCACCATAGGACCTGCACAAACATATCAGGCAGCTGGTAGCATACAGTAGGCAGTGTTTAGACATGAGATGTGCCCATGAATTGCCACTATACTTACGGTCATCATCTATGATGGTCACAAAGGCATACTGAGGGTTCAGTGAGACAGTTTGGCTGGTGAGTGTAGTGTTGATTATCACCAGGAATGATTCACTCTGCTCCACTATCTCATCATCAAGGATGTTGATCTGAATACACTCTTGCTGTGGAGCACCCTCAAATAGAAACTCAGTGGTGCTTTCAATGGCAGTAACTCCATGATGTGCAAATGCAAATGTCAGGAAATAACTGTTCACTTGACAGATGAAGTGACTGGTAACCCTGCTTCACACATGCAGACATTACCCTAATCATGCACTACGACTAGTGTATATATATATGAGACAGTATAGTATACATACTTTCAGCTGATCCAGTGGACAGAACAGCAAGGGTCACAGGTACTGTGTAGTCCCCAGTGGTCATCTCAACACACACTCTGACTGACCCATCTGTCTCCAGGACAGTGTAGGAATCCTGCTGAAAGCCAATTTGCACAGCTGGAGGAGATAGAAGGAGATTTGTCAGGCTCTGAGTATAATATATTGTACAGCGTAAATATATGTTGAGTGCATATAGTTATACTCCTATGAAAGTCATGCCAAGACTTTATTCAATGTGTATATAGCGCTTTTAGTAACTACTCTATTTTGGAGTAAAAGTTTCATATGCACATAGACACACACACACACATATACATGCACACACACACAAACACACACACACAAACACAAACAACACTTTGAATTGCTAGCTAGCTAGCAATGCTTTCTAGTATTTGTCTAGATAACCACAAAAATCTGTTTGGTAACATTGGGCTATGTGGAGGAATTTAAATGGTATACCTTTGCTAACCATATATTTTATCTCTCTTTGGCTTCTATTGCTACTACTTAGCATCCATACACTGGAAATTCCTTCCATTTCCTAACAGTCTTGGAATGAGGCTATAGTTTTCACATGTGAAAGAACTTATTAATCGATTTGTCCACCTTCAAGATTGCTAGAAAGTTCTGCAAGTTTGACCAGCCTCTTTTCTCAATTGTTTGGATGGGCATGGGAACAAGACAACTTAGAGCAAGCTTTTAGTCTCTCACTTTTTTTACCTATGACATTGCAAATTGACGATAACTGATTGGCTAGTCCTTGTAACTTCCAGTGATAACAGCTCACTAACATATGCAGTTCACCACAGCCAGGTATTGGCAACTGTTAGTAGCAAGTCCCAGCAAAGACTGAGCAACACTTGTGTTGCCGCCTCCTGTACACTCAAGGAGATTGTTTTCTGTGCCCGTGCAGTTGAACTCTGTGCTGAGATGGGTCAGTTGTCTCATCTCTTTAAAAGACACAGTGGCTCCTATGAAAATAAATGGTAACTTCATACACATAGTTATCTCTTTCCATAAATTAATAACAATATTTAGCCACAGCTGCACTTATATGTATCGTGCAATTCTTAATTATTTATTGTGGCAATATGTATATTCTTAGTTATATATACCTTCTCCAACCAATCCCAGTTGCCTGCAGGCTACAGCAGCCTCACTCACGTCCCAGTCATCACCACACACTGGTGTCCATGTGGAATCAACACAGTACTCCACCTCCCCATCCGAGACAGAAGACCCGTTAAACAAACGAATTACACCAACCTGTCCTCCACAATCTGCAACTGTGTAAATCACAAAATCACAATTTCAATGCAGTGAGCAGAGAGGCTCTATTTACAAGTGCTGCAAAGTTGTTCTGTGTATTGCTGTTAGCATACATCATGCAGTGTTTAGACATGAGATGTGGCTATGAATACTTACGGTCATCATCTATGATGGTCACGAAGGCATACTGAGGGTTCAGTGAGACAGTTTGGCTGGTGAGTGTAGTGTTGATTATCACCAGGAATGATTCACTCTGCTCCACTATCTCATCATCGAGGATGTTGATCTGAATACAACTCTTGCTGTGGAGCACCCTCAAATAGAAACTCAGTGGTGCTCTCATTGATACTGATACTGTAGTCTGTTCCATCTGTTGGGGAAAATATAGTGGTTATAATCTGCATGATAGAACTCAATGTGTTGTTGTACCACTCAGCTGTGTTATCTTGAATGACAGTAATGTGAATGACAGTAACTCCATGAAATGTGAATGTGAATGTCAGGAATTCAACTCTGTAAAATTTTCAGTTGACTGACAAAGCAATTGCTTAACCCAGCTATACACATGCCCATGCAGAGTAATCGTGCACTAAGAACAGTGTTACACATTTGTATAAGACGGCAGGATACATACTTTCAGCTGATCCAGTGGACAGAACAGCAAGGGTCACAGGTACTGTGTAGTTCCCAGTGGTCATCTCAACACACACTCTGACTGACTCATTCCTTTCTGAAACAGTGTAGGAGTTCTGCTGAAAACCAATCTGCACAGCTATGCAGAAGATATAAGATAATATCCTGTCAATCTTGGACTAAAACATTTATTGTATAATGTACATAAACATGCATTGAGTGCGAGAGTCATGCCAAGTACACATATATATTGTCTGGCTTTATTGATGTGTATAGCTATAGCTTCCAGTATCACACTTGGAAACATGATACTGAAAGCAATCTGCATTGGGGAGTGTGTTTGGGTCAGAGAATGCACAAGTTGTGTTCAAGAATACAACTGTTAAGGCTCTCACTGTATAGTCATGATTAATTTTTTGTGGATCTCACAAACCCAGGATCTCTCTCTACTTTGGAGTAAAATTTTCATGTGCACACATGCATGCACACACACACACACACACACACACACACACACACACACACACACACACACACACACACACACACACACACACACACACACACACAGATAAAGATACCTTTGCTAACCATATATTTTATCTCTCTTTGGCTTCTATTGCTACTACTTAGCATCCATACACTGGAAATTCCTTCCGTTTCCTAACAGTCTTGGAATGAGGCTATCACATGTGAAAGAACTTATTAATCAATTTGTCCACCTTCAAGATTGCTAGAAAGTTTGAACAGCCTCTTTTCTCAACTGTTTGGATTGGCCTGGGAAGGAGGCTACTTAGAGCAAGATTTCAGCCCCATACTTGGAGTTTTTTTTTTAGCCATACCTGTTCAAAATTGATAATTAGATACTGGCTAGCTAGTCCTTGTATTTTTCAACGATAATATAGAGTGTACAGCTCACTAACGTGTGCAGTTCACCACAGCCAGGTATTGGCAACTGTTGGTAGCAGGTCCCAGCAAAGACTGAGCAACACTTGTGTTGCCGCCTCCTGTGCACTCAAGGAGATTGTTTTCTGTGCCCGTGCAGTTGAACTCTGTGCTGAGATGGGTCAGTTGTCTCATCTCTTTAAAAGACACAGTGGCTCCTATAAAAATACAAGTAAATCTTCATACATATAGTTACTCTTTTCATAAATTAATAACAATATTTAGCCACAGGCGCACCTCTATGTATTGTGCAATTTTTAACTCTATACCTTCTCCAACCAATCCCAGGTGCCTGCAGGCTACAGCAGCCTCACTCTCGTCCCAGTCATCACCACACACTGGTGTCCATGTGGAATCAAGACAGTACTCCACCTCCCCATCCGAAACAGAAGACCCGTTGAACAAACGAATCACACCAACCTGTCCACCACAGTCTGCAAAAGTGTAAATCACAATATCACAATTTTAATGCAGTGAGCAGAGAGGCTCTATTTACAAGCTGCAAAGTTATGGCAAATCAACACATATAGCCATGGTCATGAACCCAGGGCTGATTTCTGCATTTTATCTCACAGCTTTTGGAGAAGAAAAGCCTGGAATGATTTACACACATTATGGTGCCACCACGATGGGAGCTTTGTTATAGCTCTGTGTGTCCTCTCGGATGCCAAGTTGTTTTAGTCTCTCAGTACTGGTAGCTACTTGTGGTGTCATGGTGACATGCTGTATCATGTGTGAAATCCTTTCTTCTGAAAACTGTATAATGAAATCTGAAGTGCTAAGCCCCGGGTTCGCTGCTAAACATTCCTCTCACCTCCTGGACTGAGTATATTTTGAAGATCAACTCGAAAAACATACACTCCCTCAACTCCCACATTGCTAAACTCTTCAAGATTTTGAGTAGCTGCAGTCCGTGAACCAATAAAGTTAAAACCCCTCCTACGATCCCCTGCATCAAAGCCAATGCCACCTTCTCCCCACTGGATGTCAGTATATGTGAAGAACACAAACGACCTCTCCCCGTCAGTTGCCATCACTACCTGAAATGTATTGTCCTGCACATGAAAGAAGAAAATAATTTATAAGACTTTGAATCTCAAGTTGCAAGAGATTACATTGGCAGCTGTCACACACACAGTCTAATTAGCTGTCATCTGCAGATATGCATTACACATTTTCTGACAGCTAAAATTAAATTATGGTCAGTATGTTTTGCTAAATTGAAAATGATTGTATCATTGTACTAATCATATACAGCTTACCAGTGATGGGTCACCAGTAAGACCTAATTCTGGAGCCCTATCCCATGTTGCAATGAAAAGACAACTTGGAAAGAAGTCTCTGGCAGATGGAAATATATCCCGCAGACTGAATTGGGCTCTCCACAGCAGGGTGATGTCAGTTGTATTCCGATAATAGATACGTCCATTTCGTGATGTGTCAAAATCTTGCCAGTATGGAGATATCTTTCCAATTGAATTATTGGGGAAACTCCCCGGAGAGGGCACTTGGAAAGGCTGGTTAAAAGAAAGAACTCCATTTGTGTTCACCTGCAGATGTGTACAGCAAATAAAATTGTTATGAAGTTGTATGCTACATCTGCTGTAACAATTATAAAGCTATATTTGCTGTAACTAACAGCTTATGTCACAAAAGCTAAACACAGCAGGTCATGCATCACTCTTTGTGTATCAGCCTACATAAATAGTATCTTCATCCATTCCAAAGAAGCGAAATGTTGGTGACAGTGTCAGTGGAGGTGAAATGGTATCGCTCTGTTCAACAATTCCTGATGGAACGGCTGCATCACCTACTACATCTCCAAACGGGTAGAGTTGGTCTGCAAAATGAGTACACACACAAATTGTCAAGTTGACACACAAGAAGACTGCATAATTTGAGTACTTGTGAGAGTGTGGCTCTATGTTCCCCGCAGAAACTAACCTTGGTCGAGGATGACAACAACTGCTTGAGGGACAATTACGGGAGCGTCTGAACTTGTAAGTTGGACAAGAAACCTTCATAGTACTCCATCTGAATAATCTCATCTTGAATGATTGATACCTCCACACATATGCGGTCGTCTCTGTTGATGGGGAAAGGGCGGACCTCTCCTATTGCAGTGTAGTCAGAGCCAGCTGTAAGGAATAGGATGGGGTGATGCTTAAGACATGAACATTGTTAGTATGGAAACAAAGTCAAGTAACCTTGTGCTGTCACATCCTCTGTTTCCAGTACAATTGTGATGATTTGGGTTCCATTCAGAGTTACATTTGTGACGGCACAAATGCTCACACTACCAGCACTTTCAGTGGTGAAATACACTCTTTGCTCAAAGCCAACACCAACAATGTCTACAGAAAAAATTATTAGTTCATTTATTGAAAATCTCATGCCACACTCAGTACACACTATTAGCTGTGGTAATTTTGTAGTATTTAGGTTGACTGGCAGAACACTGGGGTGTACCCTATGTGCCAGGCATGTTATGCATGTTAGGAATATAGTTGACTGTGTAAATTTTCTGGTTAGTTAAGATAATCGAAATGAGTAAACTGTCGTGCAGCTGCAAGCAATTCAGCAACAGACTAATCCATTGCATGCTGGTACCTATACCCCAAATTTATGATGGTAGCTACCCTGAATTTATGAGGGTAGCTACGCTGAATCTATGATGGAATATAGTTACCCTAGATCTATGACGGTAGTTATCCTACATGATGGTACGTGGCTCACCTGAATCTATGATGGTGGCATTGTATGTATCTAGAGGTATGTCAAAAGGTGCATATTTTAGAGAAAGATCGACAAGAAAATATTCGTCCACTTCATCAACACCATCCTCAAATATTGTAATGTTCACACAGTGCATTTGGTTGCTCTGATCAAATGAGAACTCTTGGCTGAAGTTTTCAAAGTCAACGTCAGCTGTAAAAGGAGAGCATAAAAACTTATTGCTGTGGTGATAGTAGATGGCATGAAATAGAATAGCGGATTCAGAAATAGAGTATTCTTTACCTCTTGCGACACCAGATGAGGTGGAAATGACCACATTAACAGGAGTAAATTCTTGCACCAATTGGCCAGCAACAGCACAGACAGTCAGAATTCCATCATTCTCAGAAATATTGGATGCATTTCCAATGAACCTGATGTTAGGCACTTCCAATATTTCTGTCATAAAGGCATCCAAAGTGGTTTATGTCATACAAGCTAAAATCAGCACCATACCACTATGTGTGCAACTCCCATATGCATGGGTTCTATATTGCCATCACCATGCAGTATGACTTAGGCAATCTGCATACAGAGGTTTGCAGGTTGGTTGGTTGATTTTACTGCATGTGATGTCTGCGAGAAGCTGGGGATGAGTTTGCTAACCTGCAGCCATGTTAGTATAAGGAACCTTTCAGCAAAATACACGTAGCTACCTGCCTAAAAACACTTGCACATTGAAGGGCTTTGTAAAATAATATCCACTACTGATGCCTTGGGTATACTGATGGCCATATGGGAGTTGGTCACCCCTGCACTCTAAGTCCCAACTAGTGAAAGTGTTCAAAAGATGAGTAGTAGAACTGAAACGTACCAGTAGCTACTGGTAAAGAAACTTCTTAGCTACAATAACATCATAAATTTTTGCATAATGAGTTTGGGGCTTCTGTTATGGATTCCTGTAGAGCTAGCTACAAGGATTTTGTAGCACTTCAAACTCAACACTGTTACTCGACACATACATAGGTCACCTATGCAGTTATGGTTATGTAATATAGTTATTGTTGAGATGAAAGTAGAGATTAGTGAAGTATATATCACAAGGTGAGAGCATGCTTGTCGAAATATAAAAAGTATTTGCATAACCGTGCAAGCTCCTTGGCGCAAATTTGCATCACTGAGAACTTGTAGTTTACAGGTTCACAGGAAACGGGGTATCTTGACACAGCAGTTGCCAAAGATATGACTACCATTAAAAGTGGTTGCTGTAGTAGCAATCTTGGCAAATAGAGCGAGCTAATGATACGTTTCTAGAATACCACTGTTGTAACAGCTACACGTATACATGTGGGGTTTCAATATATTGCCAATGATATAGTGTACTATACATGCTGTACACCAATTAAGATGATGGCTCGAACTGTTTGGCGTAGAGAATTAAGATCATGTGAAGAAAAAGCTCTGCTTCACACATGGAAAGAGAGATAGCACATATTCATTAGCAGGAGGACACAGGTGATGTGGAACATGAGGTAACATTCCAAGGGAATGAACTGAGAATATGAGCTACAACTAAAAAAGAATCAAGGGCACATAGCTAATATATGTTTTGACAAACTGAAGCCTCCTGGCAAGTCAAAATGGCATCTCATGATTGGCCTAATCAAACTGGCAACTCCCACGTTTTGAAGGCAAAGTGAGGCAACTCTGACTAGCCAGACCGCTATGTTTGTTTAAAACCTCTTGTGCCTATAGAATGCTAGCTACTTGTACCTCAGAGTACATTTGTGATCCTTGCCCTGGCAATGTCATTGGCTGTAGAGTGCAGTTCGTGACTACGATATAATGTCATGTCCTCCCTCCCACTGAAGACAGCCCTCATCCTTGACCACTTGGCTATTATGCAAAGTGATAAAGTCTTGGCAGTTCAGGACAGAAGCAGTAGTCAGTACCCTGGGGAATGTCTGGTGGAATGCAAAGGAGAGCTGTTTGTAGTCCAAAACCATTCAGACCTGTGAGACGGCAATGGATTTTTGTTAACTAAAGTCGTATGAGCACAGTAATAAAAAAAATTCTGAAATTAAATTAAGCCTCCCACACTGAGTATATAGTAGCATGAGAAAATGGCAGAGTAAAAGAGGTCATAATATTATATACTCCTTTTATGTACAAGATTAGAGGGTCTGGTGGCATGCTCCTCCAAGAAATTTTAGATGCTCTGAGGTTGCTTCTAAGGCCATAGTAGCTGCATAGTATTGCATTCCAGTTTTTGCATGTATCTTATCCACATATGGACATTTACTAAGAGAAAGTAGTTAGCAGAACGGCAGGTGGGGTCACAGATGATCCAGGCTGTTCAGCTGCCGCTTCATTGTTGGCAGTGACCTATAGAAGGACAAACTCCGAGCGCCAGAAACGGCGGTTTATTTACACACACGCACGTGCATTTACGCGACTTTCATTGCAGTGGCGTAGGCGCGCGTACGCGTGTCCGGTGTTCTTGAGGGCGAGTGACTTCCCCTTCCAGTTAGTCTATAAGTATACCCTAGTGCTGGATGACTCCCCCCTGGCTGAATTGACTCCTCTGGGAGTAAGTGAACCCCAGGGTCCTGTGACTGCCTATGCATTTTACAGCTCAATCTATTAAAGCTCGAGCGAACCCCCTCAACCCCCTTCCCACTTCCGAAGGGCTTGAAGCCCCCAGTAAACTATAGCTAGCTATGCATCTCTGTGCAGAGGATGGAACGTTTTAGACTAACATTTAAATCCGACAGTCAGTCCTCCACTGCGAACGAGACTGCACGTTCCAGCAACCTCTTGTTTTTTTTTTTTTTTTTTTCTCTATAATAAATTTATGCAATATGCAAAGGGTACAACAGTAGCAGTAAGCTAATAAAAGATGCACCCATATTACAAGTATTTAACTAATATAATAAAGATGAGTATTTAACTGTGACTTAAAGGAAGTGAATGAATGTGCATTAGTAATACTATTAGGTAATGAGTTCCAAAGTGAAATAGAATGTGGAACAAATGAGTACAAGAAACTATTGGTATGTGCATAAGGTTGAATAAAACTATTACTATTTACATGTGCCCTAGTACTACGACGTACAAAAACAGGAGGGAAAACAAGGAGGTCATATACAATTTTATACATGGTAGTAAGTTTGAGATACAGCCTACGATCATTTAATGTGGGTACTTCAAAGTTTGACAGAAGCTCATTGTAGTTCAAGTCCCATTGCTTAGCACATATTCTCAGTCCAAATTTTTGCACCCTCTCAAGTTGGTTTATGTCTTTTTGAAGATGTGGATCCCAAACCTGACTCCCATACTCAAGATGGGGCCTTACCAGTGACAAATATAGTTGCAGAAGGGCATGCGGCTCGGTGTCATGGGAGAATTTTCGGTAGAGTAAGCCTAAAATTTTTCTAGCTTTGCTACAGATTGAGTCAATATGATGTGACCATGTAAGGTCAGAGGAGATGAGTAGCCCAAGGTATTTGTAGGAATCCACCATATGAAGAGGTATACCATTAACCAATATTGCAGGGGGATGCATTGGTCTTGGTCTCTTCTTGCGTGTGATCAACATATATTTGCATTTGGTGGTGTTGAAGCAGAGATGGTTCTCGTTCACCCAGTTGTTGACTGCATCAACGTCATTTTGGAGGATATTAAAATCCTCAGGGCTGCTAATTCTTCTGTATAGTAACATGTCATCAGCATAGAGCACTAGTTTGCTTCCCTCAGACAATGGAATCCTGGTAACACCATCAATGTAGATTAGAAATAAAAGAGGACCAAGTACCGATCCCTGTGGCACGCCCGAGATCACTGGGATGGTCCCTGATTCCTCTCCTCCAACCACAACCTTTTGTTGCCTGTTCATAAGATAGCTGCACAACCACTGAAGAATGAATGGATTTAGGTTTAATTGCACAAGTTTTTCCATGAGAGATTGGTGGGGAACCGTATCAAATGCCTTTTTAAGGTCTAGAAACACTGAGCAGATATCCCTACCTGCCTCCATTTCCTCCAACCAATCGTAGGTGGTGGACAACAATGCACTGACAGTAGACTTTGCAGACTGGAAACCCCACTGGGTATTAGCAAGAGGATGGTTATCTGACAAGTGATCTGTAATCAATTGATGGAAATGGCGTTCTAGTAGCTTACTTGTGACAGTAGTGAGATTGGCCTGTAATTAGATGGACTTTCGTGTTCATTGCCTTTGGGGATGGGTACAACTGAAGAAAGTTTCCATGCCTCCGGGAATCTACTACTTTGAATAGAGAGATTCAATAGCTTTGTCAGGGATGGAGTAATGCTATGGGCAGTGTTTTTCAACATTCGTGCAGATATTCCATCTGGACCATTAGCTTTGGTGGTATTCAAAGAATTCAACATATAGAAAACTTCATCTTCTGTACAAAGTATGTCTTGAGGACATTCTCCAGTGGTTTGGATGTTGCAATAGTCCCCATTAGCCAGGGGCAGTTTAGCCATATTAAAGCATTCAGAGAAGTATTGATTGAGCATGTTGGCCTTCTCAGAGTCTTCGTTAGCTGCCGTACCATTCCTGTTAAGAGTAGGAATGGAAGTTTTCTGTTTATTCATCAGTTTTACGGTCTTCCAGAACTGTTTGGTATTGCGGGTTTCCTGGCTCGCCTGTACAGACTATTTCGTTTTCTCATTGCCCTAACTAGGTTTCTTGACATCCACGGTAAATTTCTCCTCCTGGGTAGGATCTGCTTAGGTATACATTCCTCAATAATACTCAAAAATTTATTTTGCCAGTTTTTCAAGGACACATTGATGTCGTTATTAATTAGGGCATCCCAGTTAGTTCCTTCAATGAGTGAGCAGGCCTTGCCAAAATCTGCTTGTGCATATTTCCAGACAACTCTCTTACTACTGGTTGCAGGTCTCCTGATATTCCTCCATTTTATACTCATGTCCAGACCTGAGTGATCAGAGTTCGCCAGAGGTGGCACAATTGAGCACTTGTGAAGTTGCGGCAAATTAGAGACCAGGGCCAGATCAATGAGTGAAGCATTACCAGAAGGGCTGGTGTGGGTGTGACCCTCTACGACCTGATGAAGTGAAAAACTATGAAGAATACTGTTTAGGTGGTGGTACAAAAAGTGAGACTGATTATAAAAATCCACATTAAAATCCCCTAACAGTACAAAATTATAAAAATATGATGAATCTAAACTTTCAAAATAAGTACACAAACTCTGTAAACTTTGAACGCCGCTGGAAGGCGGTCGATAAAAAAGGCCTACATGATACTTACAAGAACTCACTTGATTACAAAGAGAAATAAGAAGGAACTCTAGGTCGCAAGGGCCACATGCAATTACTTTAGGTACAAGTGATTCATGAACGAACATCAGTATTCCCCCTCCATGGCGATTTCTATCCAGGCGTAATACCTGGTAGCCCTGTAAAAATATTTCATTGTCCGAAATCTCACATGACAGCCAGGTTTCTACAATGCTCACAATATGTGGTTGTTGTATATCTACAAGTGCCCTTAATTCGTCCATTTTGGGAAGCAGGCTTCTAGCATTGTAATAAACAATGTTTAGACAATAATTGGGTTTGTAATTCCCTCCCTCCAGAGAATGAGAGTTTGCACCCTCCATGTAGTCATAGTCATCTAGGTTGTGGGTTGTTTCCCCTTGTCCAGAAAATTTGCATCAATGTAACAGCACTCTAGTTTCCAGCTCGTCTGAACTTTCACCCCCTCCCATTTCTTATCTAGAGCCTCAAGATCACTCTCACTGCCAGATAGTTCAGCAGGGGAGCGCAAATTTCAAACAGCGAGAAGCTGTGATTAGTTGTGCTGAGTCCTTGGCACGAAAAGTTTACAAACACGCACCCGTCGCGATCGGGGGATATTGGTGTTGGTGTTGGTGGCGACGATGTCGGAGCTCCTAGCGTTGACGTTGGCATTGGTGTTGGCATTGGTGTAGGCGTTGAGTCAGGTGCAAGTGTCGAAGGACTCGATGCAGTGGTTGTCGCAGTATTTTGCGCCAAGACGTGATAGCACGATACTGTGATCAGGATTAGTTGGAAAAGTAACATCTTCATTATTGTTGCTGCCATGCAGTGTCGCGTAGACGGTTCGATCTGAGTCAGTCCACGGATAAGGCTGCAACTGATGAATTCGCGTCTTCTTTATTCGCACACGGGAGAGTATAGCTAGAGTGTTGCAAAACTTTAATTTTAGGACGCTATAATTATGAATCCTGACTACTTTCAAGCATGCAAAGAACAATACCTAGTTGTGTGTATTTGAATATTGGGCAATTATATGTGACAATGTGGAAGCGTAGCCTACGTAGTGCCAACAAAAATATGCTTAGTACACTTATCATCCTCCAAGCTCACCAGCAGGGATAATGGACCAGCTCCCACCTACCAGGTTTAATTCACAGGAGACTCCTATACATCCTCTGCATTGTAAAAATCCCCACTTCATATCAGTGGGAATTCATATGTACCTGCATGGTTTGGCAGCTACTGCTGTGCTGCATTGTTAATGAATGGTGAATGGCTTATATAGCTTACCAACCTGCTGTGCAATCCTGGTTGTTTTCAGACGTGCATTCAAGATTGTGAAACAATACCTGGTTATGTATAACCTTCATTGAGCGATTTATAGGGCTAATTACATCGCAATCAGTATCTACAAAAACGAGATAGCTACATTAGCATCCTCCAAGCTTGCCAGAGCAGGAATATAGACAAGCTTCCATAGCTGCCCAAAAAGGCAACAAAATCCCGGCACAACTCTGCTGCATCTCTCACTGAACCATGCACTGCCTACTTCCACTGGCTACTTCCAGCACACTTGTATGCAGCAACACACAAATAATTTATGTTTATTACGAACTCAAAAGGCAATTTTCTTACGCACAGTAATGAATACTCCCACTCATAATACCATACTGGATTCTATAGTCTAGGAAAAAAGCTACTTCATATACAAAAGTGTCAGTGCATTAACTAGAGATCAACTGCCTATTGCTTCTCTTTCAGTTCCACCTTATCTTCCCTAAATATTAAATAAGTGAGTAATGAAGGTGAAAGAATTGTGAGGAGTGTGTGTGTGTGCGTGTGTGTGTGTGTGTGCGTGCATGTGTGTGTGTGTGTATGTGTGTGTGTGTGTGTGAGTGTGAGTGTGTGTGTGTGTGTGTGTGTTGCAATGAGTGAAAATATGTGAGGGTGGATAGTAAATGAGGATAGAGTTTGTGCTAATGGAACATCGGAAAATATACATGCACTGTGAAATACATCACAAGGTAGCTGTGGTGCTTGAAGGATGTAGGCTCATTCCTAGGTTCTGCCCAGGTTTTCGTCACTTGCAGTACAGGCCTGGGAACAAAGCTAAACTATTCAAGCACCACAATTACCTCATACAGTACTGCATGATGAAAAGCTGGGTGGGGCCTGGAAATGAGGCTAAAAATGATTAGTTCTGAAGTGATGACTGAAATCTACTAAACTAATGCTACAAAACACTAGCATATAACATTACTGTGTTGTCCATGTCGCAGTTTTGCTGGTTGTATATTTCCGTTTTCGTTTTCGTGAGCAAACAACAGCAAATATAATAACTCCAGCAAGGATCAGACAGATCAGTACTGTTCCTCCAACCACGCCTCCAACAATAGCACCAATAGGAACTTCCGCTAAGATAGGAAATGAATGGATTGTACATAATTAACAGCTCATAGAGTAGATGAAGACATACTACACTTGGAAACCTACAATGAGCCAGCCCCACACTGTGTGTAGTCATTTTGTCTGCACACAGCAATGTCATCCACGAAATAACTATAATCTGAGACATACGTACCACTCTGCAAGCTTTACCATAGGGTCTTCTTCTACCAATGCATATTATTGCACAGTCACAAACTGTTACAAAATAATGCATGTCATTAAACTGTTAGCTACGTACTAAGCACAATCTTGAGGCCACATTTGTGTAGTAAAGTTTTTAGCTCTAAGCATGAACTATCAGGCTACTGGGTGCCTCTTGTTCTTGGAGTGGTGCGCAGACTTGTAACTAGTTTGATGTTACTGAATTTTCATGTTTACCAAAGTTTACAATTTGCTTGGATAAACAAATCATGAAGCACAAGTCTAATATGAGAGCTTACAAGTGCAAAAGAAGTATACATTAAACCTTTCAACTAGCTAGCAGCCCTACAAAAAAATCTTGTAAAGAAAGCAGTCTAACCTCTACTTTATTAAGTCTAACCTCTACTCTCTTTTTTATAAAAAGCACATGCTCATAGCTACTGTCATACGGTGCAGAAATGTATTCAACAGAATGCTTTTCTAATTAATGGCTACAAATGTAAGTATCATCTCATTACAAGGATACACTGGAAAATATCATGAGTTTGTTCCTGCATGTCTATTGTTACAAGTGCACTACGAATGTGCACAAAGAACTGGATGGCTGGCTATGACGATCTACTTACATTTACTTGTTGTAATATCCCCTCTCTGAAAACCAGGCGCTTATATCTCAAATTAGTTTCTTTGTACCAGTTGGTCAATGACCTCATTGTATACCCCAGTCATGGTCACCCAGCACTCTTATGTAGGCCCTAACACAAGCTTATATTACATGTCCTTCTTCCCCCACTCAATTTCTGTCAGGAATACTTTGCCTGTAGATATTGTCACTTCACCTACACTTTGTTCGTTTAAGTCTCGTCTGAAATATGTACTATGATATTGAGTGTGTCTCCTTTAAGTTAGTGTATTCTTCTGGGTGCATTACTTATTAGCTATACATGCTACTCTTGCAAAATTTTTATATCCAAAAAATAAAAAAATTGAAAAAAAGTGCACAGCACATTTCTGGTATGGTGGTAATATTATTTACTATACAAATCCCAGATTTCATCATACATGAAGTGCATGAGACACAAACTCTTGCATGACTTGTAGTATGGATTCTCACATGACTGATACCTGATGCTAATTCCACTGGTTTTATCAACTGCTGTGTGTACCTTCAACCGCTTCCACACATTTCTGAGGCTGTAATTGCATACCTTTTGTTTCCCTTCTGTTTAGCCCGAAACCTTGCAACTTTGACACCTGCTTAAACTGCAATATGATACCCATTGCCCTAGCAACAGGACTTTCAGCCCAGTTAGCTCACTAGCAGGCCATTTATTATAGTACCTCAGGTTGACATGCTGAGTGGTACATCAGTGGCATAGGAAAGACTTTTTGATTGGGGGGGCACAGTTTGAAACTACACATAGAGTAGTGAGCAATTTATGAAAACTTAGGGGGGCACATGCCCCCGGTGCCTACGCCTATGTACATGTGGTGTAGGAGTAGAGAAAGTCATGCATATACATTGTCACCATGAATATACACATAAAGTATGCATTCGCGTATATTCAACTACCTCATCACATATATGGTATTGCTGCCATTTGTCAGTGTGACATTGTAAGTGGCAGAAGTTGAGGGTGACCCCCCCCCCCCCTTGGTTTTATGCAAGTTAGGCACATAGCACAATATATGTGTCTTACCTACAGCTAATTTACCTTCATCATCTGTGATGGTCACAAAGGCATATGCAGGATTCAGTGAGACAGTTTGGCTTGTTATTGTGGTGTTGATTATCACCAGAAATGATTCACTCTGCTCTGTAAGATCATCATTGGTGATATTGATCCGAATGCATGCTTCCTGAGGATCACCATCAAATATGAAATTAGCACTGCTTGCATTGTAATCCATTCCAGCTGTTGAGGTATAGAAGAGCCAGATTACAGGGTTACAGTTGAAAATCACATCAAATCAATGCAATCAGCAATCACATCAAATCAATGCAACCAGCAATCACATCAAATCAATGCAATCAGCAATCACATCAAATCAATGCAACCAGCAATCACATCAAATCAATGCAATCAGCAATCACATCAAATCAACACAACCAGCAATCACATCAAATCAACACAACCAGCAATCACATCAAATCAATGCAATCAGCAATCACATCAAATCAACACAACCAGTCAAATCAACACAACCAGCAATCACATCAAATCAACACAACCAGCAATCACATCAAATCAACACAACCAGCAATCACATCAAATCAATGCAATCAGCAATCACATCAAATCAACACAACCAGTCAAATCAACACAACCAGCAATCACATCAAATCAATGCAATCAGCAATCACATCAAATCAACACAACCAGTCAAATCAACACAACCAACAATCACATCAAATCAATGCAATCAGCAATCACATCAAATCAACACAACCAGTCAAATCAACACAACCAGCAATCACATCAATACTTTGTAAGATCTTGGCCAGATCTCCCGTGCCTTAATACACCTGAGCATGTACTGGTAGACAATTACAAGAGAACATTCTTTAAGAGAACAGTAGCTACACATACCCTGAGCTGTTCCAATGTCTAAAGTTTCAAGGGTGACTGGAACATTGAAGGTCCTAGTTGTTGAATTAACACACACAGTAACAGTCCCATCACTCTCACGCACAGCGTAAGAATCCTGCTTGAAACCAATTTGCACGGCTATAGTAGAGGGAAATGTTAGTGTAGTAAGAACACATAAGCCTTGTTGCCAGGTCCTGCCCAGCTTTCCATCACTTGCAGTATTAACATTTGTGCATGGGGAGAACCTGGGAACAAGGCTAAGAGCACATAGTCATTGCACAAGTAATGGTTGTGAGGAGACATCTCCATGTATTTTGTTACCAATGGCTGATAATGTTAGTGTTAGTCTCCTGTCCAGACATTCTTGTACGTGTTCTGAGTGACATTTCTTCTCATACATTTCAGAGCTCCAAATGTCAAATGACACAACTGATCAAACCTACTTGGAGGTTGATGTTGTCGATGTCTTGTTGCTTGTTTCAGGCTGTGAATACCAGGACATAGATCATGCATGCAAAAGAACTCACCTGTGCAGCTCACTCTGGCAAGATACTGGCAAGTGTTGAGTGATGTCAATGTCCCAGATTCTGTGCATTCAAGGAGATTGTTTTCCATGCCTGCACAGTTGATACCTGTCAAAGCTGTCAGATTTCCCACCTCTTCACGAGATACATTAGCTCCTACAGAGAAAGGATGGCTTTTCTGTATATGTGTATGTACATATAAGTATCACAGAGGCTCCTTTTCTCTTCCTCATCACATGTGTATATGGTGATTCTCGTCATACATATAGTTATATAACCTCATATGTATTGTGCGTATATATATCATACCTTCTCCAACCAATCCCAGTTGCCTGCAGGCTACAGCAGCCTCACTCTCGTCCCAGTTATCACCACACACTGGTGTCCATGTGGAATTAAAACAATACTCCACTTCCCCATCCGAGACAGAAGATCCGTTGAACAAACGAATTACACCCTCCTGTCTGCCACAGTCTACAACAGTGCAGGAAGTTCAACACAGCATTAAATAAAACAATTACAGTATGTGACACGAAAGTGAACCAAATCCTATGCACATGTATAATGAGGTTTGTGATACGCATTACTCTCACCTCCAGGACCAACAATCTCTGGGAGGTCAACACGAAAAGCATAGACTCCTGCCACTCCCACATTGCTCGTGCGCTCAATATCTCGAGTAGCTGCAGTTCGTGAACCAGGAAGTGTAAAAGACCTCCTACCATCCCCTGCATCAAAGCCAATGCCACCTTCTCCCCACTGGATGTCAGTATAAGTAAAGAACACAAATGACCTCTCCCCGTCAGTTGCCATCACTACCTGAAATGTATTGTCCTGCAAAGATATTAATTTTTAATTTGAACTTGTGAAAAACGTTATAATGGTTTTTCGCACAAACACAATATTGTGCAATAAAGCTGTATATACCAGTGATGCATCATTGTACTAATCAAGACTGTAATTATTATACAGCTCACCAGTGATGGGTCACCAACAAGACCTAATTCTGGAGCCCCGTCCCATGTTACAATGAAAAGGTAGCTTGGAAGGAAGCCTCTGGCCGAAGGGAAGATATCTTGGAGATGATACTGGGCTCTCCTTATCAAGGTGATGTCAGTTGTATTCCGATAATAGATACGTCCATTTCGTGATGTGTCAAAATTTTCCCAAAAAGGAGAAATCTTTCTGAGGGACATGTAAGGGAAAGGCTGCGGGTTGGGTACTTGGAAGGGCTGGTCGAAAGTAAGAACTCCATTTGTGTTCACCTGCAGATAAAGTGATGTGTAAATGTAGTTCATTCACCTTACCCTGACTCACAAACTTTACTTTACAGGTCCTACTATTCTCTGTTCGATGATGCCCACTTACAAATGCCCTAATTGAAGACTGCTTCTTTGTTTGGTTGCAGAAATTCTAGCCCTTGGTCAGCTCACAGGTGAGACAGTTCATTGGTGATGAAGGCAATCTTCAGTGTGGACGGGCAAGCATTGGCTAAGGACGCTGATTATCAAAGCTCATGAAAATGAGTGGATGTGGACGGTCATGAATCTACACAGTATGTCAACTTGTGTGAAGGTTGAAGTATGCAGAGAATTTAATTTTAGGATCTATAGACTAAAATTGACCTAGAATCCAGCCATTGTGATTGAAATAGTTAAATAATATGCTGAATCAATGTCAGTTGTAGCCCATTGATCCTTTCAATTGCCAGGCTTCTCTCCAATTATTACACTCCAAACTTCACACAAGTGTACCACATAAAACAAGCTTTCAATAGTCATTCAGGGTTCTCAACCACTGAATACTCATCCAGACTGAAAATAGAGTCCCTACAAGGTGTGAGTGGAGCATGTGCTACGCCCATCCATGCCCATAGAAGGAGAGAAATGATGAGCCAGTGCTGAGGAAGGGCTTTCTACAATCAATGCTCAGAAGTCACACCTATTTCCTATGCACATTGCAAAGTGGTAATTTATACTAAAATGTCCTACAAACTACATGTATGCATGTTAAAAATGCGGCTTGAAAGTAAGCAATTAACAATTTGTCTGCAATAAAAGTTACTTCATTTATAAAGTTTACATAAATAGTGTCTTCATCCATTCCAAAAAAGCGAAATCTTGGTGACAGTGTCAGTGGAGGTGAAATGGTATCGCTCTGGACAACAATTCCTGCTGGAACGGCTGCATCACCTACTGCATCTCCAAATGGGTAGAGTTGGTCTATATAAATGTGAGCATACAATGTATGTAGCAATATTCACTGAGTGACCCACAGTATATATAATTATACATCCATCCATCCACCCATCATATATGTATAATGTATGTCTATAGGTGAACTGTGAGCATAGTAGATTAATACATAGCCAGCACATAGCTGCAGGGTTTATTGCCTGAAGGTACAGAGCATGCATTTAGTTTCAATTCAGATTATGGTTAGTAAACATTTGTTGTAGAAGCATGCTACATAGATGGGAAGTTCAATGCATTAGTACACAGGCCACACTGACAACTGCCAGTTGTGCCTCTCAAACGTGTGACATAAATACTACAACACAAATACATACCCCCTTTATTCTGCACATTATTATTATTGTGATGCAAAAATATGGTTACTTTATCTGCTAACCTTGATCAAGAATGACAACAATAGTTTGATCAGTAAACAAGGGAGCATCTACAGCTCTAAGTTTGACAAGAAATACTTCGTAAAACTCTCCAGTATCAAAGTCGTCATAAATAGCAATATCCACACAGATGCGCCTATCACCATTAACTCGGAAAACAATGGGTTCATGTGTAGCAAAATAGTCAGAGCCAGCTGTGGAACAAATAAAAAGAAAATTGATATACTTATCATTATATATGAAGGGCTGAGAAGCATAGTGGTCTAACCCAAAATGAAGTACTGGAAATTGCATGAATTGTGCAAATATGCAATAAAAAACGTACATACCATATGAACATGTGGTCAGAAATTTCAAATTCCTAAATGTTCGGCATCTTCTGAAATACATTTTAAGAGTATTCCCATGTTAGGGGGGGCTAACTCAACATTTGTGGGTTAGACCACTATGCTTCTCAGCCCTTCATATATTAAGTGAGTTAATTAAATATATATACCTTATTACACGAGTTAGCGTGCAATAACCGCGATATGCATGCTAACGAGTGTAATAAATGCTTGATAATCTACTGCTTGCTCAAGCTCACCCCACGATGATCAAGCCTCTGCTTAATGATAGGAAATAACAAAGGGATCACTAAAACAGACACTTCACTCAGTGGCCACTTATGACAATAGGTATAGTAAGAAAGTCAGTCATAAGAAAGTCAGTCCATAAACACGAACCATGTGCTGAAACATCTTGTGTTTGCAGTATGGCAGCAGCAGTGCGGCTTCCATTCAGAGTCACATTGGAAATGACGCAAACGCTGACACTTCCGCTGTTTTCATAAACCGTGCCTACATATGCTTCTTGCTCAAAACCAACTCCAATACTGTCTGAAGAAGAAGAAGAACAGCAACAACAAAGTATCATACATTTGTACATGGTGTCAATTTCATCTTAGCTAGTGAACAAACTTGGACTAAAATGTCGCAGTGCATTTCACGGCTATACATTGTAAAAAGATTAACCCGCATACAGAAAATTTATTTTGGTCATTTCATTAGTTAGCAGGCGTACAATGATAAGCAGCATACATTAGACTCGTTCCCAGGCTCTCCTCGCTAAGGAGGAGGTGAGCCTGCTACATTTTATCACCTGTGTGACGTGGTAGACATGAGCTAGACACTACTTAATTGCACATGGGCATGCACGGAAGTGTGCCCATGCAGCCTGGCCTGGAGCTCTTGATCACAGCAAGTCCACGCATAGCTACGATGGTACGAAAAATGTTGGCTACAGCGACCGTAAATTGCAAGGTACACCGGTGTAGTAGATTCTCAGTGTATCAGACATGGCATCTGAGAGCTAGAAACTTTGTGATTCGTTGTGTGTTGTAAGTTAGTGTCATTATTGACCTATTTACTGACATTAACTCAAGAAATTGACTAGTCCTACGTGGGCAAGTATATTTCGCCGACTGCAAAGACGAAGGTAACACACTAAGGCCATATCTACTCAAAAACAAGGCTGTATTACTCTTAAAAGCGGTTTGCTTGAACATACGGTCATGCCTGGCTTTTTCCACCCCACGTGTGATTAAGTCGCATCTACCCCTGACGTCATGCACGTGATAAAGTGTACCAGCCTCTTCCTTAGCAAGGAGAGCCTAGGAATGAGGCCAGGTGCACATTGTTTGAAAGTGTGCATATGTACACCTTGGTAGTACTACATATCAGCCCAGGTGGACAAGTTTCATATGTACATATGTCAACAGACACGTTGTCAGAGGTTATAAAAAGTGTTGCATGGTCTCATGGTTGTGAAGCCATATATAAGCAGATATGGCTGTACCATCCACAGTTAACTCACCTGAGTCAACAATAGTGACCTCCAGTGTATCTAGAGGTATGTCAAAAGGTGCATAGTTGAATATGAGTTCCATGGTGAATGTTTCGTTCAGTTCGTCAGTATTATCCCTCAATATTTCAACGTCGGCACAGCTAATTTGACCACTCTGAGAAAATGAGATTCTTTGTGCTGGGTCAACAAAATCAGTACCATCTGCAGAAACAAAAAAAAAGATATCATACACTACTGAGCACTTGCAGCTCAAGCCAGGGGGCTTGGGTTTGATTTCAGTGGATTTTCCCTCTTCTTTACTATCAAAAATTGCCAAAAATTTCCCCTAAAAGTCTTCCTCACAAATGCTTACATAGTAAAAAAATTTAATTCCATCATTTGTCACACCAACAAAAAAAATAATTACTTTTAGATCTATGGTATTTACCTCACTCCATTGAAAGTGTGTTTAATATTCCCTTGTTATGTTGCCCAGCTAGCCTTAGCAATACAACTTACTTATTGCAGTACTAGATGCAGTAGAGATGGTTACTCTGAGAGGTACAACTTACTTATTGCAGTACTAGATGCAGTAGAGATGGTTATTCTGAGAGGTACAACTTACTTATTGCAGTACTAGATGCAGTAGAGATGGTTACTCTGAGAGGTACAACTCACTTATTGCAGTACTAGATGCAGTAGAGATGGTTACTCTGAGAGGTACAACTTACTTATTGCAGTAGAGGATGCAGTAGAGATGGTTACTCTGAGAGGTACAACTTACTTATTGCAGTAGAGGATGCAGTTGAGATGGTTACTCTGAGAGGTACAATTTCCTCGGCCAGTTGGCCAGCGACAGCACAAACAGTCAGAGTTCCCTCAGCCTCAGTGACAGTGAGCGCACTCTCATTGAGAAACTGAATATCTGGCACTTCTGCAACTCCTGTACAAGAGAGCAACAACATTTTTAGCTGTAAATAGCTTCTCTTCAATAGTTTGTGAACCGCTCAAAGGCAATGGTGGTTTCCACCAAAATACATGTACATATGCTTTTATATTCCTTTCAGCCCTGCTTCATAGCTAATCTGTTACATGTATTATCCCTATCTATTCTAGCCTCGTACCCAGGCCGTTCATAGGAGAAACGGCCTAGCAACTTACCCGGGTTCAAACTGTATACGGATATGACGTCAAAAGATTACAGCTGCACCCATACAAGCCATGAATATTGGATAATATTGGATAATGCATGTGATATTTGATTGTAGCCACGTGACTGTTTGTGATGTGCAAATGCGTTGTTGTTGCCAGCAAGACTCGTTACAGGCTTATATTGGATGGTTGGTGTCTTACTTATCATCTGTAGACGCACCTCTTGCAGTAGACTCGCTCTCGCTCACCGATGTTGATATGCCCGACTGACAGTAAGTACTAATGTCCTTGTTTGTAAAGAAACCGTTTTGTCCGCAGTTACCGTAGTAGTTGCACACAAGTCGGCTGAAGGAGTTCAAACACAACCGTCATTCCAAGCGCTAGTGGTACCACGGGACGGGTACGGCATATTCATTATAGTAACTTATACTACTGTGGTGTATTTATGACACAATTGAAATTCTACAACTGTCACGTGAAGCGTTCTGAAATCTGATTGGTACTGCCAACCCCAGGGCAGCGGAAGTCAACAGTTTGAACTCGGATAAGTTGCCAGGCCGTTTTTAATGAACGGCCTGGGTACGAGGCTATATCTATTCCAAACAACATGTCCTTACAAAAAATGCCAGGCTCCTGTTGCTATAGCAACAAACTTAAAACTATTTGGTGTTATACAAAAGCAAGCCAATAAAAAGGATAAAGATGAGACTATGTCAGAAGAGGCAGGATATCACATCACTTCAGCATTAAGAACACATGCAATCTCAAACCCACCTGTGGTATGTTATACACATGCACTATACAAACTGCATAAACAAGTTAGTGAGGTACTTCAAGAGGTGCAGTAGTGTGCGACTGAAAAGCTGGGGAGGAGCCTGAGAAAGAGGCTGCAGTTGTAGCATATCTCATTCATCATGTCCACAACTAAAATACTTTTAGCTTGATCTTTCATTTTTGCAACACCTGTTTCAGTGACTCAATGGTTTCAACTCCACAAAGCACCAAAACTGATATGTGATCATACAAGTGCTCTATATATACTATATATACTTGTCATAGCACCCAGACGTTGAAGAAGCCTGTTGATGTCGGATGTCCTAAGCATACTAGTGCTTCATATCATGAAACCACTAATTGAGTTGAGCATGTTGGTAGTAGGTCAGCTGCAAGGTTCCTTAAGTGTAGGAAGCCATATGGAGTCAAGTGCAGTAGACCTTACACTGATTTGTTGGATGTTGCTTAGCAACCAAATCTTTGGAATTTCAAAGTGAACTGGATGGAGGTGATAATGGGGTGTTGCAGTGGGTTGCAAGGGATGACTCCACCTCTCCTCCCTCCAGAGAGTGCAAGGCCATGCAGCAAGTAGCACTTATTCACAGCTGACACTCTTCTAAACCAAGCCTGGCATACCTACACTCTCCTAGGAAAAGAAAGCCTAAAATATAGTCTCGTGCCAGACCACCTTCCAAAGAGAGGTTCGAGATTAGCCTGAATACTAACCAAACAACACTCTTGCTTGTGGAACAATTCTGTTTTGAGTGACTCAGTGGGCTGCTCTGGTGGACCCATGAAAGTGACCTCCACTCCTGTAACAGAATTGTTTCATTCTTACGACTATGCAAGAGAATGGCTGCATGTTTGGACTAACATAAACAGTTTTGCTTGTGAACATGTTCTTACTGATGCTTGGAAGTTCAGGACAGAAGCAGTATTCAGTAGTTCGGGGAATGTCCGGTGGAATGCAAAGGAGAGCCGTTTGTAGTCCAAAAATATTCGGACCTGCCAGTGAGAGCAGAATGGTGGATGCACAATGGTGTTTAGCTAATCATTTTACTCCACAATCACTTTTTAGCTGAGTAATTACCACACAACTGCAACAATGTCTAACTAGCTACTAATCAATGCATCTTGCATGTAGAACTGCAACAATGCCTAACTAGCTACTAATCAATGCATCTTGCATGCAGAACTGCAAATATGCCTAACTAGCTACTTATCAATGCATCTTGCATGTAGAACTGCAACAATGCCTAACTAGCTACTAATCAATGCATCTTGCATGTAGAACTGCAACAATGCCTAACTAGCTACTTATCAATGCATCTTGCATGTAGAACTGCAACAATGCCTAACTAGCTACTTATCAATGCATCTTGCATGTAGAACTGCAACAATGCCTAACTAGCCACTTATCAATGCATCTTGCATGTAGACTATAATGGCCCCTTTCCAACACCGATGACTTGAGACAAGTGAAAAGGAGCCAGTGAGCTCCATGCACAGCCCTAGTATAATTTGTAGCTTTGACTATAACGATAAGCTCAGTTACTCACATTTAAATCCGACAGGCACTATTCCTCTGGAGACGAATCTGCATGTTCCAGCAATGGATTGGTTCAGCAAGGGAGCGCAAATGTCAAACAGGGAGTAGCTGCGACTCGTTGTGCTGAGTCCTTCGCACGAAAAGTTGACAAATACGCACCCGTTGTTGGAGGGCGGTGCGGCTGGTGTTGCAGTTGGAAAGATAGGTGCTATTTGTACAGGCGATGGCGATGGTGATGGCAGTGGCGATGACGTGGATGGTACTATTGGACGTGATGGCGTTGGTAAAGTCGTAGAAATGTCTTGCGATAAGACGCAGTAGCAAGACAAGAGCAGGATTACCGCCACCTTCATCGCGTTTCGTTGTCCTTGTCCAATTTGCAACTAATATTGCAACACCCTGCAAGATCTGGACTCTGGACATATCTGGACTGGACTCTGGACATGTCCGGACTGGACTATGGACGGAACTATGAATTGACACTGCATCACAGTCGTGCATGTACTTAGCTACTCTCTGTATGACATATAAGTCTCTACCTATGGGCTACAAGCCATAAGGCTTCTGCTGCTCTAGCTAGCTAGGCAACAATTTTTGCACAACTTTGGTACATAATACACAGTCTTGAGCATGAGACTATGGTGTATACGTATACTATACAGCCTTCACCCACGTCATGTCAATTCCTGCCCCACTGAAAAAAAGGCCCTTCTGCATTCCTACAGTTAAACTCTGCATCGTGACAGCCCGACTGAGCGAGTTGGTGAGAAGCTCTCATTAGTGGAAGCTATACGCAAATTCTGTGACACTGTGGTTGATGCATACACTGCAAACCTATTTCAAACACACAATTTGTATTTAAAAGCAATGGATTTCAGTCTGAGTTCAAGACAGAAGACTGCATGCATGTGGCATCATTCTTTACCTTCTCCTTATCTCATGCCCAGATCGACCCTGTGAATGCATATTAGTGCTCTACAAGTCACATGCCACTATATGTTTGTTTGTGGAAGAGCAAGCAATGTAATCAGAGGTGTATCTTTAGTTGTAGCATGTGGGAAATACTCATTTGTTGACTTTGGCATTGTAACTCATGCAGCACACTATTGAATACAGATAGCAACACACTTATGTATTTCCCAGGTATTTTTTGAATGTTAGTGATTTTGCTGTTGAACCTTGAACATTGTATTGTGATCTGCTATTGATGTCACTGATCACACAGACACACATGATGTGGGTCTGGGCACGAGACTACTGATCACACAGACACACATGATGTGGGTCTGGGCACGAGACTACTGATCACACAGACACACATGTGGGTCTGGGCACGAGACTACTGATCACACAGACACACATGATGTGGGTCTGGGCACGAGACTACTGATCACACAGACACACATGTGGGTCTGGGCACGAGACTACTGATCACACAGACACACATGTGGGTCTGGGCACGAGACTACTGATCACACAGACACACATGTGGGTCTGGGCACGAGACTACTGATCACACAGACACACATGTGGGTCTGGGCACGAGACTACTGATCACACAGACACACATGTGGGTCTGGGCACGAGACTACTGATCACACAGACACACATGTGGGTCTGGGCACGAGCTAGACTACTGATCACACAGACACACATGATGTGGGTCTGGGCACGAGACTACTGATCACACAGACACACATGTGGGTCTGGGCACGAGACTACTGATCACACAGACACACATGTGGGTCTGGGCACGAGACTACTGATCACACAGACACACATGATGTGGGTCTGGGCACGAGACTACTGATCACACAGACACACATGTGGGTCTGGGCACGAGACTACTGATCACACAGACACACATGTGGGTCTGGGCACGAGACTACTGATCACACAGACACACATGTGGGTCTGGGCACGAGACTACTGATCACACAGACACACATGTGGGTCTGGGCACGAGACTACTGATCACACAGACACACATGTGGGTCTGGGCACGAGACTACTGATCACACAGAGACACATGATGTGGGTCTGGGCACGAGACTACTGATCACACAGACACACATGATGTGGGTCTGGGCACGAGACTACTGATCACACAGACACACATGTGGGTCTGGGCACGAGACTACTGATCACACAGACACACATGTGGGTCTGGGCACGAGACTACTGATCACACAGACACACATGATGTGGGTCTGGGCACGAGACTACTGATCACACAGACACACATGTGGGTCTGGGCACGAGACTACTGATCACACAGACACACATGATGTGGGTCTGGGCACGAGACTACTGATCACACAGACACACATGATGTGGGTCTGGGCACGAGACTACTGATCACACAGACACACATGTGGGTCTGGGCACGAGACTACTGATCACACAGACACACATGTGGGTCTGGGCACGGACTACTGATCACACAGACACACATGTGGGTCTGGGCACGAGACTACTGATCACACAGACACACATGTGGGTCTGGGCACGAGACTACTGATCACACAGACACACATGTGGGTCTGGGCACGGACTACTGATCACACAGACACACATGTGGGTCTGGGCACGAGACTACTGATCACACAGACACACATGTGGGTCTGGGCACGAGACTACTGATCACACAGACACACATGTGGGTCTGGGCACGAGACTACTGATCACACAGACACACATGTGGATCTGGGCACGAGACTACTGATCACACAGACACACATGTGGGTCTGGGCACGGACTACTGATCACACAGACACACATGTGGGTCTGGGCACGAGACTACTGATCACACAGACACACATGTGGGTCTGGGCACGAGACTACTGATCACACAGACACACATGATGTGGATCTGGGCACGAGACTACTGATCACACAGACACACATGTGGGTCTGGGCACGAGACTACTGATCACACAGAGACACACATGATGTGGGTCTGGGCACGAGACTACTGATCACACAGACACACATGTGGGTCTGGGCACGAGACTACTGATCACACAGACACACATGATGTGGGTCTGGGCACGAGACTACTGATCACACAGACACACATGTGGGTCTGGGCACGAGACTACTGATCACACAGACACACATGTGGGTCTGGGCACGAGACTACTGATCACACAGACACACATGTGGGTCTGGGCACGAGACTACTGATCACACAGACACACATGTGGGTCTGGGCACGAGACTACTGATCACACAGACACACATGTGGGTCTGGGCACGAGACTACTGATCACACAGACACACATGTGGGTCTGGGCACGAGACTACTGATCACACAGACACACATGTGGGTCTGGGCACGAGACTACTGATCACACAGACACACATGTGGGTCTGGGCACGAGACTACTGATCACACAGACACACATGTGGGTCTGGGCACGAGACTACTGATCACACAGACACACATGTGGGTCTGGGCACGGACTACTGATCACACAGACACACATGATGTGGATCTGGGCACGAGACTACTGATCACACAGACACACATGTAGGTCTGGGCACAAGACTACTGATCACACAGATTCAGAAAAAAATCAAGAAGAGTTATTCGTTACCATCTGACTTTTTTTAATTGTAGTACTGATGTGGCCCATGACATGATTTGTATAAGCAACTGCAAGTACATAGCTACTTACGTACAAGGCTTTCCGGCCTAGTCTCGCAAGCCAGACCTTTCCATTCCCCAGTGCCGATTGCTTTCAGTATCGATCGGTGCTGTGGAACAGAAAGGGTCTGGCTTGTGAGACTAGCTTTCCCCAAGTTAACCAGAATGGACATGCTGGTAGCCTCTCTATGTAGGGATGGCATCATGTCATACATTTACCAAATTTGCAGCAAATATCACAAGTGATTGTGCAAATTGGATTTTACTTGCAAATGGGAGGCATCCAGTCTGACTTCTGGTGCAGTGTCTGCGGTTCACAGTCTGCTTCTGCGATTGTGAGACTTACTAAGTACATGTGTGTAGCATGGACTTTGGTATTAGCCTAAGGTGCACACTCGAATCCGGTACCAAACGGCATGGACATCTGGGCACGAGACCAGTCTAGTCGTGGAGCCAGACTCAAGAGGGTCACTCTAAAAGTAGGAACGGGAAATGGGAAATGAGAAATGGGAAATGGGGAAATGAAGAAATGGGGAAATGGAGACGGCAATGACACAAGTGGTGAGTTGTAAAACAGGACAGTGTACGTGTTGTGCAAAGTAGCTCAAGTATTTGCTAGAGGGGGTATATAGGCCTATACTTTTGTTCGCATTACCCTTCTCTGATGAGGAAAGCAAGTATATACTGACAAAGTATATGCACACACTCCAGTTATTCGATCCATGCTACTGCTAGTGCTGATTATTCTTGTAGAATTGTCTCTATAAAGCTGTTGAACATTACCTCCTCTGCCCAGTTCATGCAATTATAAATCACGCATGCACAGTATTAAATTATATCAAATTATGTCTGATCTCCACAGAGCTGGTGTGTGTATATATGTTCCGCGCAATCTGAGAATTTGCGCAATCTCGAGATTGCGTTGCGCATTCTCAGAATCCCGAGATTGCGTTCTAATCTCGAGATTGCGCACTATACTTGCGCAATCTCGAGATTGCGCACTACATTGCGCTATCTCGCGAGATTGCGCAAGTATAGTGCGCAATCTCTTTTACCCCAACGCGCATGTGCAGAAACCATCTCGAGAAGCTACTAAAAATGGCGACTTTGTGTAGTGTTGATTCATAATTTGCGTTATATCTTGTAAAATAGCAGAGTTCAGGCAATGATAGTTTGGCTTAGCTTGGTTGAAAACAAACCTGCCTTACTCAGGACGTAGTCAGGAGTCCTGCTAGTAAAGTCGGAATAAGCTACAACGGTGGAAACGCGGGCACCCGCTGTGTACCTGAAAATGACCAATAATACACGCAAAAGATGGCTGACAGTTTCAGCGAAGGTACGTTTCAACTGTCGCTGACACAATTAGATAGTACCGGTATACACTCGATTGAACCAGTAGCGTGTGGCATATAAGCTGACTGTGGCCAACTACGATCGACAGGCAAACTTCGAACGCGACCTTCTCTTCTGTTGCTCATCAATACACAGCATTACTCACTCTTCCAGATCGCAGTATGCCTCCTATGGAGGTAGACGCCGCTTATCAAGGATGTCTTCCATCCTGCGAGCTACACAGTAGATCACTAGCTGTCGGGCGTACAGGCAAAGTTCGTAGATTGCGCACACGTGTTACGCAATCTCCAGATTGCGCACACGTATTACGCAATCTCCAGATTGCGCACATGTGTTACGCAATCTCCAGATTGCCTGCGCAATCTCGAGATTAGAACGCAATCTCGGGATTCTGAGAATGCGCAACGCAATCTCGAGATTGCGCAAATTCTCAGATTGCGCGGAACATATATATTCACTGAAGAATGACTGCAAACATGCATTTGTCATATATTACTCATGCTTTTAGTGCTGCATGTATGTGAAACAAATATGTGGCTCCAATGAAGCAAGAAACTGAAGAAGCCTCAAACTGACTCCTCGTAGAAAGTTGGAACAAGGTATGAGTAATTCACGAATTTAACAAATTTAAAGAAACCTAACAAGCCCCAGTGCCAAAAGTGAAGTACTAGCTTGCCGACCATGATGCAATACATACCCCTTTGGTGTCAACTGTAAGGTACAGATGATCTCAATAAATGCTGGATGGACATTAACTTCTCATCACATGCACATAATATTTGATGACTGCAGTAACAAAATGTCAGCAGTATGCTGGGTAAAATGCAATGTGCTTTCTTACCATTTCCTCATTTCCTCGTTTCCCATTTCCCATTTCTCATTTCCTCGTTCCTACTTTTAGAGTGACCCGACTCAAGATCAGTCCGCAGTTTCAGTGGAAACCTGACAAAGACAACGATACGCAAATATGAAGGTGCTGGTGTTCTACCTAGTCCTGCTCCTTTCATGCTACTGCGTCTTGTCGCAGGAAAATTCGGCAACTGTACCAGCGCCGTCAACTATAGCCGTAGCTTCTACACTATTGCCGTCACCATCGCCACCACCATTGCCACCACCATCGCCGTCACCATCGCCATCGCCTGTACAAATAGCACCCATCTTTCCGACTGCAACACCAGCCGCACCGCCCCCCAACAACGGGTGCGTATTTGTCAACTTTTCGTGCGAAGGACTCAGCACAACGAATCGCAGCTTCTCGCTAGTCGACATTTGCGCTCCTTTGCTGAACCAAGAAGTTGCTGGAACGTGCAGATTCGTCTTTAATCCTGAAATGCAGCCTGTCGGATTCAAATGTTCGTAGAAATATATTGCCATTATTGGCCTGCATGGGTGGTGTGCATATACTTGCATTGTGAAATTGTAGCTACGTGCACCCTACACACTGGCACGGCTAGCTGATGACATGCACACTTGTCTACCTATATAGCTAACGTGAAACACTGCACATCACTGTATATTAAGCCGTCTACAATTGCATGCATGGTGTCTAGTAAACGACCAATTGTTTTTGTTACTATTCTTAATTGTTTCACATGTAGGTCCAAATCTTTTTGGTCTACAAACATCTCTTCTCTGCATTCCACCAAATATCCCGCAGAATACTCTCTACTGTTTCTGTGATGGATTACCAAGCATAAGTAAGAGCATATTATGTTGATTACATTATAGATTGTAAACCTACAATCTCCGTAACGTGTAGGTTTACAATCACCGGCTATGATTTCATTTATAATAATCATTGTATATTTGAGCTGTACTATATATTGTCAACGTAACTTCAGTTACGTTGACAATAGCCATAGCATTGCAGATGTGAAAGATGTTAATCTCAGTCTAATTACACCATTATACACAGTCGTTAGGCCAGCTGTCCAGATAATTGGATTTTAAAGCAAGAACAGGAAGTGCCCGGGAGGCTTCATTCCAACGTGTAATTAGCATGCCGCTTACTTCCTGCCTTTTCTAAGAGCCAGCTCTCTCCAGCCATGCTAGATTCAAGCCGAACTTGCGCCTGTTTATATAGAATGGCACCTGTACTTTGCAGACATCCACTTTTGTTCGGCGTCGGGTGAAGCTAGGCGGCGTACGAGCGGCTTCTATCAACGTTGTCACGCGCGACTCAATCGACACCCCCGCACTAAAATTTGGAACATTTGTTTCACCTGGACCGTTCTGGACGATCTATATATCGACGGATAGCCCGAAGAAAACTACACAAAATATGTGAAAATGGGCCGTTTCCACTGTAAAGATTTTGCACTACCCGAGCGACAAAAAAGTCAAAAATTTTGCGTTCACGTGGCTGTTGATAGACTGAGTGGCAGTCTGACACGAGCTCAGGGAGCTGAAAGAAGCGAAAGACTGTCGATACAAGTTGAAACAAACGAAAAGTAGGTAACAGCAGGGTGAAACAATGTGGGCAATAGCATAACTCTACCACATAGCTAAGGTAATGCCAACCAGTAAAATTATGAGTTCAGCCATAGCTGTGTTAAACGGAGCAGGCTGTGGGCTACTCTGTCAATCAGTATGCAAGTGTTGACTCACTTCCACTCTGTATTACCTACTGGTGTGCCTGTCAATTAACTGTTGGCCAGTGATGTCTCACTTTCACTGTACTACGTTCATGACTTATCGGAGATGTCATCCCATTTTGTGTAGCTAATTGGGGCAAGCCTGAGCGAGCCCCACACTAGTGTGACTGCATTGTGCACGCGTGTGTGTATGCTTGTTTGTTTGGACCGACCACTTACCGTAAATTTCAAATAAGCGCATTCAAATATTTCACGAAGATCGATTATCGTTACTTACTCTACTATCTATGATATCATGAAGCATGTGTCAGAATGCAGGGTCGACGACTCGGAGCGAAGACGACTGAAGTTGAAGCGGCAACTTAATTCTGCTTTGTGCTTCTACCAACTATCAAGAGCGCATAAGAACGGGCGGCTAGAGTAAGAGCGTGTAACTACGTAAAATTCGAAACCGGGCGGAATTTACCGCCAGTACTAAAAATAGTAACACGCACTGCGCACGCTGCATTGACATAAGCCCTTATGCATTGTTGCTAAGCGCACACGTGACCGGATGTTCTATTTTTAGTACGGTTCAATAATTTTGCCCGGACTGCGGGCTTCTATTGGAGTTACACGCTCTTACTCTAGCCGCCCGTTCTTATGTGCTCTCGCAACTATCAATGGCAGTCCGCGGTCACAGGCGGTACAAATTTGCTGATATGGACAGTGGCTGAGGTCGCTTCACTGAGCTAAGGGCCATGCATAAACGGCTAAACTCCTCGGTGTAAAGCTTAGTCCATGCATGTGTAGCCACATTAGCTGCTCTGGCTGGAGAAACAGCTGGCATATGTGATACTTAGCTATCTCTGGTGAGGACTTAGCTACTTAAAAGCAATGACGTATTTCCTCCCCCGTTATCAAGTTTGGCTAAAACAGTCGACAGCACTGTGGTCGACAGTGACAAATCCTGCTGTGTGCCATGACAAATTAGTAAATCAGCAGTTTGCTGCTTGCTCAGGCTCGCCCCATGATGATGAATCATCTCACTAGTTATAGTGATGGAATATGTCACAAAAACTGGCAACTATATAGCAGTCTTTGAGAATCAACAACATACAGTGCTAAATGCTAACAGTAAATAAGCAGCTGGAGGAAAATGGGTCTGGTAAATCAGTTACAGTAGAGTACTGGTTTTATCACAAGTCTAATGACATTTACAACATGCAACATTCCGCACAGTCAGTGTGTGCCCTGGAACCTGAAATACCATGCTATGTTGTTTTCAGATGCTGAGTGGTAGGTAGTGCAGGAGGGAGTGAGACAAAACTGGCGTATTGATTGAAGTTGCGGCACACACTGACTGTGCGGAATGTCGCATGTTGTAAATGTCATTAGACTTGCGATAAAACCAGTACTCTTGATTTACCAGACCCGTTTTCCCCCAGCTGCTTATTTACTGTTAGCATTTAGCACTGTATGTTGTTGATTGAGTTGTTTCTGCTATATAGTTGCCAGTTTTGGGACATATTCCATCACTATAATTAGCATAATCATCTGGCTATCTTACCCATAAAACATCTCATCTCGTCTTAGCATGTTGGATTATATGAGATGAAAACTGAGGAAAGTGAGGCCGGCAGTCACCAGGAGTTGAACCCAGGACACCTCTGGCTTGAGCCACCAGTGCTCTGCCACTGAGCCACGACAGTCGGACGACCACCAACCCTCACAATCCTCTATATGGCTGCCAGGTGTGTGACTGAAGCATTCAGTACCACCTGTGCAGTACATATAGAGGATTGTGAGGGTTGGTGGTCGTCCGACTGTCGTGGCTCAGTGGCAGAGCACCGGCGGCTCAAGCCAGAGGTGTCCTGGGTTCAACTCCTGGTGACTGCCGGCCTTTTTTAACTTTCCTCTATTTTTGCCTCATAATATCTAAATTTCCAGCGTGAGGCAAGATGCTCTGAGCAATACTTCGTTCATTGTACCGTTGAATTACTGCCGGGCTGTAAATGGCATTACCTTAGCTATGTGGGTAGAGTTATGCTATTGCCCACATTGTTTCACCCTGCTGCTACCTACCTTACGTTTGTTTCAACTTGTATCGACAGTCTTTCGCTTCTTTCAGCTCCCTGAGCTCGTGTCAGACTGCCACTCAGTCTATCAACAGCCACGTGAACGCAAAATTTTTGACTTTTTTGTCGCTCGGGTAGTGCAAAAACTTTACAGTGGAAACAGCCCATTTTCACATATTTTGTGTAGTTTTCTTCGGGCTATCCGTCGATATATAGATCGTCCAGAACGGTCCAGGTGAAACAAAATGTTCCAAATTTTAGTGCGGGGGTGTCGATCGAGTCGCGCGTGACAACGTTGATAGAAGCCGCTCATACGCCGCCTAGCTTCACCCAACGCCGAACAAAAGTGGATGTCTGCAAAGTACAGGTGCCATTCTATAAAAATGGGCGCAAGTTCGGCTTGAATCTAGCATGGCTGGAGAGAGCTGGCTCTTAGAAAAGGCAGGAAGTAAGCGGCATGCTAATTACACGTTGGAATGAAGCCTCCCGGGCACTTCCTGTTCTTGCTTTAAAATCCTGGACTGCTGGCCTAACGACTGTACACAGCTTGCTTCAAGCTTCTTAAGAACAGTGAAGCTTGAATACATGATCTGCCATTGCAAACTGGCTTGTACACATTTGTATATATGAATGTCGATGCATGTATATGCATGCTCAGAGGCTTGACATCAATTATAAGTGTATGCAGGATTGAATAAGCACTCTGAAAGAGGCTGGATTAGTTTCTGTCTCACTCTCAGCACGTGATTCATAAGTTCATTGTTGTATGCTGTTCACAGCTGGTTGCATGGTAGAAAGTATAAGTTCCAAGTATTTATGCAAATGAACAGCCAAGTAGCTATATTTCTGCAATTTTATACAGAAATTGCTGAAGTACCTGACATCAGGTTCAACCAGAGTGCATTCATTGTCAATGAGAATGAGGGAACTCGGACTATCTGTGCTGTCGCTGGCCAACTGGCAGAGGAAATTATTCCTGTCAGAGTAACTATTTCTGCTGTATCTGGCACTGCAATGAGTAAATTGTACGTACTAGACTTACAAGTTATTGATGGCATGCAGAAGGTGCAGGAAAATATGGAAGCAACCCTGAAGGGAAAAATAAAAAGGCTTATTTGGGTGATTTAGCAGTTGAGTTAAAGTGCTATACTGTGAATTATGAACCACCATACTCAACATGAGACACCCATTGTTTGCATGTTTGATGAAAAATAGGAGTAGCTCTTTCATCTCACTCCATCACCAGTGAAGACATGCATGTGAAATCTTTGGGAAATGTTCAGATCTGTAAATTGTCAGTTGAAACTATAAGTTTGGACAAACAATGCCTAGCTTAACTGGATTTATGCACAAAGATTTGCTCAACAAATTTTGTTTCAAGGCTGCCAGAGCAGTGAATGGTGTGAAGTTACCAGGAGCATAACATCTGAGCCTAGCAACATCTTCTAGACCAACGCTATGCTGATTAGCGATTTTATATTACTATAGCAAGTCTTTCTCACACCAGTCCAGTTTACCTCTGGTGTGGCTTCATTGATGACAGCTGTTATATGTACTTGGTGATACTATTTTTGTGTGTACTGTCTCTTGTGAGTCAGTGCACACAGCATTACAAAAATTAAGATTGCACACTTTGTATGATTGACTGTTACTGTTGCCATGTATGAGTACTTTGTATAAACTGTGGGAGAGGTTATAGGCTTATTAGATAAGATAGCAAACTATTTACAAAAAAGGAAATGCGGTGTAGACAACATGATGTTGCAGCTTTTGGTGTATGTGTGCGCACGCGCAACCTGTGCAATTCTTTTCCTTTTCTCAGATGGCTCTGATTTTGCCAACCTCACTCGTAGAATCTCATTTTCTCAAAGTGGTCAAAGTAGCTGTGTGGATGTTGAAATACTGAACGATAATGCTGATGAAATGAACGAGACCTTCACTATGGAACTCGTATTTAATTATGAACCTTTTGATATACCTCTAGATACAGCAGTGGTCACTATTGTTGACACAGGTGAGTGAGCTGTGTGCATGTTGTGTTTATAGTGAAGAGGTGGCTAGACACATTCTGGATCATTTCCCTCTGAAAAAAAACAGCCTAGCACTCCTGTTTGAAAGGGCTCCGAGTGATCTTCATAATACAACACAAGGGAAATGCATGAAAATTCATCAATTGCACTCAAACTTTTGTTTAGTGCCACCAGGCATGCTTTTCAATAACATAATTATGGTCCATACACACTTTGAAGCCTTGGTATAACAATGATGTTTGAGTACCCCCTCAGGGAGTGTTTTGGTTGGTTAGTTTGTGCAGCGTGCATGATGCTAACTGACCTTATCGTTATACATATTCCATCACCATGGTAACAGGTTTTTCTTTTTTCATTATTGAGACTAGGAGCTCATTAGTCAGTTAACGAGGACAGGAACATTGGCTACTAAGTATGTTCAATCTTTTTTCACACATACTACGTCCTCGTAATTGTCGTACTCTAATCAAATCGTACAGCTAAACGTGAAATTATTTAATTTTTTTACGAATTATTAGAAACTATACGGTAAGTATGTTCAATATACTACGTACTCGTGGCTTCACTGCTTCATGGTGCATGTTAAAAAAGATAAAATTATCAGCATAATGTACCCTGATTATAGGTAACCTTTTCTTAATGTTCTTTTCTTTACCCAGACGAAGTTTCAATTGGTTTTGAGCGAGATGTATACATAAGCACTGCTATTGAGCATGGTGGAACTGTTAGTGTGTGTGTCATTTCAAACGTGACTCTGAATGGAAGCCGCACCGCCTCAGCCATACTACGAACAAAGGATCTTTCAGCACGAGGTTAGTGCTGTTTTTAAGTTACTATGTCACTACTTCCCCTATTATTTATTTATGTATTATGTATATATCATTAATATTTTGTTTACTTATTTCTGTTTCTTTTTCACAGCTGGTTCTGATTATCGCGCTGCACATGAGCCTATTGTTTTCCGTATTAATACTAACAACCGCATTTGTGTGGACATCACTCTTTTCGACAACTTTGTTCGTGGAGAATTCTATAAAGTATTTCTTGTCAATCTTACAGCCATAGATGCTCCCTTGTTTGCTGATGAAACTATTGTTGTCATTCTTGATCAAGGTTAGCAGATAAATAGCATCTAGTCCCGGGATATAGTTTGGGGAAAGAGAAATTAACTACAGTGGAACCCTGCTTAACAGACACTCCTCAACAGTGGACACCCACTGTATAACGGACATTTCCGAAAGCCCCGACTGTCCTTCCATTCACTTCAATACTTAAGCAACCCCTGAATAGCGGGACACCCCGCTACTCTGTATAATGGACAGTTTTCGCGCTCCCAACTGTACGCAAACAATACTTAAGGACCCCGATTTAGTGGACACTCGTCAACCTTTTCAGCAAGATTGTCCATCATCGCTGCTGGAGTTAACAACTTGACATTAGAATAGCGCTGTGACTCGTAGTATTAGCCTCTGCTTAACCTTCTCCGCCAGCATACAGCAAGGGAAATTTTGAAAATGCAGCCATGTTGTGCTCAACAGCCCGATTACACATACCACACCTACCGGAAATACACCGGAAGCCCCTGAGTTAGGGACACTTTGGTATAAGGGAAAAATGGTGGTCCCCAATGATGTCCGCTATTATAGAGGGGTGCCACTGTATTGTGCTATGAGAGCCTGGGAACATAGAGGTAACATATGTCTCATTTAGAGGCTACTAAACTGGAAGTGTGACGTGTAAAACTGCTGGTATTAGTGATCACTGGCATACTTCAACCATAGTTTGATACAAGTGTGTGACTCTTGATGGGATGCTTTCAAATATGACTTCTGAACACCTTTGAAGGTCATGTGGTTACTCTTCTTTCAGTAACTAAACGGCCCTGTGGGACAAACAAAGTTGACAAAACGCCTCCACATACTACTTCTGAACACTTTGAAGGTCATTTAGGTCATGCAGGTCACTCAGAAGACCTAGCTAGTATTCATTATTGGATTACGTTTATGATGCAATAGTCATACGCTTGTGGCCCTGGCAAAGATGCTTTAGTAATGTAGCCAAAAAGTAGCCTCGTTCTCAGGCTTTCCAATTGTTGATTGCCAGGGAACAAGGCTAACCAAAAAGGTCTTCAGATGGCTTTAAAAAGAAATTGAAGGCCTATTTAGAAGCATTCCTAGGACTTCTGATAATGTGCCACACTAGTGCAATCTTAACAGTGCAAGGTTCACATTAGCGCTCATATGTGCAAGTGAGTTCAACTACAGTGGACCTTTCAAATACTCCTGAGACTAGTCCTGATTAGGAAGGTGTCCTCATTTCTAGGAGTGAATAATTTGCATTTCAGGTTAACCAATCTGTCAATACTTCAGGAGTGTTCAGTTTCAGAAAGAAGTGATTATTGACAGAACAAGGGATAAGCGGTTGCATTAGCAAGCAGATGCATATTTAGTAGGTACCCAAAGTCCATTTTCTGCATTTTTGTAAATTTCCATGACTTATTAAGTAGACATGTTTTACTGCCTGAAGTGGAGTCTGGCAGTACCTTCAGCTTATCACATGCTAACTAGAATCTGGCTTCTTGGTACAAAGCCAGGCTTCTGCTCAGAATCATATGCACCATAGTTACACACTCTTACTTTCTTCATGATCATGACCTTTGCATCACCGGTTGACACTTCCTATATTCTTATCTAGTGGACAGATGCATGATGAGAGCCAGCTTCAAAATGTTTCTCAAAAACATGTTTACTGCTTATATTTTGCAGAGCAACTCTACCCATTTGGAGATACAGTAGGTGATGCAGCCGTTCCAGCAGGAATTGTTGTCCAGCGTGATACCATTTCACCTCCACTGACACTGTCACCAAGATTTCGCTTTTTTGGAAGGGATGAAGGCACTCTTTATGTGAGCTACACATCAACGTAATGCTTATGTCTGAAAGTATGCTGTTTGTCAACCTTTTCTTACGACTTAGGCTGCATTGGGTTCCTAAGGGATTGGTAGGATCACAATCATTTCTGGAAGGCTTGCTGCAGATTTCAGCTCTGTTCAATTCAAATAACATTTTTTCATAGAGTCAGTAAAACTTGTTTATAAGTGAGATACATATACACGCACCTCAATTTTGCTGTCAGGCTACATAAATTATGTTTTGTAGCCTTGTTCTCAGGCTCTCCCCATGTGTGAACAAAAAATTAAAAGGAAAGGATTAGCAACAGGGGAAGCTGGGCAGTGCCTGGGAACGAGGCTAATGTTTTGGATGGCTGTGCTAAAGTTATTGTATCTTTGTCTGTGCTTAGAATAGTAGGACCTGTAAAGTAAAGTTTGTGAGTCAGGGTAAGGTGAATGAACTACATTTACACATCACTTTATCTGCAGGTGAACACAAATGGAGTTCTTACTTTCGACCAGCCCTTCCAAGTACCCAACCCGCAGCCTTTCCCTTACATGTCCCTCAGAAAGATTTCTCCTTTTTGGGAAAATATTGACACATCACGAAATGGGCGTATCTACTATCGGAACACAACTGATGTCACCTTACTGAGGAGAGCACGCTTTCGTCTTCAGGACATCTTCCCATCAGCTGGTGGCTTCTCTCCAAGATACCTTTTTATTGCCACTTGGGATGGCGTTTCCGAATTAGGCCTTGCTGGTGACCCATCACTGGTAAGTCTTATTGTCCTGGGGGCTGAGCATGAATTGCAGGCCAATAGTTGTTTATTCCACCTTGCAGTAAGATTGGACCAATCATATTGGTATCAATACATGTAATTCCATAGAAAAGTGTACAATACAGAAGGCATTCTGCTCGATCTTCACACGTGTTGAGAGTCCTAGCCCCATACCCAGGCTCTTTCCTGTGCACTGATAGAGGAAATGAGCCTGGGAATGAGGCTAGAAGAGTCAGCCTTGATTCACACAGATGGATATAAACAACTTGCCAAGCTCCAAACTTTCATGCTTGGACTTTGGAGTTTGGCAGGGCACTGAATTTGCTAGTTCTGGTCTGAGCTTTGATTTTCTTCCTTTCATGTGTAGGAGAATACATTTCAGGCAGTGATGGCAACCGATGGAGAGAAGTCATTTGTGTTCTTTACATATACTGACATCCAGTGGGGAGAAGCTACCATTGGCTTTGACGCAGGGGATGGTATGAGGGGTTTTACACTTCCTGGTTCACTCACAACAGATATTCAAGATGTTGAAGATGGTAGTAATGTGGGAGTGGAGGGAGTCTACGCTTTTCGTGTTGACCTCTCCGAGATTGTTGGTCCAGGAGGTGAGAATAATGCATGTCAACCAGCTTCATGAACTCTTTATTGACCAATGGTGTATCCAAGTATTCTAGTATGCCAATAATGACGAATCAGAAATACAACTATTTCTCACTTGTGCAGAGCTACCTTGGTTGACATTTTTAAATAGCTACAGATAAAATTTACTTGCCTAATGACTAAGTAGGTGAGTGACAAATGAGCTTGGATGCTAGAATAGCTACCTGAATATATATGATTGAGGCTGCCTCCTTGGCTATACCTTTGCCTTCCTCTCTCAGGTAACCAGAGGTACCGAATACATACCTTATTTTTGGGGATGGAATTCATGCTTTGAAGATGCAAGGTTTCTTAGCATAAAAAAAACTCATCAAGCTGTGACCAAAATTGTGTACCATTAATTAACCCTGAGGAGGAAAGCAAAGGTATTCATTAAGAAGAAAGAAGGTGATTACAGTATTACATTCCTCATGCACCCACATTGGATGGGTACAATATATAGTAGTAGTGCCACACTCTATAGTAGACATGAAAAAATTAATCAACGAATCTTTCCAAATAAGAAATAGGCCTAGATGTTATGCAAAATCACCCACAGCGCAGGAGTGTTTTGGCCAATATCATCAGTTGTGCTGGGGTGCACATGACCGGGAGATAGGGACTGCTAATCTCATGCACAGAATGCAGTCAGGTGGATGGCCTTATTCAAAAGGTCAGTAGAAGTTCCTTGAAAGTACTGTCTATTCGTGGAGCTGTCCTTCAAAGATGAACGATTGTAATCGTCACATATTGTCAATGTACAAACGCGTGTGTGCGCATGCATACAGAAGCGCTGGAGGTACCAGAAGTACTACTAATAATAGTATGTACATGCCTTTCCAATCCCTTTCTCCCTTTCAGAATCACCGTGTTAGAGATATAGACTACCAGTACTGTATATTGTACTCTTACAGGTTGTGGTGGGCAGGTTGGTGTGATTCGTTTGTTCAATGGGTCTTCCGTTTTCGATGGGGAAGTGGAGTACTGTCTCAATTCCACATGGACACCAGTGTGTGGTGATAACTGGGAGGAGAGTGAGGCTGCTGTAGCCTGCAGGCACCTGGGATTGGTTGGAGAAGGTAGGACACATCACCCTTGTTCCCAGACCCCCTCTCAATTTTTCATCTCGTGCTACAGAAAAGTGGAGCAAGTGACGGAAAGCTAGATGGAGGTCTGGGTACAAGGCTAAGGAAACATTGAATTACCATAGTTCCTGTGATGGTGAACCATCCTTCCGTAGGAGCTAATGTATCTCGTGAAGAGGTTGGAAATCTGACAGCTTTGACAGGCATCAACTGCACAGGCATGGAAAATGACCTCCTTGAATGCACAGAATCTGGGACATTGACATCACCCGACACTTGCCAGTATCTTGCCAGAGTGAGCTGCACAGGTTAGCATGCATGACTTATAGAAACTACCAGGAACTGTATCCCAATATGTGTATTTAGTCATGGGAGTCAGCTGAGTTTGTTAATAGTATAGCTAGCAGTTAGATCATATGTACTCCTCGAACCATGTTGAACACTGAACTGCTAAAAGTTCATATTGCTGGTGAATCGGAATAGCTAATCAAGTGCTCTTATTATACAACAAACAATCTATCTCCATTATAGCTGTGCAAATTGGTTTTGAGAAGGACACTTATGCTGTGCGTGAGAGTGATGGGACTGTCACTGTGTGTGTTAATTCAACAACTAGGACCTTCAATGTTCCAGTCACCCTTGAAACTTTAGACATTGGAACAGCTCAGGGTATGTGTAGCTAAGAATATTCTTTTATCTGCTCTTACAGTTATCTACAAATATCCTCGTTCTCAGGCCCTGTACAGCTTTCCAAGCAACTGTTGAAAGCTGTATGGGACTTGGAAACATAACTAGGCTATCTACCAGTATGTGTGTTACAGTTGCTTACTGACTGCACCTCTAGGACTTATCGTAGTCCTGTAGCTACATGTACTGATATGATTTGATATGATTTGATATGATTTTCAACTGCAACCCTGTAATCTGGGTTTTCTATTCTCTCGACAGCTGGAATGGATTACAATGCAAGCAGTGCTAATTTCATATTTGATGGTGATCCTCACCAGGAGTGTGTTCCAATTAACATCACTAATGATGACTTAGCAGAACAGAATGAAACATTCCTTGTGATAATTAATACCACGATAACAAGCCAAACGGCTTCTCTGAATCCGGCATATGCCTTTGTGACCATCATAGATGATGAAGGTGAGTTAGCTGTCCTTTTCTAGCATATTATTATGTAGTAGCTACTCTGCACTACACCATGCATAATGCATAAAATGGTCAGCAATTCAGCGAATCACAAATTCACAGGTTTTAAGGTGGCACGGTCGTCACTCGGCGGAGGTTAACGAAAACATAAACCTGGGTTACAGTCAGGACCAGGGTTACTCCTAGTTCCAGGATTAGGGTTTGCTTTAGGGCAATCTTGCTTTGCCTAATTTTAAAAAGGGTTTTAGTAGCTCATTAATATATTCATGAACCCCAAATTGCCACTCGATGGACGCATCTACACGCTCACTGTAGGTAGCGTCCCAACCACCAATGTATCTCAAAACAATCTATGCCAGCTTTTGTTCAAAGCTACTCTCAAAGTCAGGCTAGACTCATGTTTGTCACTACTCTTGGAATGGACAACTTTGACTGCACCAAAATGAATGCACATTTGAAAAAATTCACAGCTTGTCTACAGGAGGGGCTCATTCACGAGTGGAAGCAAGCATTACTAGCCCCACCTCTCTCCCTTATGTCGCTAAACAACTCACGGCTCTGCTCCACACACAGCCACCGTTCAGCTCCCTTGGCTGTCAGACTGTAGCACCAACAATAAATTGAGTATTCTAGTTAAGGTGGCACAGTACCCTGGATTTTTAAGGTCAACAAACCTGGAATCCAAGCTGATAGACTTCTTTGTCTTGTTAAAATTTTAGCGCACAGTCCGTTTTGAGAGTCTCAAACCGTTCACGGTCCGTAAAATTGGGGATTTTCCCCATTTCCTGTCGGCATTGCCATCCAATAATCAGTTTATAATTAAGTTAGTTAAGATGTGGCCTGGAGGCACCCTTCATGTGGTGGTCGGAACTTTGAAAATAAGCTTAGATCGACTTAAAAAAAAAAGAAAAAAAAAAAACAAAAAAAAAAACAAAAAAAAAAGAAGGAGTTTAGTAGAGTGCTGTAGTGTCAGTAGCTGTGAGTAGTGCGTAATGTCTGCTTGTGAAAGCAAGCTTGCGTCTAGAAGAAGCAGAAAGGCCACAGTGGCCAAGACTGTGTTTGTTGAGTAGGCCCAGGTCTCGCGGCCGTATGCCTAGCCTAGTTGGTGACCGTGGCCAGGTGCTTCAAGTGCTGGGATGGGCTTTAACTAGAATACGCAATTTATCGTTGGTGCTACAGTCTGACAGCCAAGGGAGCTGAACGGTGGCTGTGTGTGGAACAGAGCCGTGAGTTGTTTAGCGACATAAGGGAGAGAGGTGGGGCTAGTAATGCTTGCTTCCACTCGTGAATGAGCCCCTCCTGTAGACAAGCTGTGAATTTTTTCAAATGTGCATTCATTTTGGTGCAGTCAAAGTTGTCCATTCCAAGAGTAGTGACAAACATGAGTCTAGCCTGACTTTGAGAGTAGCTTTGAACAAAAGCTGGCATAGATTGTTTTGAGATACATTGGTGGTTGGGACGCTACCTACAGTGAGCGTGTAGATGCGTCCATCGAGTGGCAATTTGGGGTTCATGAATATATTAATGAGCTACTAAAACCCTTTTTAAAATTAGGCAAAGCAAGATTGCCCTAAAGCAAACCCTAATCCTGGAACTAGGAGTAACCCTGGTCCTGACAGTAACCCAGGTTTATGTTTTCGTTAAGGTGGCGGGTAAGCTACCACACAAGTGCAATAATTGTTTCCAGTTTACGCCCACCATTGTACAGCTGGCTTTTCTTTTTGAATGAAGCAAATCACTGTAGCAGCTGCTTCAGTAGCTTAATATCGAAGAGCTACCTAGCCGTACAGCCGTACTACAAGCGACAAAAGCATGAAGGAAACCCTGAGAAGTTTCTACGTCGTCGATCGCCGTACATCAATGGCCACACCCACCGAGAAGGCCAGGGGTACATTTTTTCGGGACGCTTCGTGAATCAGGTAAATGACTTTAGCAACTCTCTTTACTATAAACAGCTTCTCCAGTGGTTAGTCGAGGGGGTAACATAAAGTATTCGTGACTAACAAATGCCCGGGAGAGTTCGTACCGTGAAACGCTACAAAAAGTGACTTTCCAATAACAGTTTCAACTCGCCATCCGTTAAGCTTTACAGCTTATGACCAAAACTCTACGTAGCCCCCTCTAGCGACTGTTGAACTTTCTACTCGCCAAGAATGGAGTATGTGGCTCTCGTACCGTGCGAGTGAAACGTCCTGAAAAATTGTAAAACTCAACCACTGCTCTCCGCGCTGTTTTCTGTAGCATGGTATCAAGATTTGTTACAGAGATAGTACTTGCCATACAGTACTTGAATATCAAGTTTGGCTGTAATTGATTGCACAACTAGTAAGATGAGACATTTTATATATAGCAGATAATTTATTGTGAAATTATTTACCCGCCCCCTTAACCTCCGCCGAGTGACGACCGTGCCACCTTAAAGCCCATCCCAGCACTTGAAGCACCTGGCCACGGTCACCAACTAGGCTAGGCATACGGCCGCGAGACCTGGGCCTACTCAACAAACACAGTCTTGGCCACTGTGGCCTTTCTGCTTCTTCTAGACGCAAGCTTGCTTTCACAAGCAGACATTACGCACTACTCACAGCTACTGACACTACAGCACTCTACTAAACTCCTTTTTTTTTTGTTTTTGTTTTTTTTTGTTTGTTTTTTTTGTTTTTTTTTAAAGTCAATCTAAGCTTATTTTCAAAGTTCCGACCACCACATGAAGGGTGCCGCCAGGCCACATCTTAACTAACTTAATTATAAACTGATTATTGGATGGCAATGCCGACAGGAAACAGGGGAAATCCCCAATTTTACGGACCGTGAACGGTTTGAGACTCTCAAAACGGACTGTGCGCTAAAATTTTAACAAGACAAAGAAGTCTATCAGCTTGGATTCCAGGTTTGCTGACCTTAAAAATCCAGGGTACTGTGCCACCTTAAGTTTGCTGAGACCCCTTGATAGATCATGACTCTCATATTATACTACACAAAATGGTCTCTTTGCAATCCCTGATGCACAATACCTCTACATGGAAGACAGGCAGAAACACATAAACAGCATCTAAGGGAAGCACAAAGAAACTCATTACGTACTCACTCAGGAAGTTGTGGGTATAAGTAAATGCAGGGCTGTAAGAGTAGCTCGGTTCGGCAGGTCCAGCAGACCAAAAGTCCATGTCTAGGTCTTGCCACAGGTTGTCCAACTCTTGCTATTCACCCCAAGATTGCAATCTTGGGGTGAATAGCAAAATTTAAACTTTTCCTTGGGAGAGGGTCAAGAATCCTGCCACATGAACAAAGTCTTGAAGTATCATGATATAATCGCTTACCAACTGTTCACTAGAGAAGTGACACTGGCTTTCACTATGCAACCCGGCATCTGACACACATGCGATTATGGTGTCAAAGACAGGAAAGAAGCACTAGCTCATTCCCAGGCCCTCTGTTTTTATCTTTCGTCGGGGCGAGGGGAGAGCCTGGGAACGAGGCTGGAAGCACAACATGCACACATGCATACTTTGAGAGCTGGACAATTTCAAAGATTGCTTCCTACTGGCCTGCAGGGGCAACTTGTATGCTGTTAACTCTCAATACATACGTACAGTGAGTGTGTGTGTCCATCATTACCCCATACATGCACGTGGGTGTGTGTGTCCATCATTACCCCGCACGACACGTGGGTGGGTGTGTCCATCATTACCCCACACGTGCACGTGGGTGTGTGTGTCCATTACCCCGCACGCACACGTGGGTGGGTGTGTCCATCATTACCCCGCATGTGCACGTGGGTGGGTGTATCCATCATTACCCCGCACATGCACGTGGGTGGGTGTGTCCATCATTACCCCACACGCGCATGTGGGTGGGTGTGTCTATCATTCTGATTTGCACACTGTGTTATATGCATGCAAAGTTAGCACAACATTCTATACAAATAAAATTGTTTTCCATAGACTACTGGTATGTGTGTCATGTGTTATAATATCTTCCCTCATTTCCTGTCATAGCCCCACCAGTTTCTGTTGGTGCCATTGTTGGGGGTGTCATTGGAGGATTGGTACTGATCTCTCTTCTGATAGTGGCTGGAGTTGTTATATTGGCTGTTGTTTGCTCATGGAAAAGGAGGAAAGGGAGGAATGGGGACTACACAAGGACTACAAGGTAGTGTCACATGCACAACGCAATAGTATGCAGCATTTAGTTTGTCATTAGATGCTCATTTTTTAGGTATAGTAAATGGATAACAATATTGCCAAGTATTTGAACAACTCCACAGTTTAGAGTCAGTCACATTTACTTAATGCAGTATACATGGTTTTCCATTCAGTGCTGTTCTCAAGCTCTAACCTTACCATTACCTCTCCCACCTTATTTGGTAGTTCGCCATTACAAGATGTGTCATTAGAAGAGATGGACTAGAAGGCAGTTGATGTGATGAACAAATAATATTGACATACTTGGTGAAGTATAGCATTTTTCTTCTAGACTAACTTGAGGCCTCTAGTAATTGTGATGTAAATTGTTATATGAAGTTGTTGTCTCTTGCTTGTAATTGTATATACTAATTTGCAAACTTGTGCATCACGCTGCATCTTGACTGAACCATATACTTGTTGTATGCATGCAGTGAAGTGACCGTATAAATTTAAAGTACTTCCGCAGTTTGGCTGTGCAAGAATGTACTACTATTGAACTTTGAAATTGACCAAGCAAATCCCTGAAAGGGACGATTTGATTGGTCGATTTGTCAACATCAAACTGCACAAGGTTGTGCATGATGTTAGATTAGACGAGCAAGGGAGTTGGGGGAGTGGGGGGATCTCTTAAAAGCCTTCTACTTCAGGTCTTGTAGCTAAGTACCAGTGAACTTTTTTTCCTAAAGCCTACTAGCAAAGATTTTACCTACGTATAGCACTGAACTCTAAAGTGTTCGAGCCAAGGTAAACCTGCAGCACTAACCTTCTGTGAGCATCTTGGGGTGTGGTTACTTTGCTCTGGGGGTGATCACAACTTATGCTATTTGGGTTTATGGATTACAGATCTTGTGTGAGTATAGAACTTCAGGTTTAGTCATACCTAGTCTCGTGACCAGCCGGAAAAACCTACGGAAAATCGGTCTGGTAACATTGCGCGCCTTTCTTGGGCTTTTGCACATGTCAGCAGGGTTTGAACACGGCCGGCGCTAACCATATATGGAGGTTCTCACCACTACATGGCTTCAATTATCACCAATTAGCATCCACACAAGCGCTAGGGCGCTAGTGGGCTGCCCGAGTAATTGGAAATGCTACAATTTGATTGGTACGTTCAAATAACTCTGTTGTAAGTAGAAAAGCCCCAGAATCGAGCCCAACGTTACCAGACGAATTTTCCGTAGGCTGGTCACGAGACTAGTCATACCCAGGCTATTAGGGGTACATCCTCCTAGCCTGGGCCCCAGACCTTTCTGGCCAGCTGGTACTGGTGTCATGTGAGATTAGGGACCCCCATTTTTATGCACCCCCGGTGATTAATCTCACGGGGAAATTTAAAATTTTGGTCACCCAGGTGACCATTTTTACATAAGATTGGGAACTCCGGGTTACTGATTTACATGGGAAAATGGGAACCCCCTCATAAGAATGGTCACCCCCTGCAAAATTTCTATTCTACGCATGTTCTTAAAACCACATGAGAATGGTCACCCCATACAAAAATCCTAGTACATGTATATACAAGTTTTGGACCCCCTCAGTAATAAGAATGGTCACCAAACATGCAAAAATTGACAAAATCACTTTGCAGACAAAAACAAAACCTTTTTATACTTTGGTGGCAAAAAAGCAAATTATACTTTAAAAAACAGAGTGCACAATGTCATAAATTACAATAATGCTTATTTACAGTTAGAACAAAACCAGTCATCATCAGGGGGCTTTACGACTTTCGCACATGTATAGTGAAACCAGACACCACACACCCCTCACGAGGGGGGTACCAATCTACCGTGAGATTTGTCACCGGGGGTGCCCAATCTCACGGGGTGACCAGAATTGTATGGTGGCCCAGTAGTGCACTCCGACGTCGCGTCCGCAGCGGGACCGCCCGTGTTCCGCATTATGTCCGCAATGTTTCCGCAGTCTGTCCGCACTATTTCCGCAGCATCTCCGCAGTGTTACCGCCTTGAAGCTTAGTCCCCGCACTGTTCCCGCGGTCTTTCCGCAGTCTTTCCGCACCGTTCCCGCAGCCTTTCCGCATTGTTTCCGCAGTTCTAGGATCTTTTTGAATTTCTGCAAGTGCTTGCCAGTGTCACCATAGATAACAGAGCGGGGTTCCCCGCTCTAGTATCTATGGTGTCACGTGATTATATATCTGAAGAGCACAGCTTAGCCAAAGAGAGTTTGATGGCGAGAGCTGTGATGATGAGGTGTTGTAATTGTGGTGCTGCAACTTGAGATCGCATGCTAATATACGGTTGTTGACAGATTACTTCTATATTCATGGGGCGTGACGGTCGTATCAGCTGAGGATATTCATTGGAGTGTTTACAGAGTTCATAGCATTAGAAAAGGTATACAATCAAGTTGTGTGCATGGTCTTGTATGCCAACTGCATGCAACAGTCATGAGGATGATACCCTACCGTATATGGCCCACCAAGGCATAATATGGTACACCTATAGTTAACTTCAAATGGATATGAGGCTATCATTTTCTGCTTACAGTGTTGAAAAGGCATTATGATATTGTCTGGCATTCACATCCACACACTACAGAAGCAGTTGTTTTTGTACTATAATAGCCTGGGTGTGTCGATACATTTCCATTTAGCTGAACCAAGAGTGCCGGCATGATGACATCATTAATTTTATGCATGCATCTTATGACTGCATGTCTTCCATGCTATATATCCAGGAGCTGCTGAACATGCTGTGTGGGTACAAGTGGTGATCGAGAAAGCAACTCCACCTTTGATTCATCCCCATTTCAATGAACATGCCTCCATTGAAGTCCATGTCCTTATAAATTCACACATTGAAACATGCATGTCTTAAAATTGTGTTCGTGCATGATACTGGTAAATAAACTGATCATGAAAAGCTTTTATATGAAGCATTCTGGGCAACTATAAATTGATGTATAACAAACTGGACAGTAGTGTGTATGATGGATGTAAAGTTGATACATGTGATTATGCATGGTATGAAATACTGAACGAAGAATAAAAGTTGATAGTCATGCATGCCGTCATCATGTTGACTGTATAATTTCCATCACTTGCTTGAAAGAAATAACCAGTGAGTATACATAAATACCAAGCAAACACTACAGAATTTATTAGTGAAAGTATACATAGGTTTATATGACATAAGGTATTAACTAACTAGCAACACCATAGCTGAATACATCACTCTTTGGTCGCTCAGAGTCTCGGCCACAGTCTTCTCACTCAAATGAACCTGCCTAAACAAGAGAAACGCTCTGCTGTGTAGCTATACTGCAGTTCCTGACTAAAAGAAATACTGCGGCAACACCGCGGGAACAATGCGGAAAGACTGCGGAGATGCTGCGGAAACGGTGCGGAAAGACTACGGAGTAGTAACAATGCGGAAATACCGCGGGAACAATGCGGAAAGATTGCGGAGATGCTGCGGAAACGGTGCGGAAAGACTACGGGAGTAGCGCGGACATAGTGCGGACAAAATGCGGAACAACTGCGTTTCCGTTACGGACGCGACGTCGGAGTGCACTACTGGGCCACCATAGCCTCGTTCCCAGGCCGTTCCCGGCTCCAGTTTTGATCGCTTGCAGTATACTGCAAGCGATCAAAACTGGAGCCGGGAACGGCCTGGGAACGAGGCTAGGGCCACCATAGAATTGACACCTGCCGGCTCGTTCCGCAACTACGGAAACGGGTATGGCAGTTTCAATCTCGACCCGATGCGTTCGTCACGCCCAACCGGACTGTGGGTTGCGGGGTATGTCCGATTAGTTGCAAGATTAGCCCCGTACCGGTACCCAGGCCTATTGCAAGATCAGTCAGAAGAGACTTTGCGATCCGCACGTGTACTTGAATGGCGATGAAGGTAGCAGTCTTCCACTTGATCATCCCGCTCGTGTTATGCCCCTGCGTCACGGCACAGAGTGCTTCGCGACTTGTACCAGTTCCAACTCCAACGGTTGCAACGGTGACACCTACTCCGTCTCCGTCTCCAATCTTCCGCCACCCACTCGACTGTCCACTAACCAATACTTCACGGTGTGATCCTGCCTGCCCTTATATCATCACGGAGTGTCCGGCGCCGGGACTCCTCACGTCGCAGGCTACCTTCGAACAGAGGGATATTTGCGCCGGGCTTGGCAACCAAACCCTCCTTGCAGGGTGTTCGTTCGTCGGAGGAGGAATCGCCTTTTTATGTCAGTAGCTTACATGTCTACTAATGCTAATGGTTTCATAGTAATATTTTATCGATAACGTAATAAGCTGACTATTAGATAGTTAGTGTATCTGAGTTGGGTGTTCATTGAAATTGTATACTTCCCCCCAGGTCCCAATGCCAGATTTGCCTTTGGAGTACAAACAGCTCTCTTTTGTTTTCCACCAAATCTTCCACTCGATGATACAAGATACTGCTCTTGCAGCAATCCTGAGTTCCCAAGATTCAGTAAGGCTTTGTACAATTTGTGGTTCATACTGCTTCTTAATCTTCAATCATTTGCTACTTTTCTTTCGGGATGAGAGTGGAAACATGGCTGTATAGAGGTTCTGCAGTGGTTGTATACCCGGTCATTGCTGAGCATACAAGTGCATAATAGTTGTATTTCACAGGCAGAGCAGCATGAGCCATAGAACAAAATTAATGCCATTCTTTGGTGGGGAATGCAAATCGTTTATTAGCCTAGCAGCCCACTTATGCACAATTTTCGTTTCCACCAACACCATTTCATGTTCAAAGATTTGGTTGCTAAGCAACATCCAACAAAATCTTGTACCTGCATGTGCAAGCTGACTATGACACATCACTGCTGTTCAAAGTGAGGTGAAATTAACAGTATGTGGTTGTACTACACACAACTATCTCCTTACAGGAGTGTCGGAAGTACCCGATGTTAGGTTCGTTGGGAATGGACGGACTGTCACTGAGGCCGAGGGAACTATGTCTGTCTGTGTTGTTTCTGGCCAACTGGCTGAAGAAATCATTCCTGTAAATGTGACCATTTCTACTGAATCTGGCCGAGCAAGAAGTGAGTTGAATAAGAGTCATTGGGTGGGTGTAATTTCAGCATTCTACCATATCAACCCAATTTATGGTCTTTCAGTGTAAATGACCACCTCCCAAAGAGGGATATCTACCACTTAGTAGCTATTAGCTGCTAACAGTTTGAACCATCCTTATTCTCATCAATTATCTGCATTGTTTAAAGTGTGAAAATAAAGTTAGGGTGCTTCACTTGTTTGCATTCCAATGTTTGTGCCCTCTGTCTGCCTATGTAGACATTGATGTCATTTTCTCAGGCCTTCGATCAAAAACTAGATGGTTGGAAGTAGGGGGCGCCATATGTCAAAATATTCAATTGGGATACACGGCACCGGGAATTCGGATTAGTTAGCGCACTGCTAGGGTAAGGGTTAGGGTTGGGCAGGTGAACAGGATTTCCGGTGCCGTTTCCAGTGCCATATATTCATAAATGTAATTATCTTTGGGTATTTTGACATATGGCGCCCCATAGGGAAGGCCTGGGAACAACATAGCACAATAGTTTCTACCAGTTAAACTTCACCACTTGAAATCCAGGTAATGTAGCCTATGTTTTTCTTTCCACAGGTGGCATTGACTTTGTTAGCTTGTCCCAAACGGTTTCATTTTCGGCTAGTAACCAAATGCACTGTGTGAATGTTTCAATTTTGGAGGATGGTGTTGATGAAGTCGACGAATACTTTCTTCTCACTGTCGAACTCGACTACGCATTTAGTGTACGATTGGATAGCTACAATATCACCATTGTGGACTCAGGTGAGCTGAGTGTGAGCTGAGTATTATCATACTAAGTCGTTGTTACATTACAGTAGTAGCCTCGTTCTCAGCCCTCCCCTGTATTTTGTTCATTGGTTTGCGTTCAGTATAATGCACGCATAGATAGTACAGTGACGATATGATACACGGAAGCGGAAGAGTGGTGAAGGATGGGAAAGGCCTGGGAACACTTATCATGTGAGGTGATACAAGGTGGACGTAGGGGGGGCGGTGCACAACTACAAATACATGCGTAATAAATCTGAGAGCGAGTTTCTTAGCAGTCAAGGGGAGTACTCTTGATTTCGTGACCATCTTGAGCAAGCAGTACACTAGCTGCTGATTTCCTATTTTGTCATGGTACACCAATCATGCATGTATAGCTTAGCAACAGGATTTGTCAGACAGGGCAGCTACGTATATAGCTTAGCGGTGGAGCGCTCAATGATGAAGTCTAGTGTGTTATTGGAATCTAGACCCATCCCACCCTACATCCACCTCGCGTCCACCTGACGTCATTCACGTGATAAGTGTTCCCAGGCCTTTCCTGTTTTTCTCCGCTCTTCTGCGCCATGTATTATGCACGCCGAAAAACAGGGGAGGCCTGGGAATGAGGCTAGTTCAGTAGTACCTTGATCTAAATTAGCGTCATTCCAAACTTCTCCAGCTTTTGGTTACAGAAAGCTGAAGAGGAGTTTGGAAAAAGGACTAGCACTCGACTGTGGGTCCCAAGTTTGAGTCCTGCGTCGTTGCTTCCAAAATAAATTCTCTCGTGACTTCTTTTTTTGAGAGACCAGTTTCATCTGATTAGGTTTGTAGTCCCCCGATCATGTCCCTATGACGCTTGATACTGAAGTGTTATGATTGTGAGCCACATGTCTGAATTCCATACACAATTTATGGTGATGTTAGTATGTTATGAATACTTACATGAAATCCCACTCCTTCAGTACTGTAAAAGCTTCTGTCAAACTGTCTAGGGTATTCAGCTAGCTGTGATACTTCTGTAGGACGGCCTTGCTTGTCTTGCTTCTCTTCAGGACAAATTCTGTAAGCGTGCAGCAACTCGGGGTACTCAGAGACAGGCCTTGCTGCTAGCTATGTGTAAATGCTTGCTGAGGCGTGCACTCTATCTCGCCTCAGCAAGCATTTACACATAGCTAGCAGCAAGGCCTGTCTCTGAGTACCCCGAGTTGCTGCACGCTTACAGAATTTGTCCTGAAGAGAAGCAAGACAAGCAAGGCCGTCTCTACAGAAGTATCACAGCAAGACAGAGAGTATCCTAGACAGTTGACAGGAACTTTTACAGCACAAAAGGAGTGGGATCATTCATTATTCATGAGGTGTGCTTGTGTGGCATGTGTCATTAACATACCTGACAATGTTTTACTCATGTCGATCTATGCTCAGTAATTGCAGCAGACCTAAGTGGCCTCGTATTAGTGTGAATCCGAGCAAATTCTGTGACATACCCGCCAATTGGTATACTGTGGCTCCTTTCTTATCTATGTGAACAGCATGCATGTACACACCAATAATGAATATTTTCACATCCAATGGCAGCAAACACGTGAGCCTTCATGAGAGAAGAAGAAAGACAACAAGGCACAGTCTCCATTCTGTACAACTAGATTGCTATTAGCTAGCCGGCTCCATCGTAGTCTTGCTGGGTGTGGCCAGTGATGTTCTACGTTTTACAGACAGTCACATAGCTTTCTTACATATGGACTAAGTATGAACAACCAATCAACCATATCGCCCTGAAGAAAGGCAGCCCTAGATGTTTTGCACAGTCACTCAGTGTGTAGGACACATTTCGACCAGACAAGCAAGTAAGCAAGCACCTACTCAACTAGCTTGGCTTCATGGGGAAATGTAGTCTGTCCCTTGCACAACGGAAGAGCAGCTAAGGGAAATGCATACAAGTGATCATGGGATGTGTATACATAACACCTTTCGTTTCAATTTCCTTACACACTCCCCCAGCAGCTTATTGTGAAGTGTACTTTGTGTTTCAACCTCCTGTGTGCCCTTTCCCCTTTGACTTATCAGCTTGTAGATCTTAGTGGCTTGTGTACCTAGACCACTAACTCAAATGCAGAGTACAGAGTTTGAAATATGTACACACAGGTGCTTTCACACATGCATGCATGTGCACATTCACACACACACACGCACACACACACACACCTCTCCAGACACCATTGGAATTGGTTTTGAACAAGATGTGATCATTATTCCCGAAAGTGCCGGCACTGTCAGTGTCTGTGTCGCCACTAATGTGACCCTCAATGGAACCCGCACTGCCTCAGCTGTGATGCAGACAGAAGATGTCACTGCACAAGGTCAGAGTTCGTTCTGTTCTGTATACCACAGGGTACAGGTGACACCAGGAAATCATAATCGGGTTTACCAGGAAATCATAATTGTGTTTAACAGTAGGTCAGATACCACTGGAAATACCATACCAAATACATGAGGTGCTTCTGGACAATATGTCACAATGGGTGCATAAGAGTTTCCAGCAAAACTGAAGCCATCTTGCTGGTCAGATGGTTTGCCATGACTCACTTCATGTAGGTTGTTAATTTGAAGTTAGGTAGGTCACAAGAGGCTTTTGTTACGACTAGACGCCTTCAGTTTTGCTGAAAACCTTGTGTGGCTTTCTCCTTAAAGTGCTTCTTGTAAGATTCTTGGTAGACCACACCAAATGTTGCTATCACCTGACGGCGTCCTGCCTCCTCCGTCAAATGGTCGTACATGTCATTCTTACCTGAATCTTAAAAATGCTATTGTTCATACTGTTATGAACTCTTGTCATCGTACAACAGCTTTGATCTCAGGTTTACATAGCAACTCCACATGATATTACAACTTTAGCATTCATTTCTGTTTCTCTCTCACAGCTGATGTTGACTATCTGGCTGTGGCGGTTCCTCTCCTGTTCCGGATCAATGGCCCCAACAGAGGCTGTGTAGACATCACGATTCTTCAGGATAGAGTGACTCAGAATGAGTATTACGAGGTGTTCCTCATCCAACTTAGAAACCCCAGTGTGCCAGTCTTTGCTGGTCAAGTTGTCATCGTTGTTCTGGATCAAGGTTAGTGCTGGCAGTGATGTCCTACGCTCCTTCTCCACCACTGCTCCATGCTCCCCTCTCCTCTACTCATTACATGATATGCCCTATGCATCCCTCCCCTCTGTTTCACTCGCACCATCCCTCCCCATTCCTCCTCCCTTTTCCCTACCCTTCCCTTCCCTTCCCGAAGCTAAAGCTATTGCTACCTAAACTGTCACTCATTTTTTTCTGCTCGACTGTCTCTGTTAGAACACAAGTGCGATAGTTATGTTGACAGCATATAGCACTGTAAACAATACGTTACACACACGTCATTCAAACCAAGTCTTTAGTCTATCGGTCTATGGAGCTAGACTATCGTCTGGAGGGTGAGAGATAGTCTAGACTATCGTCTGGAGGGTGAGAGTCTAGCTCAGCAGGCAAATCTCTGTAGCATAATTATGTAATGGAATTCTACGCCAGTAAATGGATGTTGATAAGTGTTTACCTCTAAATTTTTTCTGAGTTCATCTGTGGCACACCATCCATGGCGTGTAGCCGCTCACATTGTCTGTACTTGTTTTTGCAGAACAACTTTACCCATTTGGACGTGGAATCGGCGATCTGTTTCTTACGGCAGGAGTCATTACAAATCTTGAAACTGCTCCTCCAGTGACACTGGAACCAAGTTTTCGCTTCTTTGGAAGAGATGAAGACACTCTTTATGTAAGCTACATTCCCTTATTTGGTAATCTTATTGCTACATTCCTTATTTGGTAACGTTGTTGCTGCATTTTTATTTGGCAATATTGTTGCTGCATTCCTTATTTGGTAACGTTGTTGCAACATTCCTTATTTGGTAACGTTGCTGCATTCCTTATTTGGTAACGTTGCTGCATTCCTTATTTGGTAATATTGTTGCTACATTCCTTATTTGGTAATAAAAAGTAGTATAATTAAAATGATTCCACTTAACTTTTGATATGACCACACCCTTCATCTTACATGTAATTAAGTTCAAGTAGCTGCTAAATTTTGGTTGGTTTAGTGAAACAGACTCAAAAAGGCAGCTGTGTATATATAGCAGAAGCCCTAATGGGGAAAGGGCAGGAAGTATAATTTGGTGGGTCCACCAGCCACTTAAGAAGATCAATTTGGCTGTCTGATTTTAACTCCCTTGGTTCGGTCCTTGTTAAAACCCGGACCGGACCGACCAGAAGTGCACCGGAAGTAGTTGTTATTGCATCCACAGCACAGTAAATGAGTCAGAGTAGAGCCAGTACCTGACACAGTAGCTGAGCTGTAGTGGCTATCTGACTTCAACTCCCTTGGTTCATAGTTCAGGTAGGTAATTGAATCATCAACCACAAGCCTATGTGATCCACTTATAGAGGTCAATGAAACATGGTGTAGTTCAGAGAGAGCATGGTACTGCTACAAGTTTTATTACTGTCCTTTGCGCTGTAAATCTTAGTGATGTCATCCTTCTTCTCTTACAGGTGAACCTCAATGCAGCTCTTTCCTTCAACCAACGATTCAGTGAACGACTGCCACGGCCTTTCCCAATCAGCGGTCGTACGCTGATTTCTCCTTACTGGGAAGGTTTTGAGACTGTACGGTTTGGAAATGTCAGTTATCGGAACACCACTGACCCCACATTGTTAAGGAGAACACAACTTTATCTTCAAGATATTTTTCCTTCTGCGAGAGATTTCTCTCCAAGTTACCTGGTTATTGCGACATGGGACAATGTGCCAACGACTGGCGTCACCAATGATGCTAACCTGGTAAGATCTTGCAAGAAACCAGTAACAGACCTAGGCCTGTATACATGCCATATATTGACGCTTTGAAAACACAAAGGTGTTGGCAATATGAGCAAGTTTACAGTATGCATACGTTGAAAGTATTACATAATAGTTACATTCCCCAGACAGAGCAGCATGTGCCCAAAAGGCAAATGCTATTTTGTCTGGGGAATGTTACTTATTGGTTGTATGTTACCCCTAGCAACCCACAGCCACACCCATTATCACCTACACTCATTCCACTTTGTGTTGTTCAAGTTCAAAGATCTGGTTGCTAAGCAACATCCACCAAAACCTGAAGTGTAATTATGCTTCTGTCCCATACATAACAAATTTGTGACCATTGTAGTACCTATATACAAGTTTGTATCTTTCTATTTTGAGGATACTACCATATAGCTGGAAAATTTGATGGGAAATTAAATTTGGCAGTTTGGCGGTCGAGGTTGAAACCGCGAAATTAGAATCCTATTTCGCACACAACGCATAATGACGTAATGCATGCAGTAGCGCTCTTGGTCCCGTCCAGCGCCCCTCTACGCGAGCTATACATGTAGCACACTACCAGTTTTGTTTCTTGTAAATTTGCGAACTCATGGCTTTGTTCAGGTACCTCAAGCAAGAGACAACAACGCTCCTTGCTAAACAGACCTGAGACACCACCGCCAAATTTAAATTCCACCATTATTTTTTTACAGTCACTTTGGGGCCAAACTGCCTAATTTAAAGACTGCTAATATTTCCAGTTATACGGTATGTCATGCTGCATGTGTTAATGTTTTTCCATGCAGGTAAACACACTTCAGGTAGTGCTGACAACTGATGGAGAGAGATCGTTCACTTTCTTCATCTATGTTGACATCACATGGGGGGAAGGTGGCATAGGGTTTAATGCAGGGGATGGTGTGAGGTCCTATACGCTACCTGGTTCACGTACTCCTGAAGCAAGAGAGGTGGAGGAGAGCAGTAATGTGGGAGTGGAGGGATTGTATGCTTATCGTGTCGACCTTCAAGATATCATTCTTCCAGGAGGTGAGAGGAATGTTGAAGAAGAGGGTATTGCATGATGTTGGGTAGATACTGTTACAACTGGAGCTCTGATAATGGAGCAGATTCATAGTGCCAGTGTGCTGCTTCAGTTGTCTCCTCGCCTCCCAGGATCTATGCTGTAACTTGCACACCAAAATCGTTATGATGAAAGCCTGCATGTCCTGTTGGTACTCTCAACGGTCAACAACTCTTGACCACTTTGTGTTATCAATATCACTCTTGTAGATTGCGGAGGACAGGAGGGTGTGATTCGTTTGTTCAATGGGTCTTCTGTCTCGGATGGGGAGGTGGAGTACTGTGTTGATTCCACATGGACACCAGTGTGTGGTGATAACTGGGATGTGAGTGAGGCTGCTGTAGCCTGCAGGCAACTGGGATTTGCTGGAGAAGGTGTGTATGTACTAGAATATGTAGAAGAGTCCAAAATTGAGGTGACTAACTTTGATCTGCACTCTTACAATATTTGATGCATGCACACATGCACATGCACACATGCACACATGCACACATGCACACATGCACACATGCACACATGCACACATGCACACATGCACACTGAGTTGTGTTATGGTAACATTCATAGAAGCTGAAAACATTTTGCTACTAGTGGATGTTGTTATTTTGCAGGGGCCACTGTATCTTTACAAGAGTTGGGATCTGTGACACCCCTAACCACCACAGTCTTCAACTGTACAGGCAGAGAGAACAACCTTCTCGAGTGTGCACAAAACAGTAGCAGCATGACTGGGTCTGGTGCTACCCCAACCCCTGCCCAGGGTGGCCCACTGCAGCCAATAGATGGATGCTTCTATCTGGCAAGAGTGAACTGTACAGGTTAGTGAACTGTATAGCTACCTCACTGTTTGAAAGCTACAGAATGTAATTTGTGACTGCCATCTCTAAGGTGATTACAGTGCTCATGTAACCAAGAAGAAGCGTGGGCCGGATGAATGGAGCATCAACAGTCTTTGATAGACTGCTAGGCTGCAATACCTTATGAGCTTCATTATAGCCCATTACTTAGGCAACATATGTGGCAGTCCCGTGTAGAAATCGAAGGTTATTCCGTCACGTATTTCGATCGCATCGCTGCCTTCGAAGCGCCGTATTGCTGAACTTCTGTAAAGGGTGGGGCTTGTATGCACTTCGTAGATTCATTAGATATTCCTGCATCTATGAGGCACATATGAGCCCCGCCCTTAACAGAACTTCAGCGATATAGCGCTTCAAACACAGCGTTGTGATTGAAATACGCGACGGAATAACCTTCGATTTCTACACGGGACTGCCACATATAAGAATCTTGTAGCTCATATCTTTCTTCTACAGTGGTGTGACTTACATGCAGTAACAGCTTACAAACTAGTTCATGTTTCTTGCTGGGCAGTGCTCTTGCAGACTTGTGTCAGGCTATAGATATAACTAGGGATGTTTCTGGATAACATTTTTTGTTGGTAGAACTAATCATTTTGTCTGTTAAAAAGCTAGGTAGTGAAAAATTTCTCAAGTTGGTTAATTAGAGAGTTAAATGTGTGGCACTACTGTTTCACACTTTTTCCATCGGTATGGTGCTAAAAGAAAAATGAGTGATCATTTTGTTTTTGCCTCTCCTTGCACCATTGAACACAGAGTCTTATTGCATTCCTTCAAACAAATTGGTACTGTCATGGGAAAAATGCATGACCCTGAGGTCACCAAAATTAGTCATATTTATACTTTTAATAAACTTTGTTAGTACTGTAGAAACTCATTTATCTGTATCCGCTGGGACTGACTCCAATCTGGATAGTGAAATATCGATCATCAATGCACCTTGCTGTAACTTTGCGTAGATCTCTCTGCCTTAGTGTCAAGACTGAACACAACTCGTCGTCTCTTCGTCTTTAGAGGCAGGGCTAGGCCTGTCTTGCCGTTTGGCATGTGCAGCAAGACTATCTCGCTCGTGCTCAATTTTTGCACACAGTACGCTAATCGGATCATGTGTCAGTCTAAACTGAAATCCCGATAATCAACTTTCCGGTTAAACGATATCCGGATAGTTGAGCTTCTACTATATGTGTTAGATTTACTCTCACATATTGTACTACGAAGTGGAAAAGTGGTGAGTAAGCTAACATACTTTGGTAGCCATTGTTCATGTCTTCATTAACTGATTAAGGAGCTCCTAAACCCTCCATGAGTATCAGTATTGTGCAGAGACAATCTGTTACCATGGGGATTGGCTACCATGCTAACTTTATAAAGTTAGTGCATCCTTTTCTCTGCAGCTGTGCAAATTGGTTTACAGCAGAACTGTAGAATCTCAATTATCTGTATCCACTGGGACCAACCCCAATCTGGATAGTGAAATATCCAGAATCCATCATCAATGCACCTTAGTGTCAAGATTGAGCACAACTCGTCGTCTCTTTGCCTTTAGAGGCCCAGTGGCAGGCTATTTGGAAAGCATGGCACGTACAGCAAGACTATCTTGCTCATGCTCAATTTTTGCACACAGTACACTAATCGGTAACTATAAGATCATGTGACAGTCTAAACTGAAATCCTGATAATCAAGTTTCCGGTTAAACGATATCTGGGTAATTGAGCTTCTACTATACATGTAAGATTTACTCTCACATATTGTACTACGGAGTGGCAAAGTGGTGAGTAAGCTAACATACTTTGGTAGCCATTGTTCATGTCTTCATTAACTGATTAAGGAGCTCCTAAACCCTCCATGAGTATCAGTATTGTGCAGAGACAATCTGTTACCATGGTGATAGCTACCATGCTAAATTTGTAAACACAACAAATTTATTATTGCATCCTTTTCTCTGCAGCTGTGCAGATTGGTTTTCAGCAGAACTCCTACACTATTTCAGAAAGGAATGAGTCAGTCAGAGTGTGTGTTCAGATGACCACTGGGAACTACTCAGTACCTGTGACCCTTGCTGTTCTATACACTGGATCAGCTGAAAGTATGTATATTATATACTAATGTCTCTATTGTGTTGTATGCATGAACAATCAACGAACCACATCTCCCTAACAAATAGGCCTGGATGCATGAACAGTCACGCATCTTCTAAAAAAGGCAGTTTAGATGTTAGCATGGACTGAAAGTAATATCAGTTCCTATTTCCTGGTCATTCAGCACAGCTAATGAGGCCTGGTATTGGCTGAAAATGCATCTCGTGCAATGTTTATAACTCCTTTTACCAGAGAAATGGATTGTTCATGTAGATGTATATTATATGCACCATTTTTTACCTAACACATGGAGCTACAGTAGCTAGAGCCTTAGTTTGTTATGTTGTGCTAATCTTTATTTTCATTCCCCAACAGATGGAACAGACTACAGTATCAGTGTTGATGCAAGCACCACTGAGTTTCTATTTGAGGGTGCTCCACAGCAAGAGTGTATTGAGATCAACATCCTTGATGATGAGATAGTGGAGCAGAATGAATCATTTCTGGTGATAATCAACACTACACTCACCAGCCAAACTGTCTCACTGAACCCTCAGTATGCCTTCGTGACCATCATAGATGATGACCGTAAGTTATTATTGACAAGGCAAGCCAGAAACCATCTCTGCACATTTTCATATGATAGCAAGCAGTATATCTTTTGGTCATCCTCAGCATAACTGATGAAACTTGTCATGCGCATGTGACTGTGTGTAACACCAAGAGTTCATAAACCTGCTCTTTAATGGAGAGCTATGGTTCATTGATTTCGCACCTACCCTGTCAGAACTATAAATTATATGCCAGTAACTTTCACCAGAAAAATGGTATAGGGGTGTCAAAATGCTGCATGTTAAGGTTTTCTGGTGAAAGACTTGTTACTTGGTCGCAAGCTGCTGGAGTCATGATTCTTCTTAATGATCTATTTGCAGTTACTCCAATGGTGAATGTAGCCAATGCAGCAATTGCTGGTGCCATTGCTGGAGGTATAATTGGTGCTGTGTTGATAGTTCTCTGTGTTGGAGGCGTGTTGATTGGATGGCTCTACGACAGAAGGAAAAAACACATTGCTGAATTACAACGACTGGACATACTGTCAAGGTACTTTAAATAGTCTCGTGCCCAGTCCGCACGTGCCTCCCAGCGAGAAACAGTCTGGTGATTGAAGCCCAATTTCTTGGGCTTATTCCCCAAAAGTGGTAAGGACCATTGTGAGATCGGTAATTATTACGTAGCACTTCCCTTACAATATTAAAATTTTTATCTCTACTCGAGTATCTGTACCTTTGGGTTTGGCGTAAAATGTTTTGATCGTTGCTAGGTGACAATGTCCCAAAAGTGTACGCTAGCCCAAGGAATTTGACTTGGTTCACCAGACTGTTTCTCCTCGTGAGAAGGTGGGATCTGGGGACGAGTCTAGCACTTAATATTCTAGCTACTAGGTAGTTAAAAGCTTTAAGTTTGACCGACTGTATGCATACATAACATTGGCTTTTCTGCTCACTCATGCATGGACTATGAAGTGAGCCTACATGAATCTATTGGGTATTGGATTGGGTTGCTTATAGAAGAAATTATAGAGTATAACATTTTACATACTTGTGTTACCCATTCACCTAGTTGTGCACTGCACAGCTAATACTCTATGATGTCATCACTCTCTCTCTCTCTCTAACTCCACCACACGCACACACACGCACACACACGCACACACACACACGCACACACACACGCACACACATGCACGCACGCACACACATGCACACACACACACACACACACACACACACACACACACACACACACACACACACACACACACACACACACACACACACACACTGCTGCCACTCCATTTAGGCTTGCCAGTTTGGAACTTGTGGAATCCAATGCCTATAGCTTGCGTAAGAAATTTGAAACTGAAACTTATTACACACCCAGTGAAGTGTCATCTAATGTGGTGACAACCAATATCTCTGTTTGTCCACTACAGAGCGACAAAGACAAGGAACTATGGTCGTGTCTGACTCCCACGCCAAGCAAATGCCAAGGGAGAGGATTATCCCAAGCAATACCCTCCGTCTTCTAAACTCTGTTGGCCAAGGTATACCTCTAGGACATGCAGGACAACCAACAGTTTTGGTACTAGCTGTAGAGACCATGCCAATTAATTTTAGTTACCGTACCAATTAATGTTATAACCCAGTATTATTTATTGACATAGTACATGCACAAGCATGTGTGTTGTCAAAAATGCCACCATCTTCTGCATGGCTGAGTGTGCTCATAAAAAGAGGCCTTAAGAATTACGGTATCGTAATTATTGCTATGAATGTGTGCACGCACAGAACAGCATCCTACCACCTTAAGATTGTGTAAAGCTCAAGATTGTAAACAGTGAGCTTTGTAGTTGTAGTTGATCCTGCGTCTCTTCTCAAATGTCGACAGAAATTGGGTATGACACCTAACATGTAGCAGATTAGACTAGATTCATGGTTAAAAAAAGCCATGTTTGACGTAACTATAATCTTGGTGTCTTGGTAACATCTAATGTGTATGCTGTCCATACATTTTGTAGGTGAATTTGGGATTGTCTACAAGGCACATCTGGTGCAATCCATGCAAGCAATGCCCACTATTGTAGCAGTGAAGACTCTGAAAGGTATCAGCCTAGTTTAGAGTAGTACATACGGTAAAAAAAAACACCACAAGCCTGTTTTGAATGTGACCATATGTGGTAGCCCAAGGTAGAAACTGAATATTGGTCCATTACATTTTTCAAGCGTACCACCACATTCTAAATATGGTATTGCTGAATTTCCATTAAGGGCGTGGCCCATATGTGCTGCACAGATGCATCAGATGTTCACACATCTGCAAAGTGCGTAGAGCCCCACCCTTAATAAAAGTGCAGCGATACAGCAAATGTGATAGTGTCAGATAGAAATCAAACATTATTTATTATAATGTTTGTTTGTTTGTTTGTTTGTTTGTTTGTTTGTAGGTTTCTTTGACCTGGAGCGGATCTCAGAGATGATGAGGGAGAGCATGAGAATGATGGATTTGGAGCACCCTCATGTCCTCAATATCATTGGCGTGTGTCTGGATGCTGGCCCCGCCCCCTACATTGTGGTGCCTTTTATGGCCAACGGAAACCTGCTTACCTACATCAAAGGAGAGAAGGATAATCTCGTATTTCCTGATCACAGCATGGCAGACTCTGAACCAGTAAGTGTTCACTCATACTACTGCACATTGTCTTCTTGTATTTGATAAAGACACAGTGATACGTACTGTGTTCACTCATACTACTGCACATTTCTATATTATCTTCTTGTAGTTTGATAAAGACATAGTGATACTGTGCTCACAAATTAGTCTCGGTCCCAGACCCAAAACCAACCCCCAGTGCGGATCGCTTTCAGTATCCCGCGCATTATACTGGAAGCAATATACGCACCGGATGAGGTCTGGGGACGAGACTATGCACAAATATGTATACCTAATATAAGCAGTGAGTTATCTGTTTACTTGCAAACGATACACATGTGTACCTAGTGAGTTATCTGTTTGATACACGTGTGTTCACAAGTTGAACAATGTAAGTTTTGGCTTACAGATTCTAAACAGTAAAACTTGTTAACAAATGTCATGGAATAAACATCATGAAAGCATACTTTGCGAATGAAATTTTCCAATGAGGTAGAGAAAGGCATTAAACCAATGTAAGGGTCAAAACTACTTATTTGTATATATGCATTGCATGTGTGTTTGAATGATGAACATTCACTTCTCAGAACACACATCTACACCTCACAGTTCTGCACATTTGTGTGTTTGTGTGCCTTCTCCCTGTACGGTGACAAACATGTCATCCTAACCAGATCATCAAGAGGTCCGACATGCATGCTTGTATAAAATAAAAATGACACCATCATGCACTCTTGAATCTTGGTGCTGGTCAAAGAAGGCTTGCTGGTAGATCTGTTATGCAAACAGAAGCACATCCAGTACATCCTCTGATCCTTGGCATTGTCTAAATTTCCTTAAAGGATTGTGGGTTGTCAAACCATCATGAAATACAAACTGTTATTGGGGCGAGCCTGAGCGAGCCCCACACTAGCGGGACTGCATTGCAAGACGCATGTGTATGTCTGTCGGTTTGCTTGCGGCCATATACCGTAAATTTTAAATGCGCATAAATATTTCCCGAAAATTGAACGTCCTCGTGTACTTAGCCTCAATAGGTGAAGGGGAATGCTGGGCCACGCGGCCTGGGAACGAGGCTAAATGCTGGGCTACTGCAGCGTCGGAAACCGTAACGGAGACGGCTCAAGTTGAAGCACGTACAGCACCTTGTTTGTCACGGCAGCTACGGACCGACCATCAACGGCAGGCTGCTCGCAGACCGTACCGAAATTATACATGCCGGTTTGAGATCGCTTCAGGTAAGACCCGACGGCACTCATAAACGCTAGCAATTCAGCTCATGATTTCAGCGTGAAGCGTATAGTCTACTTAATATTCATGTGTAGCCATAGTATAAACTGCTTGCTCAGGCTCGCCCCCACAATGTTCTACATTTTCTAGTACTTTATGTCTCTCTTGTTTAAACAGGTGCAGATGGCTCGTAAGCGACTGGCAGACATGTGTCTTCAGATTGCTAAAGGGATGGAGTATCTTGCCAGCAAAAACATTGTGCACCGGGACCTTGCTGCACGGAACTGCATGTGAGTGTATCAGTACATGCCTGGCCAACTCCGAATGGCTTCGATTAATACTGTGAATCTATGAAGCACATATACCAGTGCTGTCCTCAAGATCCGGTTCCAACACAGTACTGCACTACAGAATAATTTCTGTTTCTATACAGAGCTGCTACCTAATTATACATGTAGCGGAGGGCTCTATAATGACAGTAGAAAAACCAACTAACTTTACTTGAGCCATGTGTGATGTTGCTTGTCTCACGCTGGAAATAGAGAGATTTCAGATGTATATTTCCAGCATGAGGCAAAATGATCCAAGCATTTATAGTGAGAAAACCACTCAGCATGGGTTCTCTCCTAATGGAGAGAATGTTCCAAACAGAGTTCTGACAGCACATACTGAGTGGGTGTGCGACTGAGGCATTCAGTGCCACCTGTGCAATATAATATAGAGGATTGTGAGGGTTGGTGGTTGTCTGGTTGTCGTAGTTCAGTAGCAGAGTACAAGCCAGGTGTCCTGGTTTTGATTCCAGGTGACTTCCGGCCTTTTCACTTTCCTCTATATATTTCGCTTCAAAACATCTAAATTCTCTTTTATAAGATGATTTCCATGACATTCTATCATATACAGGATCGACACCCACTTTATCATCAAGGTGGCTGACTTTGGCCTCTCTGAAAATACTTACACAAAAAGCTACTTCAGGCAGAAGAAGAATAAAGCTGTCAAGCTACCAGTGAAATGGCTTTCTCCAGAAGCTTTGACTGAAGGAATTTTTTCAGAAAAGTCCGATGTGGTGAGTACAGTATAGAGTCCCATCATTATACTCACCCTCTCCCCCACTCCATGAACTTTGTATTCTCTTCCATCTTCCTCCTCTCCTCCTCCCTCTGCTTCACCTTCTCCAGCTTTGGGTCAATCAGTTTTATCATAATGAACAGTCTCAGCATGCTTCCCCGAGAGATCAGGTTCTAAAGTTTTGTAAAACTTCTCCTGCCTTCCCTAGCAAGGGCATTCTCATGCTTCAACACTTCTGCACTCTGTAAACTAGCCTTCACTCCTGATGCCATTTAGGTCTCTTCCTCAGATCATCAGACTAAAGATCATATGCATAGATTAGGTCTAGGTACTCTTTTGTGAGCCAGTGACAATCATTGAGTGCACAAAAACTTCATTGTACCATAGGACTTCACTCAGGTATACAGTGGCGGATCCAGAGGGGGTTCCATGCCCCCAGACCCCCCTAGCAGGCGCCCTACGCACACTTTTAATCGCATACTGGAACCCCTCTTTTCAAAATTCTAGATCCGCCACTGGTATACAATACTAGACACTACACAGAATTTGTGTATGGAGTGTCTAGCTGGAAAAGGTCCCTTGACATTGTTGTTATAGGTTTGTATACTTAAAGATTTTGTGTGAATATCAGTTCTACTAAACACCCCAGTGATTGAGTTCACTCATACCCAAAGTAGTGTGTTCATCGTGTGTACGCCTCACCTGCTGCATCATGTTTGTACGTTTCTATAGTGGGCCTATGGTGTGACATGCTGGGAGCTTTTCACTGGAGGTAGGATTCCCTATCCTGGGGTGGACCCGGTCTCCCTTCCCAATCTTCTGGAGAATGGGCTCAAGCTCGACAAACCAAGAAATGCTGCTTGCAACGAAGAGCTGTAAGAAACAGTAGACAGCCATCTGTCTACAATGGCCAAGCTCCGTTGTGACCATTACAGACAGGTTTCAGTGCATCCTTGCATATAAGCTTTCAGAGATGTCTCATAATGCTATGCATCCAATTTTCCCTGGGCAGGTATTTCTTCATGTTCAGGTGCTGGTATACGGACCCTGAGGAGAGGCACACTTTCTCAGAACTAGCTTCGATCATGTCCCAGACCCTGTTAGACATGGCTGATTACATGGACGTGTGCACATTTGGTGAACTAGAAGAAGCAGCGGCAGCAGCAAAAGACGAAACAGAGGACGGCCTTGATGGGGATGAAATTGTTATTGTTAACAAAGAAAATGGTTTCAGAAAAGACGAAAAAGATGAACAGGATGGAAAAGATGAACAGGATGGAAAAGATGGTAGTACTGTTGAAAGAGATGACAATTATGCTAAAATGATTGAAGAAGCTAAATTATAACAAAATATTACTAGCACACCCTGTATCTTTACGAGCTCAAGCTCAATATTACTAATTGTATCTTCTTTTCCTACTAAAGCCATAAACAGTGTAAAGCAATTTTTACTAACTTACAGCCATCTACATTTGCTTCAGCATGCATGTTATTTGTCTAGAGTTAAATATGTTCGTTTTCAGATTTTTGTATAGCATAGCAAAGATAGGCCAGTACTATGTATAGTAGTACGTTATACATCTACTTGACCTTAGTCACTGAACCAAACCAGTTGTTATAATTTTTAGTTGTATTTAGTACATCCAATCAATTGCTTACCGAGGTAGTAAATTTCTGTCTTGGTCTTTTACAAATACACACTTTATGCTGCTATCATTGATCTGGATGTGACTACCGTATAGTGGGAAAGTTTGGCAAGGGTTTTTTAATTTGGCGATTTTGCGGTTTAGGCAATTTTGCGTTAAACCACAAAATTAAAAACTCATCCCAAATGTACGATCACAGCTGAGAATGGTCCCACTAAGGCTGTGACAAAGCTACACATGCACTGTATGTGCACATCACACTGCCGTGCCCCATGGTGTACGGTATGTTGGTTTCAGTGACAATAAACGTAAAAATTGCCAATATCAAAAAAAACAGACATTTTTGGCAATTTCACCAATGCCTGCCAAATTTTCCTGCTATACGGTTAACCGTACACTATCTTAGCATTTCCTCTTTGTTTTGAAACAGCCAATCAAATTTCATTGCAAAGCATACATACAAATTCAATTAAAATCTACTGCCACTGTGTGTCAAGCACATGCATGCTACCTCAGTATATGCCTTTAGCACGTGCTGCAGAAAAGAAAAAAAAGAATAGAATTATAAAGTACATTAGAATCCGCAATCTGTATTCCCCACATTCCAAATGCATTAGCAATCACTTGCATCCCTCTGATATCAACAAGGAAACACACATTATCTTCATATTATGATTTACACATACTATACACTCTGCACAAAATGTATAATCCCCAGAAGTGCTGTGTGCATTCTAAACCCCCCCATGTGTACTAACAGCATCCAGACACCACAAACAGGTGTTAGATCACAAACTGATATCACTATGCTTGGTATGCAATGATGACACACATTATCTTCATAATTTACACTCTGCACAAAATAATCCCCAGAAGTGTTGTGTGCATTCTAACCCCCCCCCCCCTAGCCTCATTCCCAGGCCTGCGCCCAGCTTCCCGTCGCTTGCAGTACGGTTAAGCGGGAGAGGGCCTGGTACATTTTCTCACGTGAGTGACGTCACGGGTAGAAAGGCGGTAGAAAGACTTTAATTGAACGTGGGCGAGGGCGACTAAATTGCTCACTGATTGCTGGTGTGTGTCTTCACTGTTTTGGCTTGGTAAAACTCTCTGTCCTCCCGACTGTCTCGTGAATAGCGACATAAAAGCGCCTTCGTGCGCTGCTATCTTTCGACTCGGAATAGTCGCGCTCCAGCACGTGCGTGCGAGCAAAGTTTTTTGTGGTTTACATGACGCCCACGTTCGCATAATTTGCCCTGTCCGTGACGTCACTCACGTGAGGAAATGTACCAGGCCCTCTCCCGCTTAACCGTACTGCAAGCGACGGGAAGCTGGGCGCGGGCCTGGGAACGAGGCTACCCCCCCCCCCCCCCCCATGTGTACTAACAGCATCCAGACACCACAAACAGGTGTTGGATAACAAACTGACATCACTATGCTTGGTATGTAATTTCCACTGAGTAGTTCACACAAAATGGACAACACGATATTACTTCCTGAACTGCTTCACCGTAAACTGCTGGTTGTCAAAACGTGCTTAGGACTCTTGCCTCACGTTGGAAGAGAATTTAGATTTTCCAGCCAACCCCTAATGGGATTCTGATGGCACATTACTGATCGAGTGGCTGCTGGGTGAGTGACTGAGGCATTTCAGTCTCACTTGTGCAGTACATAGAGGATTGAGAGGGCTGGTGGTTGTCCGATTGTCGTAGCTCAGTGGCAGAGCACTGGCTGCACAAGCCAGGCACCCTGGGCAAAATTCCTGGCGACTGCCGGCCTTTCTTTTTTCGGCTCAAAACATCTAAATTCTCTTCGGTTGTCAAAAAAAACCAACAACGGTCCTCATGCTGGAATTAGCTCCATCCATATAAGGCTAAGTCTACAAAAGCTACATATCACTTTCCAGCACTGGAGATGTTAAAGGTGGGGGGGCATTATCATGGGGATTCCCACAGTGAGTCCCAAACGTCCTCTAGCTGTACAGATCTAACACGGTACTGTAGACAGTAACATACCTTGTTTCAGAGTTCTGTGTGATCTAACATGGTACTGTAGATAGTTACATACCCACAGTGAGTCCCAAACGTCCTCTAGCTGTACAGATCTAACACGGTACTGTAGACAGTAACATACCTTGTTTCAGAGTTCTGTGTGACCATCAGACCCTACAGTGGCATTTGCTGAAAGAAAACAAGTGTTTTCACATGAGGATAGTGATAACTACACTGGGTAATTCAAGATCTTAGACTTGTCGTCCTTCCATCCATGAACCAATACACACCTCCCCTCAAAGCATACCAACTTCAAATAACAAACTATTAGCTATCCCACTGTAACTGAGTAGCTAGTAATTTCTCATTGAGTGGTTGCCAATACATGACTGTGTGTAGAGGAGGGGGAGTACTCCAATGACCTCTCGTTGAGTAGGCAGGCACCTATCATGACTGGAAGCGTAGAGGAGGAGGGGGTATGCTATTGAAGCTGAGTTACTATTAATCCCTCATGAGTAGGTACTCATACATGACCGTGTGCAGCGGCCTTAGTGAAGTATATCATGCTCAGGCAAACTAAGGCATGGGACATGTCACTTTTACACTAGATACTTCAAAAAATCAATAGTGTGTATGGAAATCTAAAAGACCAGATGAAACTTGATTTGTGTATATATGAAGCTCTAAGCTACATGTACGGTATACGTCGGTACCATGGAAACCGTGTTTGTGGGCATAGCTATCAATTAGCACTAATATCAATTAAGCTAATGTTTGAGAATATATCGTCTCGAAGGCGGAGCAGAAGACGACGATTGCTCGCTACCAAACTTGCTACACTAATTCAACTGAAGGTAGTATACATGGAAGTATCCGGATGAACCAGCAGCCTCTTACAGTATTCTTGCATGATGCCAAAAATCACAAATATTGGATAGCGGTGAGACACTACGCACGCTACAGAAGCACCACCAACAACAAGCTTACCTTCTTCCAGAAAGTTTTGGTAATCTCTGATGGTAAGCAATCCTTCAAGCCATGTCCGAATGTTTAGTTTGGTGTTCTTCTGCTCCGCCTCAACACAAACAGTTCTCACGCGCAAGGTCGGCATTACAGAGTACAAAGGTCACTTGAAGTTGAAGCGCTCAACCGCTGAACGGCATATAGAGACCACACTTCTGCGTCCTACGTACAGCTTACAGGCCGCAGAATTCATTAACCAGGATATGACAACGATATAGTAGCAGAGCACGACGTAGAAAGCCACAAAACCTCGCTCACATTTTACAGTTACGCCCACTTCTGTTAGTCACGTGAGCTACGTTGCCGTTACGTGAAAATTAAATCCCATGCCTTAAGGTGGCAGAGTGGTTTACTTGTGGCAGTCCATAGCTCCCCCACCCTTAACGGAAGTTCTCCACCACAGTGCTTCAAAAGTGGTAACGCAATGGAATAACTACGGAATAACTACGGTTTCTACCCGGGACTGCCACACTTGTAACAGTAACATTCTAGTTCTGACATTCTGAGCCATCAGAACGCAAGCTAATTGCTTAGCACATACAATTAACAAGTTAGTAGTGGGTCACATGTTTTACCACAAAATGTTGTTAACTAACTTACTGTCATCATCAGTGATGACCACGGAGGCAATCTGAGGATCCAGAGACACTGTGTGAGTTTGTACTGTAACGAGCAGCACCATGAAGGACTCGTCCTCTTCCTGAATATCATCAGGAATGATTTCAATCTCGGAGCACAATTGTTGTGTATCACTCTCAAAGGTAAGCTCAGTTTTCTGTTTCTTGTAATCTTTTCCAGCTGTTGAGAAAGACCAAAAGTACGTACACTTTCAGCAGGAAATCAGTAAATAAGCCCAGTAGGTGTACTTATCTATTTGGTAGACAGTGATGTCATTCATAATGAGACACCATGAGACACTATGAGACACCATAAGACACCATGAGACACCATGAGACATCATAAGACACCATAAGACACCATGAGACACCATAAGACACCATAAGACACCATGAGACACCATAAGACACCATAAGGGACCATGAGACACCATGAGACATCATAAGACACCATGAGACACCATAAGACATCATAAGACACCATGAGACACCATAAGACACCATAAGGGACCATGACACACCATGAGACATCATAAGACACCATAAGATATCAGGAGACACCATAAGACACCATGAGACACCATAAGGGACCATGAGACACCATAAGACACCATGAGACACCATAAGACACCATGAGACACCATAAGGGACCATGAGACACCATAAGACACCATGAGACACCATAAGGGACCATGAGACACCATAAGACACCATGAGACACCATAAGGGACCATGAGACACCATGAGACATCATAGAGACACCATGAGACACCATGAGACAACATAAACAACCATGATACCAATGATAAATATATCAGGCTTTCCTCTCAGTTTTTGTGTAAGTGATCAATACCTGTGTGAGGGGGAAGGAAACATTAACACAGGAGAAACACCTCACACACCTTGAGCTGATTCCGTGTCCACAGTTATGAGTTGAATTGAAACAGGAAAAGAGATGGTTCCAGCCTTCAAGTGAGCACACACTCTGATTGAGCCATCCCCCTCTGATACAGTATAGGACTTCTGCTCAAAACCAATCTGAATAACTAGATAAATGGAGAAGGTTTATTGTTACAACTGATGAAGAACAAAATATACTCCTTGATAACTGGATAAAATGAATTGTGGATCAACAAGACAGTGTTCTTCAAACGAGACTTGGGGTGCGGTTTACAGTCGACATATTGATGGATCGCTAGGTCCTGTGAGTGTCTTGGGGTGTGGTTTACAGTCGACATATTGATGGATCGCTAGGTCCTGTGAGTGTCTTGGGGTGTGGTTTACAGTCGACATATTGATGGATCACTAGGTCCTGTGAGTGTCTTGAGCTGTGGTTTACAGTCGACATATTGATGGATCACTAGGTCCTGTGAGTGTCTTGAGCTGTGGTTTACAGTCGACATATTGATGGATCGCTAGGTCCTGTGAGCATCTTGGGGTGCAGTTTACAGTCGATATATTGATGGATCACTAGGTCCTGCAAGCGTCTTGAGGTGTGGTTTACAGTCGACATATTGATGGAATAATGTAAACTTTCCACCCGGGACCTGTCACATATTGAGTATACCGTACTCGCTCTAATTATCCAATGATTAATTATTAATACGGTCGTTCGGCATTAAATAGAAAGCAAATAAATCTCGCACGTGGCTTGTTCGAGTGTCATTAGAACGGATTAGTACGACAGCTGAGGAGACAGCTGAGAGATTAGGCCTACCTCTCGTGGTAGGTAGGTCTATCGTCGACATCCTCGTCAGCTCTAGTGTCACTGTACTCTCTGACAGCGATCGCAAAACAATCTTCAGCATTTTCATGTTCCCTTCCCCCGCTTAGACGCTGTCCAAGATGTGGTAACCACACTCTGCGATAAACGTGGAAGCTTGTAACAGCTGCAGTGAAGCTGAACTCCGAGTCGTCTTCTCGAGCTCCTGCCATACTGTAATACTTGTGTACACCGCGTGGTGTGGCCGTTCGGCGTTAAGTAGAACAGGTAAGCAAATTTGAAATTCAGCATGTTCAATGAATTAGGAAGGAAACAATATGCCGTTCGAGCTATTAGAATGTTCAGATAATTAGAGCGAGTATGGTATACATTCAGTGCAGCCCCTCTTTATGACACTCCTAAATGAGACAACTTGTAACAGTATTAGACATGTCTCACCTTCACACTCCTCCAACTCTGGACCAATGATATCAGTTTCGTTGTCGACACGATAAGCATACACTCCCTCCACTCCCACATTGCTACTGTCCTCCACCTCTCTTGCTGCAGGAGTACGTGAATCAGGTAGCGTATAGGACCTCACCCCATCTCCTGCATTAAACCCTATGCCACCTTCTCCCCACTGAATGTCAGTGTATATGAAGAAAACAAATGACTTCTCTCCGTCAGTTGTCAACACAACCTGAAGTGTGTTTACCTGTAATGTAAAAATAATAGCAAGTATTAGCCCTCATTCCCAGGCCTTTCCATTCTTCAAGTATTTTCACCTGGGAACGAGACCACTTGGTTGCTAAACTTAAAATTGAGGCCGAATGCTATGAATCTCATTGTGTACATTTCTCCTTAATTAAAACAATTTCTGGCAAATGGTACTAGCTTACCAGATCAGTACGACCGCCTGAGTAAACCGTATTCTGTGGAACTTTATCCCACGTTGCAATCAAAAGATGACTCGGATGGAATCTTCCAATGGAAGGAAAAGTGTCTTCAACGTAACGCTGAGTTCTAGTTAGCAAGTGACGGTCAGTGGTCGTTCGATAGTACACATGTCCGAATCGTGCGGTCTCAAAATTTTCCCAAAATAGAGAAATCATTGCGTGATCTTTGTAGGGGAAGGGCTGAGGCATTGGTACATTGCACGGCTGGTTGAAAGAGAGCACTCCGTTGAGGTTCACCTGAGGAATAAGAAAGATTCAAAAAAAAAAAAAATTAAGGAATAAGAAAAATTCGAAAAACAAAAAATTTAAGAGAATGCAGCTGACAGCCAACATGTGTACACTGATTCACTGGTAGCTTGTCCAGTGATTTTATTTCCGAAAATTTATTTGCAGTACATATTAGGATTGTGAGGATTGTGAGGATTGTGAGGATTGTGAGGATTGTGAGGATTGTGAGGATTGTGAGGGTTGTGAGGATTGTGAGGATTGTGAGGATTGTGAGGGTGGTGAGGATTGTGAGGGTTGTGAGGATTGTGAGGATTGTGAGGATTGTGAGGGTTGTGAGGGTTGTGAGGATTGTGAGGGCTGGTGGTTGTCTGGTTGTCGTAGCTCAGTGGCAGAGCACTGGCTGCACAAGCCAGGTGTCCTGGGTTCGATTCCCGGCAACTGCCGGCCTTTTCGCTTTCCTCTATTTTTGCCTCAATTCTCTCTATTCCAACATAAGGCAAGAGTTCCAAGCATTTTTTTTCCACCCTTTCTTCGCTTCTTCCCAGATGATGACTCAAGCAGTCAGTCAAAACGTTGGCAAAGCTATCTGATCTTAGGTTGCTGACAGAGAACTCTAATCATACATTTTAACAAAAGTTGCTGCTTTCTTTGCATGAAGTTTTCAATCTGGCAGGCTATACTAGGAAGATGCCTGAGCAAGCAGCACATTGTGCTGATTTTATGTCATGGCACACAAACCATGATAGCAAGAGGGTTTGTGACTGCCCGCTGTCAGTCAGGGCAGCTACTAGGGCTACACATGCATGGACTAAGCTAGGACACATGCATGGACTAAGCTACAGGACACATGCATGGACTAAGCTAGGACACATGCATGGACTAAGCTACAGGACACATGCATGGACTAAGCTACAGGACACATGCATGGACTAAGCTAGGACACATGCATGGACTAAGCTAGGACACATGCATGGACTAAGCTAGGACACATGCATGGACTAAGCTACAGGACACATGCATGGACTAAGCTACAGGACACATGCATGGACTAAGCTACAGGACACATGCATGGACTAAGCTACAGGACACATGCATGGACTAAGCTACAGGACACATGCATGGACTAAGCTACAGGACACATGCATGGACTAAGCTACAGGACACATGCATGGACTAAGCTACAGGACACATGCATGGACTAAGCTACAGGACACATGCATGGACTAAGCTAGGACACATGCATGGACTAAGCAAACCGTGAGCTGAATTTCTGGAGCGTAGTTTGTACATGGCCCTTACCTGAAGCAACTTCAATCACCGTGCATACCGTCTGTAAGTAGTCTGCCGTGAAGTTTGTCTGTCATGCATGGTCCGTAGTTGAGACAGCTTATTAAAAAACAAACATACACAAGCTGCGAAGCATGCTTCAACTTCAGTTGTCTTTGCTCTGGGTCCCCAATGCTGCACTCGGACAGTAGCCCTCCACTGGCCTTCACATGCTTCACGATATCGACCTTCGTGAAATATTTGAATGCGCTCATTTGAAATTTACAGTAAGTGGTCGGTCCAAGCATAGAGATGCACACATGTGTGCGCAATGCAGTCACGCTAGTGTTGGGCTCGCTCAGGCTCGCCCCAATTAAAAAGAATGGACGATCACTCCTGGCGGTGATCTACTCACAATCTTCACTTGCAATTGACGGTCTCAGAAACGAGCTAACCAGAGTTTCACACTGAAGGGGGAACCCCCCAAATTTTAAGACTAGACTTCCATTATTTAATGTATGTAGCAACAATGTTACCAAATAAGGAATGTAACAACATATTACCAAATGTAGCAACAACGTTACCAAATAAGGAATGTAGCAACAAATATTACCAAATAAGGAATGTAGCAACAACGTTACCAAATAAGTAATGTAGCAACAACATTACCAAATAAGGAATGTAGCTTACATAAAGAGTGGTTTCGTCTTTTCCAAAGAAGTGAAAACTTGGTTCCAGTGTCACTGGGGGAGAACGGGTTCTAGAAGAGGCAACTATTCCAGTAGGGACCTCCTCATCTCCTGCTCCAGGTCCAAAAGGGTAGAGTCGATCTGAGAGGAGAAGAGATAAACTGGGTATTTAGCTACAAAATGTGCTCCAGATTTTCTCGTATACACTGCATCTGTATAATGGATATAACTCGTTACCTAGGCAACTTGAAAAGTCACTCACAAATCTCAATAAATGGTATTTATTGTGTTTAGTTCATAGCAGGCAGAATACTTTCAATGTGACTTCAACTGAAAAAAAAACCCAGACTTACAGACTGATATAAAAAAGTGCAGAACATACGTTTGTATAGTACTAGTGCACACCAATGATGTAATAATATCCAATGATGTAATAATATCCAATGATGTAATAATATCCAATGATGTAATAATATCCAATGATGTAATAATATCCAATGATGTAATAATATCCAATGATGTAATAATATCCAATGATGTAATAATATCCAATGATGTAATAATATCCAATGATGTAATAATATCCACAAGGAATAACCTTACACTACACAGCCAAAGTCCCAGTCTCGCTCCAAAATTTACTCACCCCCAGTGTGTGGTGGTGGATATACAGTACTAGACAGATGATCGAGCCTGAATGAAGTATGGTGCTGGTCCCACAGTTAGTACAGCAATGGCTGTGGAAGTGCATGCCCACATACGTAGCTGATGACATGCGCTAGTCTGAGCTGCTCTAGCATACTCGCCACATTTCATGATGTTATTGACACACGTGACTGGGACGGCCACAGTCAGTCGGATCACATCTTCTGTAGACCACGCTAGTGTGAGGTTCACTCAGGCTCACCCCAAATACATGTAGTACCAAACTTACCGTCTTGATCCAGAATCACAACAGCTGTTCGACTGGCAAAGACAGGAGCGTCCGTGCTTGTCAGATGGATGAGAAACACTTCATAGGGCTCGTCAATAATCTTGTCGTTAATAATAGTAATGTTCACACAAGCACGCCGTTCTCCATTAACACGAAAGACGATAGGCTCATGTGCAGCAAGGTAGTCAGAACCAGCTGTGAAGTAGAAACACAACCGTGTGGTAAACATCAGAATACCAACACATTAAACCAAGACTTTTCTCTTCTGAATTTTGCTTCACAGCTTTGGAGAAAAGTGCCCGGATGAATTTCTCACATGATACTGTGCCACTGTGACAATGACCTCAATTTGGTAGCTCCGTGTGCGCTTGTCGATCAAGTCATCTGGGTCTCGATGCCATCTTTCTGGCTCCCAACTCACTCACACAAGAATGCTGAGAATGAGCATTCTGTAGCATTGTTACTGTTGAATCCAGCACTTTTGACATCACAGTGGCACAGCATCGGAAAATCTCTTAAATCCATTTTCTCCAAAGCTGCAAGTCAACATCTGAAACAGCAAGCCTGGGTTCAAGGCTACCAAACAATATGCTAACCTTTGGCAGAAACATCCTCTGTCCGCAGTACGGCTGAGGCAGTGCGGTCTCCACTGAGAGTCACATTCGTGACGACACAAATCGTGAAATTGTTGACATCCTCAGCGATGGCTTTTGCATATACTGCATTCTCAAAACCAACTCCAACAACATCTGGAGATGGAGAAGCAGGTGAAAATATTTCCTGTTCTAATTACAAGTGTGTTAACAGTACAGTAGGAAGTCACTTATCCGAACATGCTGGGACCAAGGGGTGTTCGGATAACTGAACAGAGCGGAGTACTTTCCATTTAATGCACAGCAAAAGATTTATGACTATCAAGACATTATTTTGGGGGTCTGGATAAGTAAAGATTCAGATAACTGAAGTTTGGATAAGTGACTTTCTGCTGTATAGAGCTTTAAAAAACTCTCAGCTGGCTCCTGCGTAAGTGGTTCCATTACCAGCTTATGATTTAAAATGAGACTTCTGAGGGTCTCAGAATGGAACTAGAGTCTGGGAATGAGGCTACTGATGGTCTAAATTGGGATGACTAACAGTCTGGGAATGGGACTGTTGGAGGTTTGGAGTTGGACTAATAACAGTCTTGGAATGGGACTACTACTAGTCTGGGAATGTAATCGTAATAGCAATTACAAGGCTTCAACACTTCCACAACCCTTTCCTCAGGAGAGGGCTGGGTCTGGGCATGAGACTAAATGAAAATGCGTGAACATACAACAGCTAAACTCACCCGAGTCAATAATGGTAACTTTGTATTTATCCAGAGGTACGTCAAAAGCATACTTAAGTTTGAGTTCCACATAAAATGATTCTTCCCTCTCGTCAGAATCATCTTTCAAAATTGAAATATCCACACAGTGTCTCTGGTTACTCTGAGTAAAAGAGCGTTCTTCCTTGATGCTAACAAAGTCACTGCCAGCTGTGAAAAGAGGACAAGAAACCCGTCTCACAGCAAGAACAAAAGATTTATTGTTCAAATCCTAAGAGATGCATGGTGCAAGGTTCAGTGGCAGATTGCTACGCTACTAGAGTGACTCATGCAAGTCATGTGGTCTATATTTCCTGCTCAGGCTGCAATGCAAAACCACAGCATTTGTACAAGAAATCATCTTGCCCATATAAGGTAAGCACTTTTATGCTAATTCATGAGAGAAATGATTATCAGCCAAAGGCTTTCTGCTTTCTGCAGTCCAAGGCTTTCTGCAGTCAGCTGTGGTCTGCTAACACTCTGTTAGTGCCTTCCTTCCCTTCCCCTTGTCCCACCTTTCGCCTACATAAGTGTATTGCCATCGCTTGTGGGTCTATATAATGGCTTAGAGCCCCTTCATCCCCCCACCTCCCTCTCTTCAAAAACTTGCTCATGTTCAATGTTGTCTCCCCATATTTAGGTAACTATTAGATACACATGAGACTGGGCTCACTGTGACCTTCAGCTGTGTCTGGCACTGTGGAGATGACCACGTTCATGGGCGTGTACTCCTCAGCCAACTGGCCAGAGACGGCACAGACAGTCAATGTTCCCTCGTCCTCAGTGACAAAGATTTCACTCGCATCCGATTCAAACTTTATATCAGGTACCTCCGAAATTTCTGCAAGAAGGGAGGAATAACACTTTTATACCATGGCCTTCTTAGCTGACTACTGCACCAGCCTCCTTGATTCTTGAGCTAACTACTGGACCAGCTTGTGTACAACTCAAAATCCTGGTGCAATTTTGCATTTACCATACAATTGGCACAATGAAAAGATGTAGCAACAATTACAAGTTTACAACATGTTGTTCCAAACATTATGCATAGACAATGTCACGATATTCAACAGGTCTGTTTGAACTCACTGAATTTTGGATACGCAGAGCTATCACATATGCAGTACTCCTCGCGGAATGGTATCGGAAAATCCGGTGGAAAGCAAACCAGAGCCATTCTTAGCCCATAGACATTTGGACCTACAAGAATTGCAATAATACAATCATATTTTTAGGGTCTCCTTTCTCCCTGTCACCATGATATACAATCTATAACTTTGCACACAACAACAGTGAGAGTCGGTACGCCTAGATATTATATGCAGTCGACCACTGTTCAGGATATGTTTTGGCTAACGTGCAACTTCACACCAATCAATATGTTACATGTGCACTGCCTCATCTGCTCACGCTAGGTCTGGATCAATCGCGAGACTAAACTAGCTAGCTATCCCACATAACTAACATTTAAAAGCAATAGGGTGTTCCTTTTCCTCGCCAAAGATGAGCATGCCTGCTCCAGCAACGGCGGGGTCAGTTAGTGGTCTGCAGACGTCATTTTGTGAGAAGGTTTCGCTGGTTGTTGGGAGTCCGGGTGGGCACGATAAGTCGACGTACGGACAGTCTGTCTCCGGTGTCGCGGAGGTACCCTGCGACACGACCACACGGTAGCACAGCACGAGTGCAAGTAGGTAGAAAATCGACGACTTCATCGTTGTTCAACCAAGCATCTACCAATAATGAGTAACAGTACAAAGTTCAAAGGAAAAGGCCGAGATCATATATATACATAGCGGCTCGGGTCTGACTCGGGGCCATTGATGGTAGAGTGATAGTGCTACTATCCTCTCTAGTAAACAAATCTCGAATTTCAAAGCTGCACTATCAGAGAATTAAAGCTTTCTCGTAATCATTAATAATAAGATGAGAACCATGTTGACCTGAATCGCAATCTGGAGAGTGTATTAATTAATTGGCACTCCAAATTGACATCCTCCTATCCGTTGAGTTTTACTCAGGTTCAGGCAGGGTTCTGCTTATCATCTACCAGCAAGCGTTCTTTGAAGATTGGTGCAAGAGAGCATGATACATGCATGCCATGTGCCACGACCATAATAATAGAAGAAATCGTGAGGTTGATGAGGAGACAATCTGGCTCATTGTATACGTATAGCTGATGTATGCATTTTCTTATGTGTCTTGGTATGAGATATTAGTATCATTTTCTCAGTATTAAATCCAGTGCATGGACCATATCTCCCCGAAAAAGGCAGGCCTGCATGGCTACATGTGCTATGCAAAGTCACCGATTGGTAATAAGGACTGCATCTCAGTGGTCATATTTTGAATGTGAACGTGCTTGAACGCACACACCTGTATACAAGCCACCTGGCGGCCTTTCTTGCATAAGACAGCATGCAGTCTCCATCCCATGGTTACCCAGTACAGTTAGCTGATGAGGCTGGAACATGTCCTGCCTACTACACATAACATTTAGGCCTGCATGCATTTCGTCAAGTGTATGATTCACAATTGTTCCTGGCACTTTGTACATGCAGCACACAATATTATTGCAAAAGACCTTGCAACACTGAGACACAATATCTAGATCCGTAAAACCGGTACAAAAATTCACTTTGAAGATCAAAATTTTCTCAGCAGACTAGTCTGCTGTGGTGTTTAAAAAACATTGCACAATAAAATGTGTACAAATTTTAAAGATACACAAACACCATTTCACCTTTGACCTGACAACAAGTCAAGTCTTTCAAGAATGTCTTGCATTGTTGGTCGTTTGTCTTCATCTTCTTGGATGCATTGCCGGACCAATGGAACTACCACAGGCCAGGGGATTTGTCCAATCATCTGTTCCCGTTCATCCACTGGTGGTAGCTGGCGAGTGCAAGTCTCAATGAACAGAATCCCACAACTGAAAACATCCATCTTAGGAGACTGTTTGTATGGATTGTAGGCCTCAGGGGCAGCATATAGCGGGTTTCCAGGACCAGTAGTTGACACTTGAGATACAAAATTTGTGGAACCAAAATCAGAGACTTTTGCCTTCCATGTAGTTCTTGAGGAGGGTTCTAGTAGCACATTAGCACTGCTGATGTCGCGGTGGATGATTGGTGAGGGCTGCATTAAGTGGAGGTAGTTGAGGGCCCTAACTACATCTGAGAAGATTGACATTACTTGAGTCCATGAAAGAGGGTTAGTAGCGAGTACATTTCTCAGGCTAGTGTGCATCAGCTCAGTCAGGATGATAGGCTCTCCTTCAGTTGTGGCACCGATGAACTGCAGTAGGTTGGGGTGTCTGACACGGGCTGCCATGTTCATCTCTCGCGTGAACAGCCGCAGGTTGTGAGGAGAAATGATCTGATTGTGAAGTGTTTTAGCAGCAACACGCTGTCCCCTGAAGAGAGCAACTACGATGGCCCCCCATCCTCCTCTTCCAATCTCTTCCTTGGTAATCTGAATCTCTTGTCGTTGCACAGCCCAGAAAGGTTTCTCTTGTGGGTCAGACTGTGCATTCAGCACAGACCTTTCCAGCTCCTGTATCCTCCTAGTGAGTGCTTCAACACTCCCAATACGCCCCTCAGCAGCTTCTGCTCTCCTCTCAGCAGCCTCCGCTCTCCTCAACGCTTGCTCACACAGGGTCAATGCCTCTTGGACGGCCTTCTCCACTACTTGTGCTCGCTGCTCTGCCAGCTGTGCTCTCTTGTCAGCCTCAAGCACTCTCCGCTCTGTCACCAGGGCTTTACTCTCAGCTTGTTCAGCCTTGGTTTCTGCAGCCTGAGCAATGTTGAGTATTTGTGATAGTCTTTAGAAATCAGTCAAAATACCACCTCCATGAAAATGTTGAACCTTTGCACAGATATGCTGTTTGTTTAAGCTAGTACTACTACTGTGCACAACTGAATAAGATCCCTGGATCAAGAGGTCTTCTCTCGTACGGATATTACCTATGTTCTACCAAACTTTAACAACTGCATAAGCAATTGAGTACCTACTATGATTAGGCAGGTTCACTATTTTAGTACAGCTGATTTTAATGTGAAGTTTCCAGTAGCTCTAGTTTCAAAGGCAGTAAATAGATAGTAAAGCCATATTAGTAGTTAGTTAATACAGTATGGTGATACTCAAAGTACCTTGGCTTGTTTTTTAGCATCCAGAGCCTCACGTTTAGCCTGCTCTGCTTCACACCATGCACGATCACACTGAAGTTTCAGCCATTGACTGTTCTGCCCATCTGTCTGATCAGTGGTCTCTGCATTAGAACTGCTTGCTGGATCTCCAGGTGCCCTTGAGTCTTGAGAGAAACACATCACAATAATCCCAAAGTACGTACTAGTAGCCTCATTCCCTGGTCCACTCTTTTTGATTCATGTTCACTAAGAATGCAAACCAAAGAATAAAAAAAGCAAAACAAAACAAACAAACAAACAAACAAACAAGCAAACAACAACAGCAAAAACAACATAACAATAACAAAAAACACAACAAGCAAATAAACAAACAAACAAACAAGAAAGCAGAGAAGGCCTGGGAGCAAGACTAAATCCAAAATATTGTATAGCTGGAAATATTAGCAGGTTAGCAGACTCCTGAGCCCACATGACAGTTCTTCCTAAACATTCTAGTTGTCAAGTGTTTCTGAGACATGATGTGCTCTCACACAGTGTCCATCCATACACACTCCACATTCTCTGTAGTGATGTTAGCATGCAGAACTGTATTTTGCATAAGCCTCAAAGCACAAAACTAAAATCTGCCAAGTTTGATTTTGCACTATTTCCGGTATGGTATGGCACAACATGCATAATACTTCTTACTACTCATGCACTATGTCACCTCTTCTTAATTTTCTAGACACAATCTCTACGTCTGCCCAGTGAGCACGACGAGCCTTTCGCAGCTTGTCCCAGGTGAAAAGTGCTGGACCAGCCACACTGTGTGTCTGTTGAAAGTACACTCCCAACTCTCCCTGTGAGGCAGAACCAATGTCCTGTCTTGCTCGTACTCTCATTCCTGGTCTTAGAGTATTTTTGACATAGTCACTGTACTCAACGTCCGTGGGGAAATCCCCCCTTTGTTTGTACTGGATATTCTCCTCTATAACTGTGTGTGTATGTGTGTGTGTGTGTGTGTGTGTGTGTGTGTGTGTGTGTGTGTGTGTGTGTGTGTGTGTGTGTGTGTGTGTGTGTGTGTGTGTGTGTGTGTGTGTGTGCGTGCGTGCGTGCGTGTGTGTGTGTGTGTAGATACTGGTAAGCTGGCATAGTGTTACACTGCACATGCAGGCACTCATGCAACTGTGGCAGCTAGTGTGCACCCCCACCACATCCCCACCACATCCCCACCACACCCTCACCACACCCTCACCACACACCCCACCACACACCCCACCACACACCCTCACCACACCCCCCACCACACACACATACAGGATGGCTCATAAAGTGGAATGAGTTCCACAAAGTTGTCTGGAAACACTCCCTCCTTTCCCTCAAGCTCTCCCTTCAACCATCCTTCTTCTCCCTTGTCAAGCACATGGACAACCTGCAGAAACAATCATAAGTACAAATTCTTTAGTAATCACATTATGCTTAATGATGGCAGTGTGTACCTGTCCAGGACTGATGTTCAGCTCATCTTCATCTTCTGCTTCATAGCTAAAATACACCACAGCTCTGCGGTCTTTCACCTCCACAGCTGTACAAATGCAATCAACAACATAATTAATTATAACTTACATAGAAGCATTTCAAACAGAATCAAGATTTTTGATTGTGCTCGATAACTTGATTATTCAGTTTCAAAGCTTAATTGCTTGATTTATCAAATGACAAAATGGTAGCCAGAACCTAGTATATGAGAAGATTTGGCTTGATTCCTTGATCAGCACTTGAATGGAACATTGATTGCTTGATTCCATTCTGTTCCAAACACTTCCACAGGTAATACCGTAATTCTGGAAATTAATGCGCGGTTAAAGTAATGCGAATCAGTTGAATGTAAGGGTTTTGCATAATAAATAATGCGAACTAAGACTACTGATATAAATGAATACCGTTTTTAAACAATGCGTGTGTAAAATGCCTCGCATTGTTCGCATTTATAAAATACCACATTAATTTCCGGAATTACAGTATATAAGTGACTTACATACTATATCTGAACTATACTGGGTTTGTGCTCTATACCAGTCTGACCTGGGAATGAGGCAGCATCTGTGGTAATCTTGGGTAACAGTTCCACAAAGTTGTCTGGAAACACTCCCTCCTTCTTCTCTCCCACCACCACACCCTTCCACCATCCCTCACACTCCTCGCCCAACACATCCACCATCTGCCAGGGGAAACAACAGCCAGCCAATCAGATAATACCACCAACATAGCTATAGCTGTAGATAAGGTTTTGGTTCAAGTATTCAAAAAAAAAAAAACTGTTTCATGTTCAATGCTTCCAGTCCTGCAGTTCATAGTACTACACACACACACCTATCGATACCAGTGTTGTTAGCCATAACTTTAACTAAATATTAGTATGTCAATAAAACCACAACTAACTATTGGAACCTAAACATCCTAGGAGAAACCATTACTATACTGAAACAGAAAAATTCCTTTTCCCACTAATTTAGTAAGTGACAAGTAACTAAACAGCAAGAGACAGAAACTAAATTATTTTCAGAATCTAAAAACTCACATAAATATTTTACTAACACAACACTGAATTCTGTACCTCTCCAGGTTTGAGGTGCAGTTCGTCTTCGTCCGCAGGTAGATACTCATAGAACACCACAGCTCTGCAGCCTTTTATCTCCGAGTCTATGTGACAACCATCACCATAATGACGGATTTCTGTACAGCTACAAACTAACATTACTTAAACTCTGCAGCACTAAGCTCTATAGGTTCTGTAGCACTGAAGTATAAGTCATCAACATGAGCATCTGTTTAGCTAGGACAGCACCAAGGCTTTTATCTACAAAGCACTGAACTCTAAAGTGTTTCAGCCAAGGTAAACCTACAGGTTTCAAGGCTAAGTCAAACACTGAGAAATGAGGCTGACCCTGGCCAATAGCCTCATTCCCAGCTCCTTTGCCCTAGCTGGGCTGGAGATCTGGGGTGAGGCTAACCCTGGATTATGGCTCCAATCATTTCCAGATCCCCAGACAAAGGCCTGAAAACAAGGCTAACCCCAGATGATGGTCTCATTCCCAAGTCTCCACTCCACTTAAACAGAGGCCAGGGAATGAGGCTAACAATCTTGTTACAGAGTTATTTGGTCACATGAAGTCTCGAACCTGTGTGATTGGCTGACGGTTCAGAGGGTTTCAAGTACTGGGAAATGAGCTCCACAAAGTTGTTAGGAAACACGCCCTTCCTGTCCCCCAGCACCCCTTGCCACCACCCGTCACACACCTCCCCCAGCACATCCACCACCTGCGGATAAATAAATTAAAGCAGTCACATTTACTCCAAATACTTGCTAAGTGTGAGTCTGGGAAGAAACACTGCCCCTCCCCAACTCCCAAGGCTCTTCAGGTATTAGGTATATTGCTGTACACTAAATGTGAGTATGGTTGCTTAGTAACGCAGTAACCCACACTGGCACCCTAGGGAATCCCTACACACAGACGATTTCAGTTTCTCCACACTAAAAATCAGACCAAAATCTCCCAATTTCCTAACCAAGAGCACATGACAGTGATGTCATAAGGACACTCTCATCATGTGTTCTTGCCTAACACCTTTCTGTACAGTGTATACCTACACTCCAATACAGGCAGCCATATAAAGCGCCTGCTTTGGCTGAGAAGTCAAGTCATAATAAGAGCATAATGCACAACCTGAGAAATGGCTGACATGACATAAATACAGGAAGTTTGGGGTACAGCACCCTATGGATTCCCGTCCCTTTTTCTGGATAGTGGTGAATAGTCTCATCCCGGGCGCTCCGCGCCGGGTACCAGGCTATCAGGTGAAGACCTGGATATGAAGCACATTTTAGCTGGTATATCAACTGCCATGCTATAGACCTTACATGTAACAGTCCACACTTACAGCTTCACTGTGTACATATACTCTCATTTACTAGCTTCATTTCAAGACGTATGTACATACCTGGCCGGGTTTGAGGTTGAGTTCATCAGGATGAACAGCTGTGTATCCATGGAGAACCATCACCTTCCGTCCCTTCAGATCTGTACAATAGAAACACTACAACTAACTCCTCCTCCCATGGTCTCACAGCCAGGTGTGGTTTGAGCTACAACTGGGCTCATGGTCTCATACCCAGGCGTGGTATGCTACAACTGGGCTCATGGTATGAGACTAATAATGCACCTATCAATGTTATTCCCCACTACCCCCTACCGGATAATAGTGGGGCAAGGTGGGGCTAAAATTGCCTCTATAATGGGGCAGATCCTGTAATCAAATCCCCTTGAAGAAGTAACATTACAGTATTTGAGGCATCCTCAAAGGTAATTAAATTCCCGACTATAGGGGCACCCTCTTCAGTCAACCCCCCCCCCCATATAATTCTCATCATTGATAGGTACATAAGCGCACTTGTGCTACAACTGGGCTCGAGGATGCTGTATACAGTGGAGATAGGTACAGGCTTATCATGTTGCCCATTCCAAATTTAGTATAGTTTAGTCAGTCACAAAGGAAGTTATGCACTTATAGGAGTGAGTGATAATATGCCTAGTAGGGCCATACCAATGGGGTAATTCTGACTAATATCTCTGCACTAGTACTACGGAGTTAACTTGTAAAAAACCTTGTCAACGTAGACCTGCTACAAGCACAGCTGATTTTCAGCTTTGTATCTTTTACAATGCTTCTTTAGCATCTGTGCATTGCAGCTAGCACCGCATTCCATGCTTGTTTACTGTAAACAAAGCCTTCAACTAGCTCCGGAGAAGCATACAAGAAGGCCTAGGGCAGCAGCATACACTATATGACACACTGAAACACACCTCTGACAGGTTTGGAGTCATTCATCACGAATTAGCGGGGGGACCTCACTCACAAAGATGGAGAGAACGACTTGTCTTGTTTTGTTTCGTCCCGCTAGCCACACCTCTTTGCATTCCTCACTGGAACGGAATACAGTCCATTCAGGAACAGAACGAGTACAGAATCGTCACATCATGGGAACCAGACCATAAGGCTCACAGTCACCAGTGAAGAGCAGGATCTCGGGAGTAGCAACTTCATAAAGGTGCTTATTGTCCAGTTGCCCCTGTTAGCTAGGTACTTACACGCTAACAACTATAATTTATTGAGGCACGGTCAAGACCCAGCTTGCCAACATGAGACTCCAACATGAGATGTCAGATCACTTTCAGTAAATGCAGCTGTGAGGAGCCTTCCGTAGTTTTGACTCTTGAGATAGTCAAATATTTACGGCACCTTGAATCATGTGATCACCTAGCCTGGCTATAGGCTCGCAAGCCACACCCTTTGCTAACCCTTCCTCTCTCTATGAAGGGTGTGGCTTGCGAGACTAGCCTGCCCGTTGCATGCAATACTGCTTAGACAGCTGGAGTTGGGCAAGGGAACACATTTATAATGGTACTTGAATAACTAACTACCAGTCTTTGATAGTCGTATGTTTCACCCGGTCCCAAATTTGAGCAAACTGGTACTTTCTACTTTGTGTGCTTGATTATGTGTCTATGAAACCAGTACACAAATCTGAGAAAATAAATTCCTTCATCCATCCATCTGTCTGCTGTCCTTGTCCAGCCTGCTGGGTCCATTTGAGTACTGCCATGTGGCTCCGGCGCATGAGGTGTCTCCTCCCCCACAGCTGTTACTCCACCCACAGTGGTCGACCCTCTCAGCTTCAGAGCGGGCCCGGACTGAGAGACTTTATCCCCTCCTCCAGTATTGTGGCACCGTCTGATGGCTTGGCTGAAGTGGGAGGAGGAAGGGTGCCTTATCTTAGAGATGAGGACATGGAGGGACAGGGAAGGAAAGGTCAGCGTGTTCCATTACCTCACTCTGACATAACCGTATGTTTTGATGTGAAACACCGGCCCTGTTCCACATTGGAAGCATGTGTTCCTGTGAGAACCTAATGTGACCACACACTGTGGATATGGGAGTTTTTGCATGAAAGGTTCACAGTAGCATGTTTGCAATATTAAACCATACTACTTTTTGTTGTTTGAAATGTTATGCCCTTAGTTGTTATACTAATCTGGATCTTTTGTCATGTTTTGTACTGTAATCTCTCCTCGTATGTTGGTTTCAGAAACAGTGTTCAGTGTGAGGGGTTAGCCTTTTTCCCAGGCTCTCCGGTGAGGGGAGAGTCTGGGAATGAGGCTAGTGAGTGGGGAGAGTCTGGGAAAAAGGCTAGTGAGTGGTAGTGTCTCTACTTATACACACATCATAAGCCATTGTGCATTGATACCTGAAGCAAGAGCAGTTATCAGTACTATCTAGCAGTCATGTTCAAGAGTTTCATCCTCTCTCTTCTGCAGTCTACTTTGAGACATACGGTTGTCAAATGAACGTCAGTGACACAGAGATAGCGTGGTCGGTGCTCAAGAATGCTGGATACCAGAAAACAGAGCACATCAAGGAGGTGCGTTAGCCTCGTTGGGACAGGGGGTGGGGAGAGAGGGGAGGGGGTGGGGCTGGGGAGGGGGCTAGGAGATATGTATGACTGTATGTATATAGGTGATATGGAATGCTCAATTAGCAGGGATGAAAGTGTTTTAGACAAGTCTTGGTTCACCCATTTCTAGCAAAGAGCCCTTCTTCCATGTACACAGGCAGACGTGATTCTGGCAGTGACCTGTGCTGTGCGAGACAATGCAGAGAGGAAGGTGTGGTCAAGATTGGACTACTTCCGGAGCCTCAAGCACCAGCGATCCAAAGATCTCTTCCCTCTCAAAGTTGGACTGTTAGGTATGTGAGGGGGTACAGTATAGGGCATGGCTCCACCTAGCCTCATTCCCAGGCTCTTCTCCGGCTCCACCATAGTGTGGTTACACCACATGACCTCATGCCTTACTGCAGGATGCATGGCAGAGAGACTAAAGACACAGCTGCTGGAAGGTGACAAATTGGTGGATTTGGTAACTGGTCCAGGTGAGGGATTGGTGATTAATCGGTGGTACATACAGGTAAATCCACATTACAGTCCTACCATAGCCCAGACCCTCAATATAAACACCTTTGGATAAAAGAAATATCCAAATTAGTTAGGTGTCCTTAATTTAGAAGGGAATTATAATTATGATGTTGGGTTGTGTTCTCGTGTCTTGATTAGCAGGACACAGCTTAGGGCCTTCAAGAGGGGTTTCACGTAGTATACTGAAGTGTTAGTATACTTGTACAGTAATGAAATGAGCAGATGATGTGATGCTCCATGCAAGGTTGTCCACGTTGGAGGGTATTCTTCATCACCCTCATTAGCTATGGGGGCTGTTGGAGAAGTTGTGTACAGTGAGGTACAATGTCTGGTTTCTCCTCAGATGCCTACCGTGACCTGCCGAGGATGTTGGCTCTCACTGAGTCTGGGCAGACTGCAGGTACAGTGTGACTGTGGGAGAAAAGGGAAGAGAAGAATGAGGGGGAAGGGGGGAAGGGGAGGAGGAAAAGGGAAGAAGGAGGGGAGGAGAAGGGAGGGCGAAGGAGGGAAGGAGAGGAATAGGAAGGGAGGAAGTGAGAGGGGGAAGGGAGTAGACAAAAGAATGGTGGGAATAGGAGGGATGGAGGAGAAAGAGAAAACAAAGAAGTGGAAGAAAATGAGATGGAGGGATGGACTGCTCACTGTTGGACTATTATCACTACACACACACAAACACACACACACACACACACACACACACACACACACACACACACACACATACACACACACACACACAAACACACACACACATACACACACACAGTGAATGTCCTGTTGTCATTGGATGAGACTTATGCTGACATCATGCCAGTCCGCATTAACAAGGACTCTTCAAGTGCATATGTGTGAGTTGGGAGGGGAGGTGAGGAGTGGAAGGGGAAGGGGGAAGAGTGAAGAGGAGGAGGCAGCAAGTAACTGTTGTTATGTTACAAAAGCCAAGTATGTTCCACCTCTTGTTTCATCCTTCCTTACCCCTCCTCCCCCATCCCACTTCCTCCCCCCCTCCTTCCTGCTCCCCTCCACCTCCTTTCTCCTCCCACCCTATCCTTACCACTGTATCACATCCTCCCCCCTTTGCCCCCACCTCCCCATTAATATTACTGCCATTCCTCCTCCCTCCCTCCTCCTTCTTCCTCTGACCTCAGTTCAATCATGCGTGGTTGTGAGAACATGTGCAGTTTCTGCATTGTACCCTTCACCCGAGGGCGGGAGAGGAGTCGCCCAATAGAATCTATTCTCCAGGAGACCAGAAAGTTGTCAGATGAGGTATGCAAAGTGTCCCATTTTCACCACAGTAAAAGCGTTATTCATCGAGGTTAGCCTTGTGCTAATGCAGACCTAACCCCAGCATTTGTTGCTAATGCAGGGTAAGGCCTGCAGTTTTCACAGAGGAATTATGGGCAGGACTAGGCCCTTCTCCCAACCTCTGGTACTCTGAAAGAGTTTTCCCATGTTTTTATTTCCAAGTGCCTTGACAAGGCTACTAGTATTGCAGTGCAGGCTGTTCTCAGTTGGTAGTGTTTGCTATTCTTATTGTGTGTTGTAGTTGCCTGAAGAAGGTCTCTTGGGACCAAAACGTTGCAATTTGATGAAGTTTGATGCACTGATTATTTGAGTGATTATTTGATCATTAACAGTCTTGCAATGTAGGCTTTTCTCAGTTGGAAAGGTGTGGTGTATACATTAGCTTCCTGGTGCTAGTCGCCTGCATGAGGTTAACACCATTCCTAGGCCATTTAAAATAACCCTACCAAATGGCCTGGGAATGAGACTAGCATTAGGCACACTCTGCATATACTTAGTCTTTGTAAAGCTTTCCTAGTTGCATTACTAACAAGCCGCACCATCTTTTGATGGAGGCATTTTCCAAGGTGTCTTGCTGTTACTTTTTGACCTCAATAGGGAGTGAGGGAGGTGACTCTACTGGGACAGAATGTGAACAGCTACCGTGATCTCTCTCAGAGCTCCGTTCCTCTCTCCTATGGCACCCGAACCCACCTTAGCCGAGGGTTCAGGACCATTTATCATGCCAAGGAAGGAGGCAGGAGGTTTGCTGATCTCCTGGAGCAGGTTTCACAGGTGAGGAGGGAGAAGGGATGGGAAGAAGGGCAGGGAGGAAGGAGAGGGAGGGAGGGGAGGGAGGAGAGAAGGGAGGGAGGAGAGAAGGGAGGAGGGAGGAGAGAAGGGAGGAGGGGAGGGAGGAGGGGAAGAGAGAAGAGGGAAGGGGAGAAGTGAAGAGAAAGAAGGTTAAGAAAGGAAAGAGGGAGGTTTGAAGGGAGGGGAACAAGAAGTTATAACAACGTCAGTCATGTGATAGACACTATAAATGCACATTCTGGTTCAGCGTCAAAATCACAGTTTTCTTCTCCAAGTTCATTTCTTCCATATCCTGTACACTTCTTCATCACACGCATCATATTTGTTGTGTGGAGGGGGGCGGGTGTTACCAGGGCAGGTACGGTCACCTGCCCCGATCCAGTTCAGATCTCGTAGGTAGAACAGCATGATGTCATCTTGGTCATTCACTGTGTCTCCCAGCTGTTTTTCGTGAGCGTAAATCTTGAAGACTGATCCATAGCAACGATACCACATTTCAGGGGTATTAAAACCGTATTCATAGCTGGCAGTACCAGGGCAGGTGTTCTTTTGTACATGTGGTTGCACTGCAGCCAAACCACTTCCCACTTTCTCTTGTAAGATACAGACCAACCAAGTCACCTACTCTAACGTCACCATGGCCTTTTGCACGGAAGATTTGGAATACATTTTGGTTGCAGCTGTTCCACTCATTTCCTCTCATGTACAGCCCAGGACATCTGCTTTTAGCGCAGCTAGTGGTAGTTGTTGAACAACCTAGCCAGTAAATTGTATACTGCTGAAAGGCTACAGTACTTCCATGTTTTACTGGTTCACCTGCGAACGTTGTGGAGTTATCTGGAGGGAAGAGGATAAGGTCATTACTTAATACAAACCTTTGTTGTCAGAGGCACTTCTGAATATTTGCTGTTTTAATAGACTTTCTGCACTACAGTAAAGGTCTAGGAAGGTGGCTATTTAAGCCATGAGTTTAGACACGATCTACACACTGCCCGGAACACTGCATCACTCACTGGTACAAACCTGCATTGTCAGAGGCACTCCTGGTCTCCCTCTGGTGCTGGTTCTCCTCAGACTTCTCCCTCCTCTCCTCCAACTGCTCCTGAACCTCCTGCAGGTAGGACTCTGAGGGGACATCCTGCTTGATATAGTAGAAGAAGTAGAGAAACAGTTAACAGTGAAGCTCAGCTTAGAGTCTAGAGTACTGTAGTAGCCATGTTTATATGTACATGCAACACAATATACCATACAACATAATATACCATGCAACACAATATACCATGCAACACAATATACCATGCAACACAATATACCATGCAACATAATATACCATGCAACACAATATACCATGCAACATAATATACCATACAACACAATATACCATGCAACATAATATACCATACAACATAATATACCATGCAACACAATATACCATGCAACACAATATACAAAGTAAGTGAACATACACACAACATGCATAACAACCCCCCCACACAACACATGCACATTCATACTGTAGTTAGTGCACAACTTAATGAAAATTCACAATAAAGCCACCAGTCTCACCAATTCCAAGGGTACAGAGTTCACTCTTGCAAGCATGATGAGGAGCACTGCTGCAGTGACAAGAACCTTCATTGTTGTACCCAGTTCTCACTTGACTACAGTGTTTGCAACATGCTTAAAAGCCATGAGTTTAGCAATGTGCCTGGAAGACTGCATCACTCACTGATACAAACCTGTGTTGTCAGAGACACTCCTGGCCTCCCTCTGGTGTTGGTTCTCCTCAGGCTCCTCCCTCCTCTCTTCCAACTGCTCCCGAACCTCCTGCAGGTAGGACTCTGAGGGGACACCCTGCTCATTAGCAGACAGTGTAGTAGATGGTGGAGAGAAGCAGTTAACTGTGCAGCTAATTTCCAGTGTACTTTAGTTAACTAACTAAATATATTTAACTGAATGAAGTTGTGGGGAACTATAACAAAAATTATTTTCCAAATCTAAAAACTTAGTCATCACAGTCTAGTGCATGCCATTCACAACAAAGCCAGCAGTCTCACCAATTCCAAGGGTACAGAGTTCACTCTTGCAAGGACGATGAGGAACACTGCTGCAGTGACAAGAACCTTCATTGTTGTACCCTGCTCTTTCACTTGACTACAGTGTTTGCAACTGTTTTAGTAGCACCTTCGACTACTATAAAGTCTTGTTAGTGTCTGGCAGCTTTATATACCACCACAGTTGAGGTGTTTGTTATGTTCATGGCTCCGTCACATGATGCAGTGTCATTATCCTCATTATAGGACTGCCACTGTAACGACTTTACTATATATGGCAATTATGATGGAGTCTTCCATGCTACACCAGGAGTACATAATGACGTCATTATCCACTTTTTTACATCATTATGTGCTCCTAGCTACACTTTTGTTACATCCAGTACAATTCCTTATGTACCACACTGAGGTGATTGTTATGTTGTAAAAACTCACTTGTGCTTTGGATAAGCAGTTCTGTCACATGATGCAAAGTCTTTGTGCTCATTACAATAGTAGACTGGGAGACACCATTGTAATGACAATACTATATATGGCAATAAAGAGGCTATGACAGTAAGAATGGAGTCTCTCATGCAGTCTAGTGCCAATTACCTAACACAGAACTCTTTGTCAAAAAGTTTTTATGAGGGTATGTATCATTTAAGATGTACTTTCTATGCATCAGCTCATGCAATCATTGTTGGTAGTACTTTCTACATGTTCATGTTAGTTACTTGGTAAGTAATGGATGTGTTTGGTTAACTTTGTTACTCTCTGAGGGGGGAAGGAGAGGAGTGAAGGGGAGAGGGATGAAGGGCAGAGGGGAGAGGGGTGAAGGAAAAGGGGATGCATGGGGGCAGGTTTGTTGAATTGTTCATATTGACAGCAGATCAGACCACTTAATGTTGCATACATATTTTCATCATGGCCTTACTGGTAAACTAAGTACAAGTGTTCATGTCTACACTAAATACAGTAATTATCCTGGTTCAGTGTCAAAACCACAATGTTCCCTACAAGTTCATCTCTTCCATATCTTGTATACTTCTCCACCACACGCATCATATTTATTGTGGGGAGGGGGGCGGGTGGTTCCTGGGCAAGTACGATGGTGGTTACTGCTGTATGCCCCAATCCAGTTCAGGGCTTGAAGGTAGAACAGCATGATGTCATCTTGGTCATTCACTGTGTCTCCCAGCTGTTTCTCATGAGCATAGATCTTGAAGACTTGCCCATAGCAACGGTACCACAGTTCAGGTGAATTAAAGCCTTGTTCATAGCTGGCAGTACCAGGGCAGGTGTTCTTCGTACATGTGGTTGCATGGCAGCCAAACCACTTCCCACTTTCTCTTGTAAGGTACAGACCAGCCAAGTCACCTACTCTAACATCACCATGACCTTTTGCACGGAAGATTTGGAAAACATTTTTGCTGCAGCTGTTCCATTCATTCCCTCTCATGTACAGTCCGGGACATGCACTGTTAACACAGCTAGTGGTAGTTGTTGAACAACCTAGCCAATATTGTTTTTGGTAGAGTGCCTGAAGGGCAACCATACTTCCGTGTCTTACTGGTTTGTTTGTGAGTGTTGTGGAGTTGTCTAGAAGGAAGAGAAGCATGTCACGATGATTTTCATTAATAACACTCTTGCAAAGAAATATGTATGAATGTTTCAGAGGATGTTATGCTTTTATTCCTAATAACTGTGTAAATGTGTGGCAGTTATTTATTGTGTGGTAACTGGGCTCTGCTGTTTTGTTTGTTTGTTTGTTATTGTAGCTGGACACTTCAAGGCCTGGCATCTTTGCACAGTGGAGCCCTTTCTGATAGATTTGATGACACTGTAATCAACCTCCCTTTCTATCTCTTCCCCAAGTTGTTGTTCAGAAGAAAGAAAAAGTTTGTTTCAAACATACTGTTCTAATTGCCTCTTCTTCATTGCTGACTTTCTTCCGAAATTGTTCAAGAACAAATTAATTTTTTGTTCACTTAATATTCATTGCTGCATTACAATGAAAGCCATGAGTCTATGGCTAGTTTGTAACTGCAGTGGCTGGAAGACCACTTCAAAGCTTGTTACTCAAACCTGTATTGTCAGAGGCACTCTTAAATGAGCTGTTCTAAGAAGCAATGAATCTAAGAACATGGCCAGTTCACAACTGAAATACACTATGCACCAAGATCGCATCATTGCTTTTCACTCACTGGTACAAACCTGCATTGTCAGAGACACTCCTGGCCTCCCTCTGGTGTTGGTTCTCAGGCTCCTCCCTCCTCTCCTCCAACTGCTCTTGAACCTCCTGTAGGTAGGACTCTGAGGGGACACCCTGCTCATTAGCAGACAGTGCAGTAGATAGTGGAGAGAAGCAAGTTAACAGTGCAGCTTGGCTTAGAGTGTATATAGGATGCTGTACAATAGTCATAGTCACACACACACACACACACACACACACACACACACACACACACACACAACACAGGTGCAGGCATACACACACACTGCATGGATGGGACTTAGTGCATGACAAAGCCAGCAGTCTCACTAATTCCAAGGGTACAGAGTTCACTCTTGCAAGCACGATGAGGAACACTGTTGCAGTGACAAGAACCTTCATTGTTGTACCCAGTTCTTTCACTCTTTGACTACAGTGTTTGCAACTTCACAGTTTTAGTAGCACACCTTCAACTACTAAGGTCTTGTTAGTGTCTGGCAACTTTATATACCACAGCTGTGGTGTGGGTGTTAGTTATCATCTGAGATGTACTTTCAACACATCATTCATTTTCTATGACAGTTACATTATGGGTTCATGCTTATCACTGTGTCTGAGGTGTACTTCTATGACAGTTACATTATGGGTTCATGCTTATCACTGTGTCTGAGGTGTACTTCTATGACAGTTACTTCTTAAGTACCCACCATACACAGCTAAGAAATGAGTTCATGTTTGTTATCGTCTGAGATGTACTTTCTATACATCAAGCTTCAAAGAGGTAGCAGAGACACTTGTCTGCTAGCCAATGTCTGTTCACATGCATCCATCTGCTGGCTATTATCCGGTTCTGAACCAGATAATAGCCAGCAGATGGATGCATGTGAACTGATACATGTTGGCTAGCAGACAAGTGGCTCTTTGAAGCTAGATAGAATTGTGAGGGGGTTGATGGATGATAATTGTGTTTTGGAATTCCTTTAATCATACTACCCACCTGTTCAATGAACCCTGAAACTGCAGTAACCATGCACTTGTGGTCATTGTAACCAAGTAGTTTTTGCAGTGAATTATCACAGCTAATGGCCGTATAGATCTGATACAGTTTGTCTAGCTGTGGCCAGAATGCTGAATACACAAACAGAGTGTGTCTCTGTGCAGCTGGGTGAGCAATAGAGAACTCTCTAACAGAATCCTTTTCATCGATGCAGAAAATGTACGAAACTGATTAACCATAATGGGTCAAATCTACTTATTTCTTTTACATGCAGTATCATCTACTATGAATGAATACTTGTTAGTTTGAAGTTAATAATTTGAAACAACATTCATATCTAACTTACAGTAGCTTTTTTGTGTCAAACACATTCATTTACTTGTGTCACGGAAAATAAATTTAGTCATAGCAACATTTGTGTTTTCATTGTAAACTAGGAGAGGGGATGGGGGAAGGGGTTGTTCATTTGTTCTCATTGACTGAAAAGCAGAACCATAATGTTGGCACACAGAAGTCATCATGGTGTCACTAAACATCTATACTAAATACACTAAATACATAAACATGTTCACATCTACACTAAATACACTAATTATTCCGGTTCAGTATCAAGATTACAATTTTCTCAACCAAGTTCATTTCTTCCATATCTTGTACACTTCTCCATCACACTCGTCATATTTGTTGTGGGGAGGAGGGCGGGTGGTCTCTGGGCAATGACGATGATGGTTATCATCATCATTATCATCGCCGTGTGCCGCAATCCAATCCAAGTCTCGAAGGTAGAATAACATAATATCATCTTGGCCATTGATTGTGTCTCCCAGCTGTTTCTCATGAGCGTAAATCTTGAAGACTGATCCATAGCAACGATACCACAGTTCAAGTGTATCAAAACCATATTCATCGCTAGCAATACCAGGACAGGTGTTCTTTGCACACAGGTGTTCACTGCAGCCAAACCAATTCCCACCTTCTCTCTTATAATACAAACCGACCAAGTCACCTACTTGAACATCTCCGGGGCCTTTTGCACGGAATATTTGGAATACATTTTGGCTGCAGCTTCTCCACTCATCCTCCCTCATGTACAGCCCAGGACATTTACTGATAGTACAAATAGTACTGGTTTTTGAGCAACCCAGCCAGTCAGATGTATACTGCTGAAAGGCAACAGTACTTCCATGTCTTACTGGTTCACCTGCGAATGTTGCGGAGTTGTCTGGAGGAAAGAAGAGCATGTCATTGGTGAACCACAGTCCTTTCTATGTCCTAGTAACACCGTTGCAAATGAGTATGCATGAGCCTGGAAAAAGGCAGGCTAGATGGCCTTGTCACCTGTCAGGTGATCAGGAAATAAGAACTGCTATCTCATGCAAGAAAGGCAGTCAGATTGCTGGTCTTGTCCTTAAAGCGAAAATTGCCGAAGGTGCTAGCATCTCATGCTTAAAAGCCATGAGTTTAGCAATGTGCCCGGAAGACTGCATCATTCACTGATACAAACCTGCATTGTCAGAGGCACTCCTGGTCTCCCTCTGGTGTTGGTTCTCCTCAGGCTCCTCCCTCCTCTCCTCCAACTGCTCCCGAACCTCCTGCAGGTAGTACTCTGAGGGGACACCCTGCTCATTAGCAGACAGTGTAGTAGATGGTGGAGAGAAGCTGTTAACTGTGCAGCTAATTTCCAGTGTACTTTAGTTAACTAACTAATACATTTAACTGAAAAAAAGTTGTGGGGAACTATAACAAAAAATTATTTTCCAAATCTAAAAACTTGGTCATCACAGTCTATTGAAACATCACTACAAAGCCAGCAGTCTCACCAATTCCAAGGGTACAGAGTTCACTCTTGCAAGCATGATAAGGAGCACTGCTGCAGTGACAAGAACCTTCATTGTTGAACCCAGTTCTCGCTTGACTACAGTGTTTGCAACTGTTTTAGTAGCACCTCTTCAACTACTATAAAGTCTTGTTAGTGTCTGGCAGCTTTATATACCACCACAGTTGAGGTGCTTGTTATGTTCATGGCTCTGTCACATGATGCAGTGTCATTATAGGACTGCCACTGTAACGACTTTACTATATATGGTAATTGTGATGGAGTCTTCCATGCTACACCAGGAGTACATAATGATACTTTTCACATCATTATTTACGTCATTATGTGCTCCTAGCTACACTGTTGTTACATCCAGCACAATTCCTTGTGTACCACACTGAGGTGATTGCTATGTTGTAAAAACTCAATTGTGCTTTGGATAAGCAGTTCTGTCACATGATGCAAAGTCTTTGTGCTCATTACAATAGTAGACTGAGAGACACCATTGTAATGACAATACTATACATGGCAATAAAGAGGCTATGACAGTAAGAATAGAGTCTCTCATGCAGTCTAGTGCCAATTACCTAACACAGAACTCTTTGTCAAAAAAGTTTTTATGAGGGTATGTATCATTTAAGGCGTACTTTCTATGCATCAGCTCATTGTTGGTAGTACTTTCTGTGTTCATGTTAGTTACTTGATCAGTAATGGATGTGTTGGTTAACTTTGTTACTCTCTGAGGGGGGAAGGAGAGGGGTGAAGGGCAGAGGGGAGAGGGGTGAAGGAAAAGGAGGTGCATGGGGGCAGGTTTGTTGAATTGTTCATATTGACAGCAGATCAGAGCACTTAATGTTGCATACATATTTTCATCATGGCCTTACTGGTAAACAAAGTACAAGTGTTCATGTCTACACTAAATACTGGTTCAGTGTCAAAATCACAATGTTCCCTACAAGTTCATCTCTTCCATATCTTGTAGTTTTCTCCACCACACACATCATATTTATTGTGGGGAGGGGGGCGGGTGGTTCCTGGGCAAGTACGATGGTGGTTACTGCTGTATGCCCCAATCCAGTTCAGGGCTTGAAGGTAGAACAGCATGATGTCATCTTGGTCATTCACTGTGTCTCCCAGCTGTTTCTCATGAGCATAGATCTTGAAGACTTGCCCATAGCAACGGTACCACAGTTCAGGTGAATTAAAGCCTTGTTCATAGCTGGCAGTACCAGGGCAGGTGTTCTTCGTACATGTGGTTGTATGGCAGCCAAACCACCTTCCACTTTCTCTTGTAAGGTACAGACCAACCAAGTCACCTACTCTAACATCACCATTACCTTTTGCACGGAAGATTTGGAATACATTTTGATTGCAGCTGTTCCACTCATTCCCTCTCATGTACAGTCCAGGACATGCACTGTTGGCGCAGCCACTGGTGGTTGTTGAGCAACCTAGCCAATATTGTTTTTGGTAGAGTGCCTGAAGGGCGACCATACTTCCATGTCTGACTATGGGTGTTGTGGAATTGTCTGGAGGGAAGAGAAGCATATCATTGATGAGCCAGAGTCCTTTTTGTGCCCTAGTAACTAGTTGCCGGGAATCAGGCTATCCTAGTTACAAACTATTAGTCCATGGCTAGTTCATAACTGATCTACACACACCCGGAAGACTGCAATGTGGCTGGAAGACTGCATCACTCACTGATATTATACACCAAGATTGCATCATTGCTTTTCACTCACTGACACAAACCTGTGTTGTTAGAGGCACTCCTTCTCTCCCTCTGGTGCTGGTTCTCCTTGGGCTCCTCCCTCCTCTCCTCCAACTGCTCCCGAACCTCCTGTAGGTAGGACTCTGAGGGGACACCCTGCTCATTAGCAGACAGTATAGTAGAATGTGGAGAGAAGCAGTTAACCGTGAAACTCAACTCAAGTGTCTAGGATACTGTACAGTAGCCATACCCACAGTGCATCCACACACACACACACACACACACACACACACACACACATACACACACACACACACACACACACACACACACACAGACACACTCTAGTTACTGCACTTGTTCATCACAGTCTACTGAAACATTCACACCAAAGCCAGCAGTCTCACCAATTCCAAGGGTACAGAGTTCACTCTTGCAAGCATGATAAGGAGCACTGCTGCAGTGACAAGAACCTTCATTGCTGCGGTGTTTACAATTTTCACAGAAGATTTTAGTAGCAACACTGGAACTACTAAGTTTTTTTGTATTTGGCAGCTTTATATACCACAGCTAGGTTATGGTGTTTTTAATCCTCTGAGGTGTACTTTCTACACATCACACTGGTTGTTTTTTCCTCCACTGTGGAGGAAAGAAATGTTTATTGTCAGTTAATGTGCTGAAGGTACATCTTTAAGCACATTCACGACTGTGTTGCCAGCGGATATATATATATCTTGTTGCCGAGCGCATTAGCGCGAGGCTCTGAATGAGGGATCTATTCTCGCAATGTACGTGCGTACGTACGTACGTACGTACGTACGTACGTACGTGTCGGTCACGCTTAGGAATGTCAATTTGCGGTATCGCTTAGGAATGTCAATTTGAGGTCACGCTCGGAATGTCAATTTGCGCTCACGCCCAGGCAGGATATCGGATACGTACATTACACGACGAAGCCGGGACGACATTTCTTGCCGACGGAGGACGGGGAGAACAGCGCGACTGGCCCTTCGCAACGTACGTATTTGCGGAGCGAAGTGCATAAACGAGTGCTGAACGCAGCCGACGGCTGCTGACTCCGGCTGAGAAAAAACAAAAAAGCAAAGAAGTCAGCCCACCGTAGAAAGCCAAGAGAGCGACAGAAGAACAAGAAAGAGTTCAAAAGTAGAAAGCACGTACTGGAGATTCTTCACAAGCCAGGTATTTAGGCTCACTCTTCACGTTACCGTTGTTCTTTGGACTCCACTATACTAAACGAGCAACGCCTGACACCTGCGCCGCGCGCCCCATCCACCATGGCGCTTGGAGCGGCGCGAGGCATCATGCGCATGCGTAGTCCTAGTTGCCGAGCGCATTAGCGCGAGGCTCTGAATGAGGGATCTATTCTCGCAATGTACGTGCGTACGTACGTGTCGGTCACGCTTAGGAATGTCAATTTGCGGTACCGCTTAGGAATGTCAATTTGCGGTACCGCTTAGGAATGTCAATTTGAGGTCACGCCCAGGCAGGATATCAGATACCACGTGCATTACACGACGACGTTGGGACGACGTTTTTGGCGACGGAGGACGGGAGGACAGCGCGGCTGGGCCTTCGCAACGTACGTATTTGGCTGAGTCAAGTGCAGAAGCGAGTACTGAACGCAGCCGACGGCTAGCGACTCTGACAAAGAAAAAAACAAAGAGGTCAGTCCACAGTAGAGCAAGAAGAGCACAAGATAGAGTTCAACAGTAGAAAGCACGTACTGGAGATTCTTCACAAGCCAGGTATTTAGGCTCACTCTTTACGTTATACCGTTGTTTTGTACTGTTCTTTGGGCTCCCACTATACTAAACGAGCAACCCCTGACACCTGCGCCGCGCGCCCCATCCGCGCATGGCGCTTGAAGCGGCGCGAGGCATCATACGCATGCGTACTCCTAGTCAACAAAGAGCCATGATTATTATTGAACCCAGTTGATAATCATTTGAACCTAGGCTGTTTGTTGACAAGATATATATACATCTGCTGGCAACACAGTCAGTGAATGTGCTTAAAGATGTACCTTCAGCACATTAACTGATAAACTTTTCTTTCCTCCACAGCCAGGCACTTTACTAAAGATGTGCTTTCAGCACATTTGCTGACAAACAACCTCCATGACTAGGTAGATAATATGTACATACATTATGGCACTGGCATGATCCTGGAAACTGAGATGCAGCCAGGATTTAAACCTGGATCTTCTGATGCTCTTACCAAATGAGCTACTGGAGCTCTGACATTGGAGCAGAGGATAGATGGTGTGCAAGTCCATTAGACAATAGACATAGTTCAATTCTCAGGCTGGATCTCTGGTGGGCTTAGTGAGTACAGAAGTGGTTCTTGCTGCAGGCTGGATCTCTGGTGGGCTTAGTGAGTACAGAAGTGGTTCTTGCTGCAGGCTGGATCTCTGGTGGGCTTAGTGAGTACAGAAGTGGTTCTTGCTGCAACCAGTGAATTGGGTATTAGCAGCCACTTTACATGTGCCAGCATCACCTGATCTTGATACTGACGTATGCACTACATATCTGAGTTCGTTGGCAGTCAAAGTGTTCCTGTTTCTGTCAATCAATATGTTGGATAACAGACGATTGGTTATGTTTCATGTTTGTGTTACCCTCAGGTGGATCCTGAAATGAGGGTGAGATTTGTCTCTCCACACCCAAAGGACTTCCCAGATGAAGTACGTATGTTACAATATACCTAGGTATCACACTATTGTACATATCTGTTACCGTCTATATATCATGACAACATTGAACTCTTGATCATAAACATCTGGTGTCTGGAGTGTTTGAATAAGTGATGAGGTTTAGTGTGTTATTTGTAGTTGTCCCTCCCCTCCCCTACATCCACCTCGTGTCCTCGTGCAAGGGTCTAGTACCAAGACTGACCAGGAAACTTTGTGTGATGATTCTTGTTTGTGTTGTGCACAGCTGTTGTACTTGATTCGTGAGCGTCCCAACGTCTGTGCCCAGATCCACCTCCCGGCTCAGAGTGGGAGCAGCGGCATGCTCGAGAGAATGAGGAGAGGGTGAGTCGTGTGGCTGTCGGGTGACTGTCAGGTGACTGTCAGGTGACTGTCGGGTGACTGTCAGGTGACTGTCGGGTGACTGTCGGTCTCCATACAAAAATGTCATAACAATGGTTCTTAAGTTGTCTCACTAGCCACACCTTTTCTTTCTCCAAAGAGTAACTTATGTACAGCAGTTTGTTGTGCTGCACTGTACAGTGTGGGCCAGACCAATCACAGTACAGGATTTGGTCATGTGTACTGATAGCTTAATTGTAAAGGCTGTGAAACTGTGATTGTTACTACAGCCATGCTAGCACTTAAGCAAATGAAACTGGATGCTACAAACTGCTGTAACGCAAGTTTCCACATCCCTTTTCCGTTGCAAAATGGCATGTGGCCGTTGAGGCTAGGTTTGTAAATATGAAGTTCTGTCGTCATTGGCAACCTATTTGCCACTCACCATACTTCAGTACTTCATGTGGTTATGCACATGTACAGGTACACACGAGAAGCGTTTCTTGAGCTGGTAGAAAACATCCGATCTATTATTCCTGGTGAGCAATGACAGCCAATTGTAATACCATCTCTGTGAATTATCTTCCTATACTTCATGACATGACCGGAGCCCTTAAATCTTGATGCACTTTTACAAGCAATTCACTGTCACAAGATCAATTCTTGTGAGATCAATTCTTGCGAGATCAATTCTTGCAGGATCAATTCTTGCGAGATCAATTCTTGCGAGATCACTCACCACTAGATCAGCTCTCATGTGGTCAATTTGTTATGAGGTCAACTCTCACATTGTTCAGTGGCAATTGAATTTGTGAGAATTGATCACATGAAAGAAGCCATTCAATTAGCTCGGACAAGCAGTCTGTCTCATGTGCCGTCTCCTTCCTCCTCCTGTTGTGCTGCAGGGGTGACCCTCTCTAGTGACTTCATAGCCGGCTTCTGTGGGGAGACAGAGGAGGAGCATCAAGACACTGTCTCTCTCATGGAGACTGTCAAGTTTGACATGGCTTACATGTTTGCATATAGCATGAGAAAGGTTAGTGCAGGGAGCCAGATTCACGTGAGCTGATATAACTCACACACACACACACACACACACACACACACACACACACACACACACACACACACACACACACACACACACACACACACACACACACACACACACACACACACACACACACACACACACACACACAACACACACACACACACAACACACACACACACACACACAACACACACACACACACACACACTACAAGAAAACCCACGCCTACCACCGCATGAAGGATGATGTTCCAGAGCCAGTGAAGAAGAGACGCGTCCATGAGCTTGTCTCCTCCTTCTACTCCACTGCAGCCATCAGGAACCAGAGATTCATTGGAACACACCAGCTTGTACTGGTGGAGGGGGTATGTGGGAGGGATAAAGAGAGGTGCATGGGGGGGGGGGGGGGGGGATGTCGGAGAGAGGAGGATGGGGGGAAGGAAGGGGGGGATGTGTGGGAGAAAAATATTTGGGTCTGTAGTGTTTATTAATAATTAACTAGTCTGAGCATGCTCATTTCTGTATCCTGTTCTAGAATATTCCACATAAACGTAAACACATGTATAAAAACCTTCCTTTGTCGTTTGTATTGTCAAGAAACCCCCCCGCACACACACACACAGTTCAGCAAGCGGTCCAAGGAGGAACTGGCTGGGAGGATGGACGGAGGGCACAAGGTGATCTTCCCAGACACAGAGGTTCCGTGTGACATCACCTCGGCCGACAGAATCAATATCAAGCCTGGAGACTATGTCCACGTACAGGTATGTGTGTGTGTTGTGTGTTGTGTGTTGTGCGTGTGTGTGTGTGTGTGTATGTGTGTGTGTGTGTGTGTGTGCGTGCGTGTGTGTGTGTGTGTGTGTGTGTGTGTGTGTGTGTGTGTGGGTGTGGGTGTGACCATGTAGGTGGGCGGGAATGTTTGTTCATTACCTTCCTACCTAGCTAAATAGGCTATTAGGGTCCAGTTACAAAACATGGCCACTATCAATTACTACTACAATAACTGTTTCACATAAATCCCGATCATTTCCTACTTCCTGTTTACTAATAATTGTTCAACATTGTTGACTGCCTAGATCCCTATGGATCTGTACTCGATTATTGTTAGACTGTCCTGATTCTCATCTAGAATGTGCGGTATGAGACACTTACACGATACCTCATTCCCAGACACCTGTCAAGCTTTCCATCACTTCACAATACTGCAAATGGAACGCTGGGTGGGGGCCTGGGAATGAGGCTAATCTCTAGTTTGTTCCACGGTTCTATACCAGTCCATCCCCGATAGAGAATGTTTCAGGAGATACACCAGTGATTCTCCAAACCCATACCCCACATATAGAATAGTGAAGTCTGTTTGTCCTCCCAATACATTTTCTATGGGAAAATGCACAGAATTTACTGGTGCAGAAGTCAAGAATGCAACAAGTGATAATAGTTTCCAGTACAGCTTTGTACTATGGAAAAACCAGGACAGCCGGACAATTTCTGACAGAACCTGAAAACACTAACTCTGAATTCTTGCATGGTGTTACTAAAATCTCTCTAAATTTCTGCAGATCACCGGTGCCACTGCTCTGTCACTGAGAGGCGTCCCAATCACAAGAACTTCTCTTCAGAACTTTCACAGCCACTGTCCGGTGGACACTGATGACACTCAGCCGGCTACACCTTAGCCTCATTCCCAGGCCATTGCAAACTGGACTGGGAATGAGACTAGCTACATGACACACCTCCCATTGCAGTGTTATTTCAGTGTAAAGTGCTGCTACCTCATCGACATATTCTCTGAAGTACTTGCGTAATCCGGTTACCTTGTTCCAGCATTGTTCAGTCAACTATAACTATGGTCTTATAACTAACTAAACGTATTGGCCAGCCAAACTGAAAAAAACTACAACTAAACTAAACTACAAAGTCCAGGAAGAAACCACGAACTATGCTAAACAGACAACTACTGATATCTTTTTTCCACTGATAACTCGATTACTAAATAAGGCAACTAGTGATTTCCACTGATAACTCGGTTACTAAATATGTTTTAGTAAGGCAACTAGTGATTTCCACTGATAACTCAGTTACTAAATATGTTTTAGTAAGGATTTGGGGGAGATTTAGTAATTGGAACTAGAACTAAAATTATAAAAGTGAGAAACCAGAAACATAAACTCTTACAACACTGTCTTTCCCAGAGTGCTCATGTGCACACACAAGCCTATGAGTGAGAGGTTAAAGAGCACCAACCTCATCAATGCCTTCTCCACTTGCAACATTTGCTTTCACATGCAAACAAAGTGGAAGATTAAAACAGAGGGAGGGAGGTGCCCGCATGGGAGGGAGGCGCCCACATGAGAGGGAGGTGCCCGCATAGGAGGGAGGTGCCCGCATAGGAGGGAGGCGCCCACATGGGAGGGAGGTGCCTCCATGGGAGGGAGGCCCGTGTGAGAGGGAGGCCCATGTGAGAGGGAGGTGCCCACATGGGAGGGAGGCCCGCGTGAGAGGGAGGCCCATGTGAGAGGGAGGTGCCCACATGGGAGGGAGGTGCCCGCATGGGAGGGAGACTAGAACCCTGTGCAATGACATTGCGTGATGTGAAGAATATGAAGTGAAGTTACATCAAAGATTTTGATTGATCCCAACATTGCTTCAAACATGCACAATCATGTTACATGATTCATGTATGAGAAGACAGTTGCTCAAAGATGCTTTATACACATCCCTTTCTAAGTATTTCATTGGATGAACATTGAACAGTACAAAGGGTCACATACTCTTGTTATGTACAGCACAAAATTTGCACAGTGTACAAAATACATTACACAAAATTGAGTCATAGTTTACTGTCTCAATGTGGTATAAATTGGATATACTACACTCAAGAGTATAAACTTGTTTACCCATGGCGCATGCAATATCCAATACCATTATGGATAAAGGCACCCCCTGACCGTTCAGCAAGCAGTCCCCATCTCCCATGTCATGCACCCGGGTGCAGCTGATATGAGGTCTGGTATGAAGTGATGCCCAACATGGTGGTATATATGGCTGCACACAGTACACACAAGTAATACAACACCACCGTGCAATCCTACAGCTGTTTCCTGGAATTACTTGATCTGATTAAATTTCCATAGCAATGTGTTGACCACACAGCTCTGCATGCAACTGTACACAAGACATGTATAGTAGCTGCTATGCACACATTGTGCAATCCCACCATCATATATACGTCAGTTCGATTCAGTTGGTATATAAGCCAATACTGCTACTACCAAAGTGCATTTCAAAGCTCTAATCTGATTGGTTGGATTAAGTTTAATTTAGAGTGTTGTTAGGGCAACGGTGCATAGTGCATATAGCCATGTATAATAGATTGACCAATAGAGCTAATTAGAGCTTTGAAAAGCACTTAAGAACTATTAGCTTTAGTACTACTGGACAGACATATGAAATAGACTAAATGCAGGTTTGTGCTACTAGAATTTGGTCAAGCTATGATTTTTTTTAATAATTATGCCCTATTTATAGTCCTATTGAGGGCTATATATGCAAGGAGTATTGAACACATGGCAGTACATTCGCAGCGGCATCAAGAAACTCCAAAACTGAAAATAAAAATGTTTATCACAGAAACTGTAAACAACAACAATTACACAAAATCTGAACTTTCTGCTGAAGAAAACATGTATACCATAATGACAGTATTTCTGCAATGGACGAATGATAAACTTCTATGACGCAATTTGCTATGATGCAATTTGCTATGATGTAGTTTGCTATGATGCATTTGCTATGATGTAATTTGCTATGATGTAATTTATTATGATGCAATCTTGGTGTTATTGTGATGTGTGTTGGTGTACTCTAGTCCTCCCATTCTCCGTCGTCCATTTCATCACCACTCTGTTCACTATCAGATTCAATTGCTAGCCGACGCTCCAAAATGGCTGCAACGTCCCACGGCATGGAGTCTGAAGCTCTTTCTTTCTCCTTCTCTTCCTTCTCCACCTTCTTAAGCTGGAGCCCCTTATGAATAGCAGCTAGGAGATCATCGTGGCTTCTACTCAAGTCTCCATCGCTCACTCCACCGGCTCTTAAAATCTGACTTGCTCTTAGCTTACTACCACTTTCCAAGTCATCGTAACCGTTGGTACGTGGTGCTGTGAAATGGCTGGCATTTATCTTCCTGGGACTGATGTATAAACTGCCCTGCTTCAGGAGAGGGGGGTGGGGTTTCGGTTGCAATCCCTGATCGTGCTGTGATGTCACCCCTAGTGGTGTAGCCACCGATGAAATACCGGCTGGGACGATAGCAGTGAAGGTAGTTGCGTCTCTCTCCTCCATCTGTTTTAAAGGAGGGCTGGCATGAAGAGAGTTCATAGCTAATGTATTGCTCAGGGCAGGAGGATCATTAGCGTACAAGCTCTGTCGTCCACTCGGGGGTGGGGAGTCGTTTTCCTCTCCGTTCTTAATCAGGCTATCACTTCGTGGGGGCGGTGGTGGAGGGCCGCTGGGTGAAGGGCTTGAGTTGGAAACAGCCTGCGGAATTCTGCCATTACAGTGTTGTTTCTTGATGCTATCCGTTCTGGCTGGCTTCGGGGGAGCAGGTCTCCTGGGCTTTGGGCGTGTTTGAATCACACCTCCATTTTGCTTGCTACCTGTGTACAGTTCCGTTGAGCTCTGCTGTGTGTTCATCAGGCTGGAAGACGACTGCAGGGACCGGAGAGAAGCTCGGGAATTGGGCCGAGGTGTTAAGCTAGGTACTGGAACCCAGTCTTGGTGGTGTTCCATGACAACCACCGATGCTGGGCGGCCATTGTTTGGGAACATTCTTTTAGCTGCTTTGTTTACCTCTGTCACAGTAATACTTGTAGTTGAGGATCGCTGTCTGGGTAAATTATAGTCTGTGCTGTGTGTCTCCAAAGGCGAGTGCATCCTGTAAAGTTTTGGAGCGACCTTTGGAGGAGGAAGGAGTCTGTCTCGGCGTGGCTGGAGTTCCATGGGAGAAACACTTCTGACCTGGATTGAATTGGGGACTTTGAAAGTTGTGCTGTTCTTTTTACAGCTGTCGATAGCGAGACATGTTTCAAAATTGCTTGTGCCAAGTTCCAAACTTTCCAGGTGATGTTTGGATAAAGTGGCCAGTTTCGATGTCTCAAGTTTCTCCTTCTCGACATCAAGCGTATACATCGGTTTTCCCTCGAGAACACTTTCAGTAGGAATTGGAGGGTTGGGGGAGTGGGAGCGAGAACGTGAACGACTCCTTCGGAGTGAAAAAGACCGACGAATAAATGAATTCCGTTTTACCTTAACTTCAGGGGTTACTTGCAGTTCATCCTCTTGTACGGGTGTGGGTTCTGGTAGCATCAGCTGAATCTCAGGCCCTTCAAATGCTGCTGCTGTTGCCTTAGTCAAATCTTCCAGTCTTGGTCTCTGCTTTACCTTCCTACGGAAGGACGCCCGGAGTGATCCCCCGGCCCGGAAAGAGTAAGTGCGTTCAAAGTTACTCTTTCTTGCTCCTCGGTTCACTCCTCCCATGTCTTGGAGACTGAGGGTAGAGCCATGAAGACTCTTCCTGAACGACCTTGACATTCTTTTATTTCTCTTTAACTGTTGTTTCTCCTTGTCTCTGGTGGATTTTACTCTCTTTATTGATCCATTTGGCACCCTGTCCATATCAGTATGTATGGGCTGTGTGTGTGTGTGTGTGTGTGAGAACGGGGGAGGAGGAGAGGGAAAGGTGACAGTTTGGTTCATTGTGCATTACCCAGTGTGTGTGTGTGTGTGTGTGTGTGTGTGTGAACGGGGGAGGAGGAGAGGGGAAGGTGATAGTTTGATTCATTGTGCACTACCCAGTGTGTGTGTGTGTGTGTGTGTGTGTGTGTGAATGGGGGAGGAGGAGAGGGGAAGGTGATAGTTTGATTCATTGTGCACTACCCAGTGTGTGTGTGTGTGTGTGTGTGTGAATGGGGGAGGAGGAGAGGGGAAGGTGATAGTTTGATTCATTGTGCACCCAGTCTCGAGAAGGGGTTACCAACAGAAGTATAGGTGACAGACTAGCACATCAAGCATGGAACTGCCCAGTCACATGATATTACATCATCGTTACTGCTATCATGATGCACACAGCCACAATATAGTGTATGTTAATGTTGTTATCAAAGAAGACCTACAGTGGAACCCCTCTTAACGACCACCTCTGATGAGCGGCCACCCTGTCTATGGCGGACACTCACCTTGGTCCCGACTGCATCGCTATTTAGAATAGTACTTAAGAAACCCCTGCTTCGCGGCCACCTCTCTACTCCGTATTACGGCCACATTTTCGGCCCCAAATGATGCCCATCACTACAAAATGACCTCATGCTATGGCCAGCTCCACCCACTTTTTAACGAAAAAGCGGCCTAATGGACTGCGGACCCGCGGGCTCACTGACTCGCGGGACTCGCACTGGAAATATTTTACGGCTGGAATGCTTTGTTCTTTGCCGACACACTGCACGAGCACCAGTTATCTATGGGCATGCTACAGCTATCTGTACGAGTTGTGTAGGAGCTAACAACACCCAACTAGGTTTACGTGAGAGGCGTCGACCATGCTGTAAAGAAGCGTCGTTACCAGGAAGAACTGTGAAGGCATGAGAATGAATGTGCAGCAGTGCAATAAGCCAGTAGGTAAGTGCGCATTTCACTGCAGTTAGCCCCACTCCCAAGGCTTAAACGTGGTTCTCTAGATGCCATACCTTCACTTGAAGCTGTTCAAACATTCCTTGATAGCAGAGGATACTCAGAAGAGGCGACAAGAATTGCATCATCCATTTATGAAAAAAACCCTGAGATAGGGACACCCCTCTATTAGGGCCAAAACTTCATTCCCAGATGGTGTCCGCTATAGAGGGGTTCCACTGTACTACCAACTACTCACTACTGCCCCTGGTCACATGACAACTTCATACTACACATCATAGAACAACCATCAAAAGGGGTCGGGGTTGGAAGAGTTTCAAGGAAGGGAAGCTGGAGCATTCACAGAGTAAGAGGTGTCTTGCTCATTGTTCACGCAATAAGCAATCACAAACTGGGCAGTGGGAAGGCCTGGGAACACGACTTGAGTCTTATTGTCATAGAAATCAGGAATGACGTGGACACCCGCTTAGAGCAGACACTGAAACTAGCGACAAAGGTCCCATCATTAACAAGCTTTTCAGAGCAACAGAGGTTTCTCAGGTTGGCCATACAATAGAACCACTTAGTGGTTGTACAGTTACAATCATGGGCAGTGTCCCAATGATTAAGCCATTGATAACCACAAGGGAAGGTACAGCCAAGGGTAGGACATCACAAGGCTTATGTTCCTGTTAACAGATTTATGGCTGAGTGGCCCAAGGCATCTTACGCAGCCCAGTTGCTATGGTAGTGTGTACCAGGAGATGAGTGAGCCATCTTCAATCTACGCTGGTAAGGTAACTACAGACAAGCATGCACTCACTCAGACTTGCCCCACAATGTCCTATATTCACCTAGGAAACAAGGGTATTGTCAGGATGGGTTTGTTGCGCAACTATTTCTGGAAATAGGTACAAAGAACACATGATCATCATCAGCTGGAAGGAGGACACCTCACCAACTAAGTTCTAAGGTACCTAGTCTCGTTCCCAGACCCCACCCTCTCATGACGAGGAGAAATGGGCTGGTGAACCAAATCAAATTTCTTGGGCTAGCGCTCTCTTTTGCGACAGAGTCACCTAGCAACACTCAAAACATTTTACGCCAAACCCACTCAAAAAAGGTACGGCTACTCGAGTAGAGATAAAATTTTTTTACTGTTGTAAGGGAAGTGCTACGTAATAATTACCAATCTCGCAATCTCATTGGTTCTTAAAACTTTCAGGGAATAAGCTCAAGAGATTGACTTTGTTCACCAGACTGTTTCTCGCCGGGAGGGAGGCACGCGTGGGCTGGGCACGAGACTATAGAGTACCAGGGGATGTGGTTACCCTAAGAAGAGGAATCCTTACACTTCAAATGAACACCTGTACTGAAGCCCGGTGAGGCTGTGTACCTGATACCCAAGAGGAAAAAGTCAGGTCTGATCAGCTGGCTTCTGTTTGTGTTGTGTTTGTAAGTTACCTGACACTTGTACCTGGATCGTAGTGTGTTGCTAGGATACACAACTGCCTTGGTTGTGGTTAGGGTTATACGTGTCTGACAGTGGCTTCTCTCTGAACAGTCTAGCCCATATATTGGGGCGAGCGTGAGCAAGCCCCACACTAGTGAGTTGAATTTGCGATTTTTTTTTCATATATATATATATATATATCTGGCATTCATTGTTCTGTATGTTTTTGGACGCTGTAATTTAACGCGATAGATGCGGGCCACATGCAGACCGTAAGATTTTCGTACAACTTGGCAGCTATTGTACATGTATAAGGGATAGCAGTTGTGTTGGCAGTGACATCGGAAGAATAGGCAGCTGGAGCGTGAGTACCTACTGCATGTCTAGTACAAGCGCTAACAGTTCTATAGACAGGCTGAACACAGAAGGCGGCAAGGATTCTGCTTCATGGCGAGTGTGGCGACTCCCATCTGCTGTTTCTCTAGGATGCCTCGAGTAAGGGCTATGCACAACAAGCCAGGCTGTGTTCAGACTTAGCCTACAGTTAGCCAGAGTAGCTGCTTAGGTAGAACAAATAGCTCCATTGTGTTATTCCAGGGTAATCTCCTATGGATGATTCTTCAGTGTCTGTCCCAGGGGGTATTGACATACTAGGATATCTCCGTACTCTCATGTAAATTTTAGTGCATTTTCTGTAATTCTCCATAAACTATTGTCTGTCCTAGGGGTGTGTAGGGGTGTGGTACCACTCCATGACAAGTTATTCTCTGCGATCGTAACAGTTTCTCTAAGCATTTTTGCAGACAGTAGAGTGACAAAGCTTGTTTAGCTAAATGCCACGGCCTGTGTGCTGTGATCTGATACTTCACTGGTAAAGCCTTAGCTATATAACAGTTCAATGCTGCTTGCTCACGCTCGCCCCACAATTAATGTTCTACATTCGCCTCGTACACAAGTTACTGGGTGGTGTCCCCCAAAGTTCCTCAATTTGTTGCACATTCGCCTCGTACACAAGTTACTGGGTGGTGTCCCCCAAAGTTCCTCAATTTGTTGCACATCCGCCTCGTACACAAGTTACTGGGTGGTGTCCCCCAAAGTTCCTCAATTTGTTGCACATCCGCCTCGTACACAAGTTACTGGGTGGTGTCCCCCAAAGTTCCTCAATTTGTTGCACATCCGCCTCGTACACAAGTTACTGGGTGGTGTCCCCCAAAGTTCCTCAATTTGTTGCACAGTATATAACAGTTCAATGCTGCTTGCTCACGCTCGCCCCACAATTAATGTTCTACATTCGCCTCGTACACAAGTTACTGGGTGGTGTCCCCCAAAGTTCCTCAATTTGTTGCACAGTATATAACAGTTCAATGCTGCTTGCTCACGCTCGCCCCACAATTAATGTTCTACATTCGCCTCGTACACAAGTTACTGGGTGGTGTCCCCCAAAGTTCCTCAATTTGTTGCACAGTATGAGAGAATGAGGAAACACAGCATAGTCCATGATGGCAGTCAACACTGTTGCTTAGCAACCAAGTCTCTAACACAAAAGTGGAATGGGTAATGGTTATGGCAGTAGGTAGCTATGAAAGCTCAAGGTCACCGGAAGCACCTTGGGGTTCAGACTTGAAACAATGCCAGCAGAGCCTATACACTTGTGGTCTGTGGTCAGAACTAAGTACTTAATAGGTAACATCACTTGTAAGGAGTTATGCAACACTACATGTGACTGATGGGTGGACATTTTGATCCCCTGACTGGACCCTGTCTCAGCCTATAGTACATCTTAACACTCTAACTGGCCCCCTGCCCCCACCTTACCGTGGAGGACTAGGAATGAGGCTAGAGGAGATGACACGAATCTGCTTACAGCTCTCAACTAGAGTCACACTTCCACCAAACATCAATTCCGCTACCACCCAGGGCTACCTTATTACTCAACCTCAAGATCACCTTTGAGACAATGTACTAATAACCCACTGGACCCACCCTCCTCCTCTTTTCAGCCAGACATCAACCTTATACGAGTCTGCCTCCACTTCTCCTTGAAAGCCAAGCAATAACACACATTCCACTGAACATAAATTCCGCTACCACCAATTACAGAGACAAGATTCTTTGTTGAGACACACAACATGCCATGGCAACTGAGGCATGCACATCACGGTGCTTTGTGTACGCTAGCAAACACGATTTCTTCACAGGCATGCTGCTCACTTACAGGTATCAATCTCCTTTGATGGCATGATAAACACATGACCTAATGCACCGATTAGAAATCTTACGCTGCACTTTTGTGGTTTTATTTTTGGCACACAGCTGTAACCATATTAACAGGAAGGTATGCATGGAATTTACTGATACTCACTTCCAAGTCTTGTGTGTTTATACTTCAGTGCACATTTTGATACACATGACGCGAAAATGACAAACAAGTTGTTGTGTTGTATTCCTGCCTGCGGGGGCGGGTGGTCCTTCTACACAAATCTATAACAATTTTGCACCTCTTCTCTATTTGAGCAGACATGCTGCAATATTATTGGACGTTGCTTGGCTACGCCAATATGTAAGATTATCACCCTAAAGGGAAGCGTATACATGTATACAATATACCACAAATTGGGAAAAATTTGGTGTTAAATATTTTTGCTGGCCTGGGTGGCAACGATAACTAAGTTTCAACAGTAAAACAGTAATAAAGCCAAGGCTAGCTTCCAACTTGCTCACGGGGTAAGTATTGTGAGAGACAAATACACGGGGGTACGAGTGAGCGGCTACAGTGCTATGAAGTGCATTCCTTTCGCTATGCTGAATGCACGCTACGATTGTTGGTCCACCTATTTCTACTCGTCTTCCCTTACTACATTCGCTTGTCACACAAGAGAATGTAGTAAACTCTTGCAAACTACTTCATGCCAGCGGCACCATTCAGCTACACCGCAGGTGAACCTCTTACATGTGGCCTAATGCGCTAGTTCACCGGGGCTTGTAAAAATCCTGGCGTCAAAATATTTCTGTTGCCCACTGAAAATTTATCTTACAAAATATTTTCCAATTTATGGTATATGTGTTACCAAGGCAACAACACTGTGTGTAGCTCAGAACAACTTTCCACAGCACTAGCCTTGTTCTCAGGCAGATGAAACAAACAATCTCTCCCTGGGGAGCGGGGGGAGAAGGGGGGCCATTCTACACATCGGAGTCGATGAACAACATACTATGCTCTGGATTAAATTCCTCACCAAATACCCTTTTAGACTGACTTACACTCAACATGTCAACAGTTGCTCTTCGCTGCATCGTCTCTCTCTGGATGTTGATCCTCCAGTGCTCAAAGAAGAAGTCAGGATTGGAGAACATGTGCATTGCGTCCCTCCCGTCCTCCCAGTGAGGGGTGAGCACGTGGAGGTTTGGCGATGATGCTGCAAGGATTTGGTCCATGAGAGCAGGGGCAACCGTCTGCTTTGTGAACAGGTGCTGCCCAAGTGTCTGGTCGCTGCGAAACTGGTTGTCTGGATGAGGGATCTCAAATCCTTCCAACACTGTGTACAAGGGGAGAGAGACAGACAGTAGTATGGGGACAATATTTAAATGGGCGTTATTGCTGCTATAGTCATTTACACTTGGATGGCATATGCTACACTCCTTCATGCTATCACACTTTCTTTGTCCCTTCTTCTAAGACATTTGGAACGGCATAATTAACACCCTCCAGAATGGCTTTTTGTGCAATATTTCACATTCCCATATGTGTTCTTTAATTTACATAATACTGTAACCTTAAACAAACAGCACATTTGACAGCTGCATTTGACATTTGTGTTGCTACGTTGTACATGTGTGATCCTCAATACTGCAGCTCATGGAAGCTCATTACTCAGCTAACAAAGGAAGAGGCAACAGCTGCCAACTAAGTTAAATTAATCCTCTATTGCAATTACTACTTGTGGGAAAAGTATATGTGGCAGTCCCGTGTAGAAATCGAAGGTTATTCCATCGCATATTTCGATCGCATTGCTGTGTCTGAAGCACCGTATCGCTGAACTTCCGCTAAGGGCTGGGCTCATATGTGCTTCGTAGATGCATGAATATCTAATGAATCTACGAAACGCATATGAGCCCCGCCCTTAACGGAAGTTCAGTGATATGGCGCTTCGAAGGCAGCAATGCGATCGAAATACGCGACGGAATAACCTTCGATTTCTACACGGGACTGCCACATATATATATGATACGTAACACTAGACAACACTTTGGACACGAGGGAACAGAAATGAAGTGTGAATCACAGCACAAGAAGTTTAGTACTACCGTATTGTCCCGGACAAGCGCACATGGGCACTCGCAGCTCAAGCACCAAAAATTGAGGGTAGGTGGTTTATGTGACGTAGGAACAACAAACATTATCTAAAACATTATCTAAAATGTAAAAATGTGCATTGGAAAATTCACTCCATTTCACACATAAAATTTAGCGGAATTTATTAGCACCTTATAAAGTGTATTCTGTACATGTTGGTGATAATCAGGGAGTCAAAACCAACATCACAACAACGCTGAGTAAACAGATAGTGTAAATACAGAAGCTGCCTCATGGGACATAAGGTGTTCAGTTGTAGGAGGAAGCTTTAGGTCAGCACACTGACAACACCCTACAAATCCATAAGGGACCTCAGCAGTTAACCCCTACATCACAATCAAACAATGTAATAGTTTTTTGCGAATGTGCTAAATAGCTCAAAAACTACTGTCTGACAAAACTCTGCTGCTAAAGTTACAGTATACATCCATGTTTTGTGTGCCGTGATCAGCCATAAAGTTTGAAGTGTGCTGTACACAGGGTGATGAAGTCTCAGTAGTCATGACCCATCTGGTAGAAAGCAGTCTACCATATGACTGGACATGGTTAGGGTAGACAATGCTTCCTCTAGCTCCTAGCCAAACCACGGAATGGCACCATAACAGTCATAATGCCAACTATTGTCAGGGCACCTTTAGCATAACTGTCTTGTTGCCATGGTAACATGAGTGTGCACTACTGCCTTACAAAGATGAAAGGCACTGAAGTGCCAAACCCTCGGCGCAGCAGTACACGTGATTGCACTTGTGTGTTGACTAGAATCGATCACTGTCTCGTGACTCTCTTTGTTTTGTTCCTACCTATGCAAAGTTCGCTCACAAGTTTCTGACGCTCTTTCACAGGCCTTGTGTAACTTATCTTTAAGCTTTCCTAGCTGATTTCACACTATCTGATTCTACTGCTCTCATACGTTTCATAGCTTTCTCTCGCAAATTACACTCTGCTTTCCGTTTGGATCGAAAGACATGATCACAGCGTTCACATGTCTATCATGTAGCCGTACCAACAGGAAACACTCTAGCTTCGCAACGAAGCATTTTCAGAGAAAATCGCTTAAAATTTTCGATCTTCATCCGCCGCTGAGAAGGTTAGTATCGTTTGTGGCACGAATAATCACGTATAAAGTGAGATGTTGAGTAACAGACATACAGACAGACAGACATACAGACCAAGTACCGTAACCCTCGCTGCGCATGCGCGCCGAGGGTTAATAACAGCATCCCAACACATTATCTGTCAATACTAGGAACTGTATAGCGGGAAACTTTAGATGGTGCAAAATTTCGCAGGGAAAGCCTTCAGACCTTTCAGAAGAATTTTTCGCCGTTTTTATTTTCACAGAACATGCAACGCTCGGACCACACCCCTACCAGTTGATTGCCACGCCCCCCCATGCGAACCTGGCAACTCGAAGAAACGACAAAGCAAAGAAGCAAGCTGGTGCAACAACAGGTGAGCCTTCCTTTTGTGTGAAGGCCTTCTCATTTATGAAAGTATCAGGACTGCCGCTGTGGGGCTCCTCAAACAAAAGGATTCAACACTGCTTATCTTGGCTTCGACAGCTTAGGAGCATCTCTTATGGCTTTTGTATAGTAGCAGGCTGACTCTGCTTTACAGTGGCCATTTAGAGGGCAGACATACTATAGTATAAAGAACCATCCCATTACTTGTTCGTATTGACGTATGCATGCTTACGGCCAACATAATGACATCATCAATTTCCACCTTGATTAATTTTTTTTCGCAGTTTTTATTTTCACGGAAGCAGATCAGTCCGCAAAAATCGATCTATCGAAAATTTCCTGCTATACAGTATATGATTGTAATTTCCCAAATTCCATGAGGCTTGTGCATGTGTTTATATGTGAAGGTGGGTGTGTGTGAGTGTGTGTGGGGGGTCTCAAAATCAGATATGTTTGCTTGTATTTGTGGTTTTTGGATTCTAATTCGGAACAAATTACTTGGACTACACGGAATGCTTGAAATGACTCCCTCAGGCCAGGCAGTTGATCCATGCTGCATTCAGTTTTCCAATGCTGGTATAGGTGGGGCCGTGGGATTATAATGATAAGCATTTTGTGTCAGTCTCCAAGGAGACCAGCCATGGTGATTGGACTTTTCTTAAAATCAAAATCAATCAATCAATCCTGCATGGTATTTCTTTTCTCAAGGAGTGTTTTCTGGGACGGTAATGTTTCAATGATCTGACTTGGCTCATGAAATTGGACAAGATGTTCTATCACTCTTTGACACACTGTGCCCCGAGTGGTGTACACTGTGTCAAAGAGTGTGTGTGTGCTACTCACTGTAGTGGAGTAGCACACACAGTCTTGCTCCCAGAACCC
>OX422202.1:5879292-6056792 GCA_949130485.1 Agelas oroides | reverse complement strand
TGTGTGAAAATGGTAGTAAATTGTACACTGCAAGGAGCAACTTTCTTCCTAACGGATGTTTGCATCGGAAGCTATGCAAGGCCGTGGTTATAGATTCAACTGTGGAGCACAAGTCCCAGATCCAAGTCCTACCTACATGTTGCTATGTTTGTATGTCTTCCAGAAATTTTACCTCCAATCATTGCTCATTAGCTTGCATGTGTGATACTATGTGTGAAGTGATGGAATATGTATCGTGTAACTGATACAATACTCCTACATACACACACAATGACAGTAAACACACTCAGACTAAACAAATGTACATGCCATTAAATACTTTAGCAGACCTGATAATTTCCTAGGAAATGGTAGATACCCAAGCACTATATTATAGGTGGGTGAATTTTTCAGTCATCAACTCGCCTTCCCTTTGTCATACACAGCTGCGCGGTGCGCTACTATAATTTCTGTGGCCACGTGGCCATTTCGGTAGTGTCAATCGCGCGTGAAATGCGGAGACTACACACATGAGACACAGATCGTAGGACGATAACGCGTCCCGCCCCATTACCTGTGACTGATAGGGCCTACATTCACGGTTTAACAGTTAGCTTGGCTGTTACTACATTTCCTCACCTTCTTGGTCAGGGTCCAGACGCGGTAGTGTCTCTTCCTTCAACCGCCTCGCTCGTTCCTCCAACACCACCGCCCTCCGATGGATCGACCCCAACGTGTCAGCAATCTCTCCCAAGATGTCCTCGGCGTGTTTCGCGAGCGATCCCAGTTGTCTGATCACGCCAGTGAGGTTCTGCTCGCTCAACGCCTGCAGATGGTTCGACTGTACCGCGTCGAGAAGCGGCATGGCGCTGGGGTTATGGGGCTCCACATATCGCACAGCCAGGGGCATCTTCCACTGTGCCACTAGGCTAGATTATATTGTGTGGGAAATGTATTATATAACGTCAGGCCTTCTTCGCGCGCAACTGCGCTTTATATAGTCTTTGCGGTTACGGAAGCCACGCCTTTCATGCGTCGGCTCGATTTTCAGCTAGGGCATATCGCATGGGTGGAGTCCTGACGTACTAGCATTGTGGACATGCATGCGATCGCTATGATCTTCTAAGCACCATGCCCCATGCCCTTACCCCCAAACGTTCGTCTACCCTACAGCCTTCCCCTTGTAAAGTCCTATATGTAAGTTACTCCAACGTAGAGGTTGCATGTCTCTATTTAATCCATGTACCTCTGACTGTGCATTCCTGTACTTGAGTCAATGAAGTTGGGTTTTCAACTTTAACTATGCAAGAGAGCATATACTGCAACCGCATACCATGATATGATGCTACATGACTGACTGACTGACTAAGGCTACTAGCTATGCCGTGGTGAGTGTGTTCTCCTGTGTCTGTAGAGTGAGTAATGCCTTGAGGACGGTGCTAGGCATGTGGTGCTTCACCATGTTCTCTCCTAGAACCAGCTCTGAGAACTCTGACTGGGCAGTCCACTGGGCACGCAGGGGATGATGCTTGCACATACCACACCATCTGTGCAACAGAGGAAGGATCATCATTTGCATCGTCCCCTCTAACAAACAACATTGACACTTCTTGTAAGTGTATAGCCAGCCAGCTTTGTTCCCAGGCCACACATGAGAGCCTGGGCCTGATGCCCCTCCTCTCAAGTATGGTGCTGTGAGAGTAGTTCTATGCTTCTTCCTATGTACCCAAATGCCATAGCAACATGATTTTCATCCATGTCCTTCACTTACTCTAAGAGGTTATATGTTACATAACACAGACAGGAGTGGTAAGTACCAGATCTTGGTCATACGGAAAAGCAGGAAATGGAAATGGAAATTGGAAATGGAAATGGAAACCAAAAATGCACCAATCGTGTCTTCACGGACTCATGAGTGTTGTGCTTTGTCATTACTTTTGTATTCTACTTATATGACTGGCTTTATGAGTCATTTGCTTGTACTGTGCTTTGTGATTACGTAATCAGTGTGATTCACTAGTGGCTCATGTGGCAAGCAATGTTGCAATATAGTCTGATTCACATGTGAGAGGGTCTGGGCACGAGACTAGTTCCATCCTTGGTCTTGGAACAAGGCCAGCATTCTTACTTTTGCAGCCTCATTCCCAGGCCTTCCCCCACTCCAGTTTTGATCGCTTGCAGTATGTGAAGTGAATAATGTCTTCATACCCAGAAGCGCCTGGTGCGATAGCGTCGTTCCCAACCATTGCTGCCCCCAGTATTTGCTAATACAGAAATACTTGGGGGGGGGGGGCAAAGGCCTGGGAACATGGCTAGGCTAGCAAAGCAAGCGATCAAAAACTGGAGGTGGGGAGAGCTCTGGGATGCCTAGGAACAAAAGCCAACAACACGCGAATCTTTCTATGAGTACAGCAGCTAAGCATTTGCGTTTCCATTTCTGTTTCCATTTTCGTTTCCAGTTTCCATTTTCGTTTCCAGTTTCCATTTTCGTTTCTAGTTTCCTGCTTTTCCATAATTATGCTCGTTCCATAGCAAGAGAAAGGTTATTAATGAGTTGCTATTCATAGATATTTCATTCTTATTGACAGGAGTAAGTATGCACATACTTGGAAACTGAGGTACCCCATGTGATGTGTAGGATCCTGCCTGGCAGGAAGAGAGAAGTCTTAGCCTTTGGCTGCACCTTCTGCTTCCCTGTTACCAGGTCAGTTCTTGGGTCTGGAGCTGTAGCTTCTGCTGGCTCCTCCTCCTGTGGAGATGTGCAGCCAGGGGAAAGATGCATGGTGGAAGTAACAGATTACCTAGCATGTGTCTAAGGACAATTACTTCTAGGAGGACTAATTGGATAATGGGCTATGTTTCCAGTCAGACTGTCAATTGAGTTTTGGGGAATGTCCTCCTAGAGGCATGCTTACAGTACTGATCTTGGCATGCATGTGTGCTCATTTCTGTAGGTAAATACAGTTATTGGTGACAAGTTGAGTGCCCTACTAATCTTGCAGTGTAGGATGGTTCTTGAGTGGTGCATATAATATTATGTACAAGTACGTGCACAACATTTGTCATGTTTAGGAATTTGCAATTTAGTAGTTCTGGTTGAATGTGAACACCGGAACAGTGCAGGCAGTCTCATTCTTTGGCCCACACATGATTTAAAGTGTTTTGATTGTTTGTTTGTTGTTTTTTGGTGTGTGTACATGGTCTGTGCTGTTTTGAGCACTTTTTTGAAGTGAATAACTAACCTCGTACCCTCTTACAGCCTGGCCAGGTACAAGGCTATAATTGACTAGCAGAAAACAACAACTGCATGCTTTATGTGTTCCTTTGTGCTTTAAAGATTGATGCCATCGAAGGCTTATCTGTCTGGTCTTGCACATGTGTGTGCAAACAACTTTAGTTGGCAGCAGACCCAATTCCAGTTTGCCTCTGTTTCATGCATGAAAATCATCAATTTAGCTGTTAATGCACTATGGGTGAATACAAAAACAAACAAACAAACAAACAAACAAACAAACAGTCACCAAACTGGTATCTAAACACAGTGATTGGCCAAAGTTCATTTGATCTTGACTGAGTGTATGTGCATGAGAAAACATATTAATCGTGATACAGAAAGCAGAAGCTGGACTATAGTTAATTGGACAGTTTTTGGGTACTAAAGGCATGATTGGATCATTCACAATCAGTTCATCCAATTGTCTTCATCCTCCAGCAGTGTTTCACGGCACTGGCTCATGGGTCGGTACGGTGGCTCGTGATCTTCTTCGAGGCCTGCAGGTTGGTCTGGAATGGGTTCATAGTCTGCTCGACTGACTGGCTGAAGCTTTTGTTTCCTTCCATGCCACCACTTTTTGAGTTGGTTGTAGCCGTGGAGAATTAGTATTCCAATGAACTGGCAAAATGTGATGCTGACAAACGTGTATACTACAGCTCTTTGACTACCTTCAGCTGATCGGACATACCAGCTTCCTGCAGCTAGCATCACAAGGTTGAGGAGAAAAGAAGTTTCCAGAAGAGAGAGATATGGCTTACGGTAGTAGGATCCACCCCAAAACCTAATGCACTTGCTGGCACCATTTGGGTGGACCATCATATGATTGTCATATGGGAGGTGAATCAAGAGGAGAACTGCCACTGTAATTACAGCGAGAAGATTTATGCTGGGGTCGTTGGTGAAGCAAAAAACAAGCAAAAGGACAGCACGAGCAACGAGCAAGACTCCAAACCAGTAGCGATGTTCACCTTTTAAGGGACCAAAGTAGGCATCAAGAAATGGCTTTAACCTCAGCATCCACCTCCTGATCCTGTAGTTGCTAATTTTCTGAATGCACTGCTCAAAGAGTAGCAATGCTGTGTAGGGCAGCCAAAAGAACAAGAGGACAACGAGAGCGACCACAAAGAGCGGGATGTGCTTCCCACTGAGGTACTCAATATTTTCATCAAAGGACCACACTGCTACTGTGGAATTATCTGAAACTTTCCGAAAGCTAAGAGAAAGGGCAGCAATGATCATGTAAAGCAGTTTGGAATATGAAAGAAATATCAAGGTTGCTAGAACAGGGACAGAATTAATCCCTATGACCTTTGCCACTGATTGAAATTTGTGAGAAAGATAAATTATGAGGGTAGTGATAGCCCATAGATAAACTGGAAACACAAACTGCAGCCATGTCTTCCAGTAGGCATCTAGACCATCAAAGAAGCAGGTTGTGATACCAAGGTCGAGGTTGAGCCAGGCTATGAGGACTTTCAGTGGACTTGTTTCTTCTGCTGGGAAGAAGACCGCTTGGTTAGCCTGTACAATGTTGGCATAGAAGATAAGCCCATTTATAGTCCCCTCTGCAACAGTGAGGTTCAGAACCTTTATGAAGAAAACCAGTGCAAGACCAGCAAGTGCAAATGGAATGATGAGTAAAAGGTAGATGTTGGAGCACTTAAGACAGTACTCGGGGTCTCCTAGAGAAAGACTGAGCCCTGACGGGCACCCACGTGCACCACCACTGAGAGAATTTGCATATTTTAAGGCACACTGGTAGTAGTGAGATACATTCACGTCTCCAGCCATTGGTCTGGTCTCATTCTTCTCACTTACAACCACCACTGTACTGCCTCCCCAATGCATGACTGGGATGCTGCCTACCGGGGAAAATACTAAACTTAGAATGTATTGTTTCATGGCAGTTAGATTCGTTGTGGCATTTCTGACTAACAAAGACAGATTGTTGATACCACTGATGTGGAGTGGCTTGCTCAAGTTGTGAGTCCCAGGCAAGAATTCCATGGCAGTATCAGATACAAAGTATTGAGTAGCATTCTGAGCATACTCATCCAGTGTGTGGCAGGGCTCACTAGGACATGGGGTATCTTTTGTGGGCTTCACATAGAGCACAGTGGCTGCTCCCGCAGGGAGGAGGGCAGGGAAGCCCAAGGATAGAAGAAACAACAGCAAGAGAGTGTTGTAGGGCATCTTGTGCCACGCGGGTTGTGCAGTTTATGTGGATATTGAGTCTGAAATGAGATAAGTAATATCTGGCAAGTACCACATTATCAAGAGTTCATTGACAAAACAAGAAATTCCTATAGCTCACAGTAGAGTTTGTGCACAATGAATCAAGCACTTATGTGAAGTGCAAAATAAGTAAACAACTCCACAACTGCACATTAATTGTTCCAGAGAAGACCGTCTCTGTAATCTAGTCTATACTACATGATTGTATGTACATGCATGCAGTTCTGAGGAGAGATCAAAAAATAACTCATACAGTCTATAGGAGCTCCATCTGAAAATTATGCTCACACTGCAGATTAGTAATAGCTTTCCACTTATAAGACTACACCTGGGAATGAATATTTGATGCACACATTGCTACACATGTCATAGTCTAGCATCTCCACTACCTTGCACAATGCAGTTTTAGTACCAGTTCACTTTACCTCACTGCTGTTTGCTGTAGCTTGAAGTGGCTCCAACAGTACAGTACTGTATTTCACTGCTTGAAGCTGTTTGGGCTACCTAGTACGACAGTAACTGTGAAAGCCAGCTAGAAGCCTAGTCTCATAGCCACTATACCTATACCTAGGTCAAGTTCTGTGAACCAGCAGGTTGTGATTGCTTATAAGTACGGTCAATTAGTGGTTTTGAGAGTGGTATATAGGCTACAATCAGTATCAGCTATTCCAGGTCACCACCAGGTGTGCAACTCCAGTGACAACTCAGCTAGGTGACAGGAAACCACAATATGTACATCCTGTGACAGTTGCAATCAGTGTAGTACTTTCAGTTACATCAACTACATGTGTCTTTCAAATATGGTCACATCTACCACCAAACCACAACACCTTCCACCTGTGCTTGCACCTTCAATTTCACTGTTGAGCTAGCACATGCTAGCGTGAGCCAGTACCCACTATCCTGCCCTAAAGGTGGCAGATTCTTTAGACACAATTAATGAGATCAAGGATTCAAGTAAGATGGCTAAACTGTGCATCACAAGCTGTCTCCAGCACCTCTGCTATCACTAAGCACGTCTTGCATGGTATAGCTGCAAGTCGTTTTTTAGAGAATGGACTTCTGTGAGGTTCACTTCCTTGCCAGTGTACAGTGTTCCACATTAAGAGAGAATTTTTGTCACGGTTTTAGCTATTTTAAGAGTGAATGGAAAACAACTTCACATATTTGCTGTAGTTATGAAGACAGACTTGGTCACAATACAGCTACCCAAGGGGAGCACCCTTTAAGTTAAAGCATATCAAGAGCGCATAAGAATGGGCGGCTAGAGTAAGAGAGTGTAACTTCATTCTTATGCGCTCTTGAGCATATACATGTACTTCTAACTGAAGCCATATGTTTACCCAATATATCGTTGTATGATAAAAGGATACCAAAACGTTCCACACAAACCTTATTGTTATTACTAACCTCTGCAGTTCTTGATTTGTACAGAAGGTTCACTGGATCATTGAGCAGTACTCCTCCCAACAGTGCATTTCTTCTGGAATTTCTTCTGACATACTTGTCAGGCAACTGTATAGGTAATAGACCAAAGCACACCCACTTGCTATCTAGTGTACATGTAACTGCACGTGGAGTTATGTGTGAATGCATGAGTTGGCAATAACTATCATTGTGGTTTCAGGTGTCTAAAGTAAGTACCTAGCTAGTCTACATACACACATGTGCATGGACGCTTCAGTATGTAGTATAGTAGTTTGTCTTTGATTTAGTCTCAAACATAGCCATTCATGCTTCCACTCGAGATTTTGTTTCACAGCTCTGGGTATGAGGCTACACACACACACTCATATGCATGCACACACACACACACACACACACACACACACACACACACACACACACACACACACACACACACACACACACACACACACACACACACACACACACACACACACCTCCTTGTCAAAGCCAGTGTTGAGGAGTGGTTCTCTCTGTATGATCAGCTCTGTGACAGAGAGTCTTCTCATCACACCCCTTGTCTGAGTCCTGCAGAGGCCAAGCCAGCTCAGGAAGCTGTCAAGAAAGATTCGGTACTGTAGGAAAAAAGCAAATGCGTTCACAGCTCAATTTACTATGGCTGCATTCTCCATGTACATGCAGAAAGGATATCAATCATGAAGTCTACAGATATAGAGTTGAATGATCAGTTAGCAGCAAGACAATATGGACTGTTGCTTTCAGAACAACATTCAGGCCTTCTGGTAGATCAGCAAACCATGCTGAAAGGGGTACCCTGTGGAGATATAAAGTCACGTGACAACAACTAGCTAAGGCATACCTTTGGGAGATGGCTGGTTTGGATGCAGTGGAGAACTCTGTCACTGAAGATTTCAAAGCTTTGGAAGGTCAGCCTACACACACAAAGATATACAGAAGAAACTGCCTGACCAATATGCAAACATTAGACTTACTAATATCTACAGATCATGGAGAGAATAAAGGTATATGCCAAATATAGGTGGCATAAAAATCCAACACAGAGTACCAACAGAAAGTGGCAAACCAAAAGGCCCGTTGCTACGAGTGAGTGCATGCAACAATCCAGCAGAGCTTGCTTTACATATACAGTTTTACCACAGCAGGAGTAATAAGGTTTCATCTAGGAAAGAAGCATTCTCCTTGCCCCTCTGTAGATGAAATTGTGAGTGATGTGACTATGAGAGCACTCACCTTGCTAGGAAGTCATTGCCCACGACAACACTGGTGATAAAGGACCTAGTGTGTGGTATGGCTGACATACTGTGGAGAGAGGAACAAGACGAGACATTTTTGCAGCTGAACGTTTTAGTGACATTCATTCAGCTGTGGTCTTGAAAATACACTGCAAAAGCACATGCAGCAAATAAGCTATTGCATTAGCCTCAAATACAGGGTTTGAGAAAATAATGAGGATATAGTAGAATTTGCAGAGATCACTGTGCATACCATGCAGGGGTAGGCTCGTTCCCAGGCCTTGCACATTCGTCGCTTGCGGTATGAAATTTGCGCAGAAGCTGAGTGAATTTCGTACTGCAAGCAACAAACACGCGAAGGCCTGGGAATGAGGCTAATGCAGGGGTACATGCAAAGTTAGCATGGTAATATTAACTTGTAGTTACAGTACCTGATGACACAGCCAGGTGGTGAGTAGGCATAACAGTGCAATGTGGGATGCTTTGGTTTGAACAAGACAGCCAGGAGACTGGCCACCCCGGCTCCCAGAGAGTGGCCTGTCAGCACCAGATGATAGTTCTTGCAGGGGGAAGGGAGCAGGTACAGCCATGTTGACATATTCAGTTAATAACACATGTACACAAAATGCTCCTTTAATATACTGATTATTATATGCTGCCCTTATCTTGCTCACTAAATTGAAATTGGTTAGAGCATTTTGCCCTTTTGGCTTCATCAGAACAAATGCTCCTGTAAAGTTGTATTGCTCTTTGCCTGAAGAAGCTCTAAGGGTGAAATGTTGCAATTTGGGAGGAAGAAAAGTGTATACTGCTACCTAGTCTCGTACCCAGGCCTCCCACGTGGCCTGGGTACGAGGCTAACTGCTACCATGCTTGGAAAGTATACATGTATGTGACAGCACTCCCACACAAACTCACTGGGTACTCAGCAAATGCCTTTTCCAGAATGTTATGGCTCTCCAGTTTCAACTGCACAGCATGAGCACTGCACATCATTCCCTGTGTAATGGAGAATGGAAAGAACTGGTGCAGCAACCTTCGGATCACATTCAGATCATGGCTATGACATGTCAACACAGTGAACCTAATGATACTGCTCTGCTAGTAATCTGTTCTGCATGCTACAGCCAAGCCATGGGCACATTTTGACAGCAAGGGGAAAAAGAGTGTATAATAAAGCTGCTGCACGTGTGAATAGTTCATATATCAATGTTTGCACAGTGTGTGCCATTAAGATATTGGGACAAAGATTACTACTGAAACAAGATACTCAAGGATCATGGATGTATAAACGTGAACATGTTGATACTGCAATTATTAGTCATTAAGTGGGGTGGCACGAGCTCTTACCCTGTGTGCAAGGGTGTCTCCAGACTCAGAGGTAGACAGAATGTCTGGCTCAGCACTCAGTTGAGTGAGGACATCCTACAGTTGGTTGGTATGCCATCAATATCATGTGAAGATATGCATAGGTATTAGTACAACTATTCTTGATCTAGCTAGTATGTAATGTCTGTAGCTAAAACAGTGTATTGGTACATGAAATGTGTGCTGAGAGCATTCTTCATTGTACCTGCACAGTCATGGATCCCCTGATGGCCACTACAACTGCCCCCTCCTGGTGATCATAGGCCACATAGAATGCCGGACAAAACACCTACAGAGCAGGTTGATAGCATACATACTAAGATACATTGCAGTTGTGTGATTGCAATGTTCAGTGAATCCACACAGCTTTATACATGAACAACCAATGAACCACATCTCTCTGAATAAAAAAGGCAGGCCTAGAAGTCACCCACTGTGCAGGACATAATATATGCATGCATGCAGATTCATATCGTCAGCTTACACAGTACAAGAGCAATGCAGATTCATATTGTCAGCTTACACAGTGCATGAGCAATGCAGTCAATGTGTTTGGCTTTGTGTGATATCTAATCACTGATGGTATATGTACCTCACTGGTGAAAGAGGCGTAAACAAGATCTTCATCTTGTAGCCCAGTTGTGTACTTCAGTCCCTCAGTGTTCCGTCCCCACTTGTCACCTCGGACTGGTAACTGCTGTTCCTCATTCTCCTCCATTTCCCCTTCTTCAAGATCATTTTCTCTCTCTGTTTGCTTTTGTCTGCAATAGACCATTTTACTCCTGATCAGATGTCAATTCCTATTTACTAACTATATACAACACCATTGGATTGTCCTGGTAGGATCTCAAGTTTGATAGCCAATTGAGATGTGTACTGGTAAAATAGTTTCTCCTTCTGTGGAAAATGGAGATAATTTACTGGTGCACAACACATTAAAATAGGGCAATCAAGCTTGAGACATCACCCAGAACAGTGTTAAAATCAGGACAATTATTACTTATCAAACAGATAGTGACATCATTTAGAAAACGATCAGATCAGCTTTAACTAGCACTGGCTGCAGCCAGCCAATATCACAATTGATCAGGGCCAAGAAAGGAAAGCTATACAGTTACCACTTACTTCTTGCTGCACATTAGTTTGCACAGTCCGGGAACAATGCCTTTGTTGATAAAATAGCTGTGCCAGCCATATGTTCCAGCTGCAAACTTCATGTAGTGCACCACCTTGTTGAAGTGCTTGCAGACATCCTAAAAACAAATAACTTTTAAAAAAATACTGGAATTTATTTCTTGACTATTGCTTTTACCTCACAGTGAAAATCCAGGTTCTTTCGTCTAGTGTTCTCGTCTTCCTGCTCTGTATACTAGAGGTATGTCATAAGATTAGTCAAACTTTAAGGATTATACGCTTATCCTTTCTGTGCAATTCCAGAGGCTTTCGTCTAGTATCTCCATGTGAGTATTCTTGCTAGACGTATGCCATAAAATGCACACCTGTAATGCATTGTGGTCTTGCATGCCATAAAATGGGCTGTATACTTACCTTGTAGTGAAAATCCAGATGCTTTCGTCTAGTATAATCATGTGAGTCTTCCCAGTCTGTGTGCTGGAAATATGTTATAACAATGCAGTGCAATGCTTACAAACAAGGTCATGTTTTAGGCCATTTTGCCTCAGCCTGAAATCAAACATGCTTGACGGTATGTGGCAAACAAGATGATAAGTGCAGTCCGGAAACACAGGGCCACAACTTGAGCTATGACCACAGACAGACAACTATAGAGGTGCTTACGCCAGGCAAACACAAAAATGTTGTGCTTTCATATATATTTGCACAAAAATAACAACTGAACACAGGGACTCAGTTTATGGCGCACATTTTATACATCTCATTGCTTTAATAAAGGCATTAACTTTTTTTGTGGTACTATCTGAATGAGTATATAGTTAGCACAGTAGCTATATACCTTTGATTCCCTTTGCTCCTTTGCAAGAAGGGCCATACCAGCTATAATATCGGAGGGTACGTATCCTCTGAAATGACTAAATGCATGTGTCAAAGTAGCAGCAACGTCACCGATGACTCCCTGCTGGCCTTCCCTCAGAGTAACACATCCACAGAGCCACTGTAACCTCCACTGCCATGTCCTCTGTCTGTGATGCTGCAAAAGACCATCACTGCTGAAGACAGAGAGTCTGCTGTCTCTGAAGCTGGTCGAATGACTAAGACGCTTGTATCTCAGCTTCTTGGGAGGGTTGCAACAGCAAGCCAAGCGACAGAGGCCAATACGCAGCACCATGTACAGTGCAACTGTTAGGGAAGATGCAATATTCCATACAAGGACTGTCTTTGTGAGTAGCAGGATGGGATGAAATCTGTGACATTCAATTGAAGGGTCAAATGCCCACACGATGCCAACAATGTCCCATGCAAACTCCAGCACAAAGAAGCCTGTCTGGACATAGAGTGCGATGTGTATCGACTTACGAGGTTCAGGATTGGCAATTGTTCCTCGTGCACTGATCAACATAACAGCCATCTCGATGAGACACATGCAAATGTGGAGGCCCGTGAGCACAAAGAGGTAAATCTTGAGGAGTTGTTCATCATCACAGGTGTACTTGCTGCTGTCGTAGATGAGCATTACATAGCCAACTGAAACAAACCTACACAAGCATACAATTAACAGTCATGATAGCAGCCATAGTACGGTTTTCACACAGTATACTAGCTACATTCAGTCTGTAGGTTCACGTTGCTTACCATATGAATCGCATTAGGATGGATCCTGCATAGGGAAACACAAAGTCGTCGCTACCAATCCTCCACTTCCTGCCAAATACTCGCAGAGCCGGCATGACTGACTCCTACAACCTTTGCCAACTACTCGTGCTCTCAGAAACTCCTCCCTGGTCTGCTGAGCCGTGAGCGACAGTCTCCAGTGCGGCGACCCAGAAACCAGGCAACACTGGCTCCCATGGCAACGAGTGCCTGGGGCGAGCCCAGATGTCGCTAAAACACCAAGCTGCAAGGACCATCCTTCTCTGCTATCTACCACCCTCAGACCTTTCGCATAGATAACATGCCTTTCGCCACGTATACATGCAAACGAGCAGCCTAGCCCCACCCCCAAACCTCAGAGTTAGCAACGCCCACACCACACGATCAGAGATATGAAGCAGGTGGGCAATTATTAGAGTATTTTCGTCGTAATAACACATTATTTGTAACATAGCTGCCAGCTCGTGTCCGCTTACCCCGCTTCCTGACGATGACATCAAAGGCAGAGTACTTGAAGAAGTACCTTTCTAAGGAGGACAGTGAACATGGTGTGGGTGGGACGAAGAAGAAAGTTAGAAAAAAGAAGAAAGTACCGACGAAGCACTCAAACTTAGCTATCATGGATGATGACATTGATTGGAGGGCACTTGCTCCAAAGCACACTGGAGACTCTGATGTTGAAGAGGATGATCCGGATGAAGCACCAGTTGTTGCTGAGTTCCGTGATGAAACTCTCCCCACAAAATGGCAGCCAATGACAGGAGTTGTAGAAGAGGGCTCCTTGCTTGAGGATAATTCTGACTTGAGTCCTCCTAGAAGATCTACCGGGAAGCACGATAGAAGGAAGGAGGGATCACCTGATGTCTGTGATGATGATTTGAGCCCTGTAAGAAGGCACAGTGTGCTAAGAAAACCCAAAGAGGAGGATTTAAGTCCCCCAAGGCGATCAAGCAGGGATCTCTCGGTGGACAAGCGTCCATCTGGCCATACCTCTCCCTCCATAAGGCACACGACTCCACCAACAAGAAAGCATGACTCTCTAGACTCTAGATCCCCCAGGAGATCGAGATGGGATCGTTCAGCTGATTTGAGTCCACCAAGGCAACCCAAGACAGAAACCCAAATGGCATCAGGAGTGAAGGCTGGTTTACAGAGTGCAAAAGTGTTGAAGCATGAGAATGCCCTTGCTAGAGAAAGACAGGAGAAGTTTTACAAAGGTTTGGAACCTGATCTCTCGGGGAAGCATGCTGAGACTGTGTATCGTGACAAAACTGGACAAAAGATTGACCCAAAGCTGGAGAAGGTGAAGCAGAGGGAGGAGGAGAGGATGAAGATGGAGGAGAATACACAGTTCATGGAGTGGGGGAGAGGGTGAGTAAGCTAGGATTTGTTTAGAGAAGAGATTTGTGGCTGCACACAGTTATGTAGTGCTATGTAATTCATATATTAATGCTACAATTTTACATGTGAGAAACTCAACTTGGTGACCTTATCTTTGAAAATGCACGATCCAATCTTCCTCAAGAGAGCGACAGAAGAACAAGAAAGAGTTCAAAAGTAGAAAGCACGTATTGGAGATTCTTCACAAGCCAGGTATTTAGGCTCACATTGTTTTGTACTGTTTTTTGGGCTCCCACTAAACAAGTAGTCTCGTACCCAGATCCCACCCAGCTCACGCGAGGAGAAGGGTTAGGGTAACCCTTTCCTCATGAGAGGGTTGGGTCTGGGTACAAGACTATAAACGAGCAACACCTGACACCTGCGCCGCGCGCCCCATCCGCATGCGCAATGCGCATAGACACTGGCGCTTGGCGTGGCGCGAGGCATCATACACATGCATATAGTCCTAGTTAAACCCATACTCTATACTATGCTCTCCAACTTTCTGTCTCTCTCCTCCAGTGTTGCACAGAGTCGGATGTCTGAGAACAAAATGGCGGATGATCTCTATGAAATGTCGAAGCCCTTGGCTCGGTATGCAGATGATGAAGACCTGGAGCAGATGCTGAAGGAGAGGGAGAGGGAAGGGGACCCCATGCTGGCCTTCATGAAGAAGAAGAAACTATCAGGTCAATCCAGTGGCAAGACAAGGCCCAAGAAAGGTTGGTGATATTTATCAGGACAGAGTTTGCTTTCCTCTTGGGTAGAAGCATGGACTTACAAATGTTGACTAGTCGTAGCACGGATCAAAACCTGGTTCTACAATCATGGTTGTATATTACTGATGATCTGATCATCTGAGGAAGAGCTTAGTTGTGGTTTATCTTTTACTTTTAGTGATTGTAATGATACATATGCACACATGCATATACTCACACATTACACACACACACACACACCACACACACACACACACACCACACACACACACACACACATACTCACACACACACAATAGAGAAGCCCAAATACAGAGGTTCCTTTCCTATTAATCGGTTTGGGATTCGCCCGGGATATCGCTGGGATGGAGTGGACCGTTCCAACGGGTTTGAGAAGACGTGGTTTACACGAGAGTCCAATCGTAAAGCAGTGGCAGTGGAGGCGTACATGTGGAGCGTGGAAGACATGTGAACTGAATTCTCACCATCTCACCACGAGCACAATGATTATGTTCATTATACACTCTTGTCTTGTGTATTTCCTACTACTCCTCTGCCTTCCTTCCTAGTGCTCTACAGCCAGTGCTGTACCGGTGTCATAGTGTACAGTGTCCCCCCCAAAATTGTCCCCCCGGACATTATTCACTGGTGAATAATGTCCCCCCGGACATTATTCACTAGTGAATATTGTCCCCCTAGGACATTATTCACCGGTGAATAATGTCCCCCCTTAGTGAATATTGTCCCCCCTAGAACTAGGTTGCAAACTGTCATCTGTGGGAATTCAGGCACTAGTAGGGGGAAGATGAGTAAGCAAGCAAGTAATTTGGAGTGGCCTCACAATCCACACATGCCTGCGAGACTATGGAGCCATGCGTATACAGCGTTCTTGGCACACACTCAATTTATGCATAGATGTGGAGTGGGATGATTTATGCAGTGTCTCCTACACTCTTACCCTGGACATTCTTACCCCAGCATTGGTCGCGTGCAGGGAAAGAACCCTGAAAGGTAAGCTTCTGTGAATGACAAACACAAGTCCAGAAGGCCTGGGTACGAGGCTAAGCGTATCTAGTCTCGCAGTTGGGTCCGGCCACACGAGACTTTAAAGCGTATCCTTGCGAGCTGTATTTCACCTCCGATTGTGGGTCGCGCTGCTGTTGTCAGGTCCATGCACGTCCCCGCCGCTGCCAGTTGTAATGCTCTCAACTTAGCAAATAAAAATGCCAGACCACCTTCCCCGCAGACCACCTTGAAAGCGCATACACGAGGGGGGACATTAGTCACTAGAGGGGACATTATTCACCGGTGAATAATGTCCGGGGGGACAATATTCACTAGTGAATAATGTCCGGGGGGACATTATTCACGGGGGGACATTATTCACTCCGACACCGGTACTGACACTTTATTGAAACTTTCTTAAAAATCAAAAACACACACTTGAAGTAAAAAAAAAAACAGCTCTACTTTGATCATGTGAGGAGGGTGAACATATGCTGACTCACAGAAATGAACACCCAAAACATACTGCTACAACATATGATAAATCAGACAGTTATACACTTTGATGTCATGAACTAAATGTGCATTCACCAGGAAATCAAAGTGGTACTGTACAACTGTCCTCCGCCCACAGCATCCTCATCATCTCGCTTGATGCCTAGCGCCTCGATCGCGCCACGCCAAGCGCCAGTGTCTAGTCTATAGCTAGCTATGCGCACTGCGCATGCGGGGCATACCTAATTTCCGGGACGGGACGGGACGGGACGGGACGGGACGGGACGATTCCGGAAAATGCGCGTACCTAATTTCCGGGACGACGGGACGATCACGGAAATTCTAACTTGCCTAAATCCCGGGATCACGTAAATTGCTGAGTGCCTAATTCCCGGGACGCGACGGTGAACAGCAGCTAACTGCTGTTTGTAGCTACGTAGTACTAGCCAGGTCACGAGCGATGCTCGGGTACAGCATGGGTAGGGTTGGGCGGATTATGCTCCATTTTTTACCCATTATGCTATTCCAATATGCTCAAAATTGCACCAATTATGCCTAGAATTATGCCCAAAATTTGCCTATTATGCTCAAACTATGCCCATTATTTCTGGTAGGAGCAAACTTGTACGCTGTACAGAAAACGTAAATTGAAACTGGATGGCAGTTCATCGACCATTGTCGTCTCGCGTGGCCACACCCCGTTCCGCAAGAATGGGTGTGGCCACGCTAACATCATGGAAAGTTCAATGTAGATGACCAGACTCTGCGATTGCTGATCATTGCTCCCTCACTTCGCCGCTTACCAACAGGGAGATACTTCACGGTCTGGGACTAGGACACGGTCTGAGGACAAGACAACCAGTCTACCACAGACACATTATGCTCAAAATGTACCTATTATTCCCGCATAATGCTCAATGCTTTCTGGTACCTATTATTCCCAAAATTATGCCAGCATAATCCGCCCAACCCTAAGCATGGGCACACTGTATTTGAGCGCAGCTACGGGGGTCTGGGGGCATGCTCCCCCAGGTAATTTTCTGTTATAGCTTCTCAGGTCGGTCCTGAGGCTATTTCTAGGGGTTTGGCATTGCCAGTGACCGCAAACCCGCGAATGGTGAGGTGAAGAGAGAGTAGGACGCTGCGCATTAGATACAGATAGCTACACTACGACGTTCAATTTTTTTTTGCGCCCGATTCGCGCTGGATTCATCGCAGGTAATTGACTACGGCGGGCACTTAAAATATTTTGTAGGGCCCCTGTCCTGCTAAGCCCTGCCTTGGATACGCCACTGCTAACCTTGGCGGCAGTTCGCTGCTGTTCACCGTCGCGTCCCGGGAATTAGGCACTCAGCAATTTACGTGATCCCGGGATTTAGGCAAGTTAGAATTTCCGTGATCGTCCCGTCGTCCCGGAAATTAGGTACGCGCATTTTCCGGAATCGTCCCGTCCCGTCCCGTCCCGTCCCGGAAATTAGGTATGGATGGGGCGCGCGGCGCAGGTGTCGAAGCGTTGCTCGTAACGGTTTAGAAATGTCGAAGCCCTTGGCAGAAGACCTGGAGCAGATGCTGAAGGAGAGGGAGAGGGAAGGGGATCCCATGCTGGCCTTCATGAAGAAGAAGAATTCAGGTCAACCCAGTGAGAAAGGTTGGTGATATTAATTTTATCGGGACGAAGAGTTAGCTTTCCTCTCGGGTAGAAGATTGAAGCATGGACTTAAAAACATTGACTAGTCGTAGCACGGATCAAAACCCGTTCCTACAATCATGGTTGTATGTTACTGATGGTCTGAGGGAGAGCTTGGTTGTATGTGGTGTTTTATCTTTTTCCTTTGTAATGATACATATGCACACATGCATATACTCACACACACACACACACACACAATAGAGAAGCCAAAATACAAAGGTGCTCTTCCCATTAATCGGTTTGGGATTCACCCGGGATATCGCTGGGATGGAGTGGACCGTTCCAACGGGTTTGAGAAGACGTGGTTCACACGAGAGTCCAACCGCAAAGCAGTGGCAGTGGAGGCATACATGTGGAGCGTGGAAGACATGTGAACTGAATTCTCACCATTATACACTCTTGTCTTGTGTATTTCCTACTACTCCTCTGCCTTCCTTCCTAGTGCTCTACAGCCAGTGCTGGCATACTGACACTTTGACATTCTCTATAACATTGAAACTTTCTTAAAAATCAAAAATAAAGAACACACACTGGAAATAAAAAACGGCTCTACTTTTGTTTAAGCTTTATAAAAGATCATGTGAGGAGGGTGAACGTATGCTGACTCACAGAAATGAACACCCAAAACATATATACTGCTACAACATATACTTGTACATCGCAACATATATGATAAATCAGACAGTTATACACTTTGATGTCATGAACTAAATGTGCATTCACCAGGAAATCAAAGTGGTGTCCTCCGCCCACAGCATCATCATCTCGCTTGATCCTCCTCTAGCATGCAGGCACTCTTTCCCTCTGTCACTTGCCCTCCAGGAAGGACTTGATTATGGCTGCCAATTCAGGAGGATAAGCACGGTAGAACTGTGTGTGTGTGTGTACTTGTGTGTGTGTACTTGTGTGTACATGTGTGTGTGCATGTGTAGGGGGATGAAAGAAATATGCATACTCACACGAGGGGAGAAAGTATTCCAAGTGAAGCAGTAATCAACAGACTTTGAACTCATCTTCTTTTACACTGAAACATGTACAAACCTGTTGTGTGCAGCAACTTCACCTTTTTACAAACATTGGTACAAAATGAACATTATCCCTGGCCTGAAGAGAGAGAAAAGTTGGAGATGGGGTGTGTAACTTTGTATGCATTTTCTAGTCTGAAAAGAAACCAGGAGCTCAAACGTGGAATGGTACATCAAAAATACTCATAGCTTTTGAAGGAAAAGATAAGTTTGGAAGGATTTCACCGTGATTGATATGGTGCCACTGTAACCTGAATGGAAGCATAATTAGCTAGCTCTAAGTGCCAAATCATCTTCCTGGTCCTAAACTAACTCATATGCTGACAAACAATGAGCATTCATGTTACTATTGACTGTGAGGTCGCAGTGGCAAATTATTACGTACAAGATCTATCCAGGTTTTTCTTCTGATTTTTCACCTAAGCTGTAAGACAAAAGTCTGGAACAGAAGGCTAGGGTTCAAGCTACCATAGATAGTAGAGTGACCGGCTAGGGTTCAAGCTACCATAGATAGTAGAGTGACCGGCTAGGGTTCAAGCTACCATAGATAGTAGAGTGACCGGCTAGGGTTCAAGCTACCATAGATAGTAGAGTGACCGGCTAGGGTTCAAGCTACCATAGATAGTAGAGTGACCAGCTAGGGTTTAAGCTACCATAGATAGTAGAGTGACCGGCTAGGGTTCAAGCTACCATAGATAGTAGAGTGACCAGCTAGGGTTCAAGCTACCACTATACACCCATGAATTTCAGTAAGCAAATGAGCAAACCCTGCTTTGGTCATCCTACACTACTTTCTCAACTATGTGAGACCTTCCACCCTCACCTTTTTGTAAATGTAAGGCGCGTGTGCATGAATGCGCAGTAAAGAATCAAGCTGGACACGACAAAAGGCACACTGTAGCAGCCAAGCAGGTGTTTTGTAAGTGGATTGCCTGCTGTCTATGGAAGTTGTCAGTATTCATAATATAACAAGTAGTCCAGCCCCTCAGTGTATCATTGTGATGTATGGTGGAACATCCAGAGAGCACTGCTCGGAGTAGAGATGATGTTTTGTTGCATAAACCACGGCTATACTAGCTATATTCTAAACCATGTACGTATTTATGGAGTATCTGCACAGAATTTCACTCAGAACCTTTTTGTAGAAATTTAGTAAGAATGGCAGAGATTGCGACGTTGGGAAGAGCATCCAGCTGGCTAGTGTCGTGCCCAGACCCCTTTTGGAAGAGGGAGCACCAATGCAACATACAATACATTGACTTCAGCTTTGTGTGCTATTGGGAAGGAGGCCATTGCCAAAGACATCATGACCAAAAGAGGTATGCTGAAGGTGACAAGTGCACGTCCATGCTACAGTACGCACTGTGCGCTATGGAGCTGGGAGGATAAGACATAAGACTAGATACATGTATACGAGCGTAACATTTCTTAGTTCAGTAGTAGGAGGTAGACTACACAGCTCCCTCGACAGCAGTTATGGCTCAAAATAAAAAGTAAGTGAATAGGTGTCCACACTTTTTTGAGAGGGCAAAGACCTTTTGCAGTCAGAGCATATAAACATACTTGTGATCACCACTCTACAAGTCATTCTGGGTACTGCACACAGACAACCTGCAATCTAATATGTGACAGTAGCAAGCAGACTTAGACCACAATAATTTTAGTACGTGAAGTATAATACCACTAGTAATTAGTTGACTTGATGTTCTACTCACATGTTGAGATAGCAACATTAATTTTTTCCAGACATTCCACCGACAGCCCTAGGTGATAGTCCAGCAGCAACTGTGGACCCCTTACCACCACCATGCAACGCTGCTCTCAGACCCTGTGATGAGGTATACACAATACCTCAAAGACCGCTACAAGAGATGTCAACAATCCCAGATGGTAACTGGCCCCCCTCTCCCTTGGAAGGCAGTACACAAGAGATTCAACTAGAGAGACTGCCTGGGGCCCGAAACAGTCTTTAACATGCAAAAATATTGCATTTGTGGTAACGTTGATGAAATTGTCTGCAGAAGTAAGCCAATAGAACTGCCAGAACTCTCTCCAATGGAAGGACAACGTCAAATGAAGATCATTGCTGATGACACACTGGATGTCGGCAAGTCTACACTCAGCAGAAACATGTGCAAAGACTGGGGTAGTGAGGGAATTGCTGCAGCAGTACCCAGCTGGTAACCGTACAAGTATCAGGGAAGCCACATCCATCTGAAGACCTCAATTATTGTGTTGATGATGCAGATCTGAAACAACAGGTTGTGCAGCACATCTATATAGAGAACCTCTGGTGAACACATATTGTTAGTTGTGGATGGCTATGATAAGCTAAGCCATGAAGAAAGCAAACAGTACTCTCTCCTGGAAATAGTCAGTTGTCAAAATGTTCCATGTACTTAATGTCTATTGGCCACTGACAGTCTGACTCTCTTCAGCAGCTGCACAGCATAAATCTCCAGGTTAAGATTTGGGGTTTTACAAAACACCTAGTTGAACATTACATGCAAAATATACCGGTCAAAGGCAAGGCAAGCATGTTAGTGCAAATTCTCAAGGAAAAATCTTATAACATCATTCTGCTATGTCCCTCTCAACTGTTCAATAGTGCTTTTTATGTTTGAAAGGGAACAGCACACTCTGAGAGCCCCACAGAGATGTTGAAGTCATTGACTGAGTTCTCGGGATTTATCAAATCTCCAAAGCTGAACTCAGAGAGGTAGCAAGACAAGTGTCCCATAACATTTCTAGCCGAGTCACTGCGGCTATATACACTCAGAATAGTGGCTTTATGGTATACTGTATATAGTTACACTTGTACACTCAGAATAGTGGCTTTATGGTATACTGTATATAGTTACACTTGTACACTCAGAATAGTGGCTTTATGGTATACTGTATATAGTTACACTTGTACACTCAGAATAGTGGCTTTATGGTATACTGTACATAATTACACTTGTACACTCAGAATAGTGGCTTTATGGTATACTGTACATAATTACACTTGTACACTCAGAATAGTGGCTTTATGGTATACTGTACATAATTACACTTGTACACTCAGAATAGTGGCTTTATGGTATACTGTACATAATTACACTTGTACACTCAGAATAGTGGCTTTATGGTATACTGTATATAGTTACACTTGTACACTCAGAATAGTGGCTTTATGGTATACTGTATATAATTACACTTGTACACTCAGAATAGTGGCTTTATGGTATACTGTATATAGTTACACTTGTACACTCAGAATAGTGGCTTTATGGTATACTGTACATAATTACACTTGTAGTTGTTTGATTATTTTTGGCTTCACAATATAATAAATTAATAATGGTAAACAGCATTGATTGAAAGGCAGTAACACACTATTCTAATTTTATTACAACGACTTGTGTTTAACCAAACATAATGTACAATGGAAGTAGGCATGATTATGATTTCAGGTGGTTATTTCTGTGAGACTGTACTTCTGTGTCAGCAGCTGCACTATATGATCACAAGAGCTATAGACAAGAGAGAGATGCTGCCTCACGAAGGTTATGGGATACAGCTCGCATGCGCATACTTACCATAAATTCTAAATAATTATATGTACGCATATTACATTTTCACTTGATGGATTAGATGATAGTGTATTTTTCCAGCCAAATATAGAATTCAGCAGCTATGTATATGAAGTGGTTTAACATCCAAAGTGCTATACAATGGACAATGCAGTACATGACAGAGAGCTTTTTGGGATAATGTCAGCTGTCATAAGTAACTAATTGTGTGGTACGTGAAGCTTTAGAGAAAAACAAACTGCCTCTCAAAAAGCGAGAGGTACTTTCCAAAAAAGCCACCGTCATGTACTTGAAAATGTTGCAAATTGTCCGTCTGTGTTTTCATTCCTCCCTCCTGATTGTTGGCTGAAGTAGAATTTGTGAGCTTTGACGATGCATGTAGAATTGTTCCTTTGAAATCGCTCATCGCTTCTCGCTGTGCAAGTTTTAGCCTCGTTCCCAGGCTCTTGTGCGTGGGCGGGGAGAAAAGAGCCTGGTACACACTGTTTGCACATGCTCAGTTCCCCCAGGATTTCTGGGAATTTGGAAATTTCCGTAACCTCCGCGAGGCAAGCCAACTTCTCCCGTATAAAAGATGCCTGCCACTGACCACGCTCTGTGTAGACAATGACGAGGGAGCGATGAAGGTACTCAGCCCTTTGCTTGCAGGAATTGTCCACGCGTTTGCCCATTCCAGCTAAACGCTGCGGCACGTGACTGACGCAATCTTTCCCTTTGACCGTTACTGTCAAAGCGATGTTGTTTTTGACTTCAAAACCGCCTGTATGTGTCCCACAGGAAGTAGTGCAGCCTTTCAAGATTCATGGACTGTAAGGAGCTTGGGTGCAAGATTACAACTAAGCTACTGAAGCAGCATGCAAGCAGTTGCTGTGGTACCAAACCTATTCTCAAGTTACCTTCCTCGTCGGATGATCTTAAATTTGCCCTGCTGTGAGAGGTCGACCACGGTAGAAGCCATCCTACTCTCTCCTTCTACCTCCGCCTCCCTTGGCCCTCCCTCGATCCTACCACCATCAAGCACAAGATCTAGCTGTGGCCACAAATCCTGAAATTCCTGAAAATCAAACAAGACAGTAAGGTATAAATTACTTTGGAGAAACCATGAACCCTTCTGACACTGTTGGAAAGCTTCCATATGCTATGAGAGAGCTATGATGACTGCCACATGCTAAGGGACAGATATGCTGGCTGCCATATGCTATGGAACTGCAATGCTGGCTACCAGAGACCACCTCTACTCACCTCCACTGCTACAGTGTTCCCAGCGTCACTGACATTGGCACTGGTAAGGGCCAGGGGGTGACCACAGCGGGCAGCCAGCTGTCTCGCAATGGGGTGGTCAGGCACCCTAATCCCTACGAGGGTAGTGCCAGGGTTTAGCTGAGCATTGAGCTGACTCGACCTCTCAAACACGGTTGTCACAGGACCAGGAAGGAGGTCTCGTAGGAGGTCAAAGGTCACTGTCCGCTGGGCCCACCTATGAAGTGTGATTAAATTTCCAGAAACCAATCCCCGCCTGACCCTTTCATACTGTTTCTGGAATGAAGTATTTCAGGCTCTTGTGAGTACGTGTGGAGATAAAAGAGCCTGGTACACGCTGCTTTTGTGCATGCTCAGTTTCTGCTAGTTGTTAGTAGTTTGGTGAGTGCTACCAATTTAACAGGTGCACCTGGAGGCACTGAAATAACTAGGATATTAAAGAACTTATTCTTATTGCATTCTTCTCCCTCCCACCTCCCCCACACCTGTCAATGTCCTCAACCTCATTAAGGCAGATTGCAATGGGCTTTGTCTTCCGTCTGCCCTTGACTCTGTACAGCTTCTCAATCCCTTCGCTGGACTCTGCAGAAGATGCAATCCCATAGACGGTCTCTGTAGGGAGAGCCACCACCCCACCAGACCTCAGCACTGAGGCTGCCTCGTCCAGTGTGTGGTCCAACGTCACCTGTGTGTACATATGTGTGTGTGAGGAAAGGGACAGTAAGAGGTTAAAGGTAGGGAGGTGGAGGAGGGATGGGGGAGATCACTGATCAGGACTATGAAGAGGCGTAAAAGCAACTGATAAACTTTAGAAGTACTCTTGCCGCCTTCAACCTGTTTATGTACCTGGTCAGCGCCCTTGATGTCGACTACTCGTGCCATTCCTATCCCTCTTGCACTCCCTGCAACCTCAATCAGCCTCCTCTGTAACAGCACGCCCGCACGCAGAAACACCGAGGAAAACTGAGCTCTACAGAGCGTGCAGCTCATGAAAACTTGGAGGGACTACACAACGAATCCGCAAAATTGTGCAATGGCAATATCTGTGTAATAATGTCCGGGAGTTACCCAAACAAAAACACGTGGCTGCACGCGGCGCGCGTGCGTGCGCACGTGCGAACTTAGCCCTCACGTGCGCAGCTGTTGCTTAGCAACACGAAAATTTTAAGTAACAAAGCTATAGCTCTCTGGGTGATCATGGACGTGGAGCGAGATCAAGAGCAGGAAAGTGCCGTAGAGTTCTCTGTGGACAAGATTCGGCTGGCGAATGACGGAAGGGGGCGACAAAAGGCCACATTCTACGTGCAGAACCGGTGTAGTATCTCCCGCAAGGTCAGGGTGGCCGTGGAGAGAGGCAGCGACCCAGTGAGTTGTTACTAAGCTGAAGAGCAAACTATACATCAGTTTAGAGCTACTTCTACCATTGCTGCATGGTGCAGTGATGATAGGAATTGCAAATACTTGCAAAATTGGGGGAAAATTATGCTGTTTGCAGAGATGCGTAATTCCACCAAGGTAGGCTTCGTATCAGTTCTGCCCAAGTTTTAGAAAGTTACTGTTACAGCAAATTATTGGGTGCATCACTAAACCTTTCCATCGTCCAGTTTAAGTGTTTGCAATCGATCAAAAACTGATAAGATCTAGTAGCTGGACAGTGGGAACATGAATATGGTGTACAGTAGTTACTCCGATTCTTCTGTCCTTCATCACATGAATTTTGCAAGCGCTTGCAAAGTTATATGTGTAGAATGAGCAGCTACACTGTAGGTGCAATGCATTCTCCCAGGGTAGGCCTGGGATCAAGGTGATGTGTTCTTCACCATTGGGGTTGCCTTTGCTTGTGCTAGTGTGATCTCCTTTCTAAATGCAGTAATTATACAGTTTTGCAAGCCAGACCCACTTATGCAAGCAGAAGTGAATCTGGCTTGCAAGACTATATACATTGCAACTAGATTCCCAGTTGATGGCTGGAAGCTGGAAACAAGACTGAATATGTCTATTTCTTGTCTCCACTCTCTACCAGGTGTTTCGTCTGCTCAGTGGGTATGGTGAACGTTGCCTTGCAGCAGGTCTGAAGCTCCCTGTAGTGCTTCAGTACACCCCTGGTGGTGGGGAGGCAGGGGGAAGCCATCACGGGAGACTGAATGTGTTTGTGGAAGACAAGCTGACTGTCTCCGTGCCCATGGAAGCGTGAGTTCACTCTCTCTCTCTCTCTCTAAAGATACTTGTGTGCAGGCCTTACTGAAATTCTTTTACATTAGTGGCATTACATACGTATATGTGTACATGTGTATATGTTAAAGCTTTATAATGTTCATGTGTGTAGTAGCTAGTATCTCATGTAGCTAGGAGCTGTCTTAGATGCCTTTATTCACATAACCCACTTTCCCCTTCTCTTTACACTGCCTTTCCATTTGTTTCCCCCCTCCTAACTTCTCTCTCTTTCTCCCATCCCTCCTTCCTCATTTGCCTCCTCCTCTCCCTCCCCTCCTCCCTTCATCCCTCAGCCTCCCACCCTCCCCCCACCTTGAGGCCTCTCCACACACTGTTCACTTTGGTAACCTTGTAGCAGAGCACCAGATTGTCTCTCAGGCCTTCACAGTCTCCAACACTGGGTCCAGAGAGGGAGGGTTCCAGGTGCACAGCCCCTCCCTCCCCCCACACCTCACCATCACCCCCATGGAGGGGAGAATCAAGCCGGGAGAGAGGATGGAGTTGAAGGTAATAACTCACATTGCTCTTGAGATGATATTGTGTGAGTGTACACAAGCATGAGCTCGCTCCAAGCCTTGAACATGAATGATTTCTGAATGTGAATGCGTAGTATAGTCTCGTTCCCAGGCTCCATCCTTCCTTTTTTTGTTGTTGGTTACTGAACGTGACAGAAGCTGCGGCCAGGAATGAGGCTAAGTACACATTACTTACTTTTGCAGGGGTCTAAGTTCAGGTCTGCGATTGTGTGTGTGTTAGGAGGCAATGAGATCAATTTTATTGCTGACATTATCACCTGAAGCAGCTAACATCTATGACTGTACTATTATATTCAACCTCTCGATACTGTATGTAGGTTGAGCTGCTCAGTAAGGAGATAGGAACGTTCTCCCAGGAAGTGAGGTGAGAAAACCCTCCCTAGGTTTCCCACCACGTACCAGGTGGAATTTACAGTGTGGTGACTCGTCATGTGTGTACAATGTATGCATGTAGATATTATTATGCATGGTATGGGATTTAGACACCACACACTGACCAATAGAATAAAAAGATGAAGTATCACTCGTTCTGGCAAATACCAACTGTTTAAAATTATTATTTTATTAATTCGTACAATGTATATAATTTTGTTTTGCTCTCTCCATCTTGCAGCCTACTGTCAGAGGACGGCTCTGTTGAACTCTTCACTGTCAAAATGTGTGGCAAAATCCAACACCGCAAACTGGAGCTCCTGGACCCCAATGACCCCCACTCTGCCTTACAGTGTGTACCCTTTGGCCATACTTACTATGGTACTGTGCTCACCAAGCGAGCCATCCTGTACAACAACAGTCCCGTGGTGACAGAGTTTATGGCCGTGTTGGACAGCGAGGGAGTAGGTGGTATGGTCAGGGGCGTGGACAGGAGGGAGGGACTGGCCATGGCATGTACGGGAGGAGGGCTGGGCCAGGACCAGTGGAGGGAGCAGGGGGAGGCCCCTAGTGGAGAGGAGCTTATTACCGTCACACCCATGCAGGTACGTATGTATGTGTAAATACTATCACTCTTTGTATCTTCATGTGGTGTTGTATGTGTGATATAGCAAGTATCAGATTTTGTTGCTGTCTATCTTTGTTAGTATACAAGTATATGCAGCATGAATAACAATGCAATGTACAAACCGTTCAGTGCATTAATCCAACAATATTTTATACAGATTCTCTCTGGAATATATTTGAGGTAACCCCTCCTCCCCATGCACACCCCCCCCCCCCCCCCCCCCCCTCACCTAAACAGGGCTCTCTTGGTCCATATGAGAAGCGTGCTGTGGAGTTCTCCTTTACCCCATCCTTCTTCCAGTCTGGAATGGGCTGGACTCACTTTCAGGGGCTGCCTACAGAGAGGAGCTATGCTCTTTTTGTTAAGTTTGTCCACGTCAGAGCTCACCCCCTCAGGGAGGAGGGAGAAGGAGGTATGGATTGTTTGATGTTGTGGAGGGAGAGGTATCTAGCATTTGTGGCAACACATTATGTTAACAAATGCCATTTTACCCCCTCCCCCTCATCTGTCTCTCTTCTTCTCAGAAGGAGGGGGCACTCTCGAGGTGGCTGTGACGGGCACTGTGGTGCCGGTGAACCTGGGTATGGAGCCAGGAACTACCCTGGACTTTGGAGAGTGCCCAGCAGGCAGCACCAACACTCAACAGATACAGGTGGGGAGCGCATAGCCTCGTTTCCAGACCTTCTTGAAAAGCGGAAAGAGGGTCTGGTGTTCTGAGCAACATTTGGTCACATGGGGTGGGCATATAATTTAGGTGGTGGGGAATGCATGTTCTCAGCCGTTGTCACTGCTGCAAGTGACGGACACTTAGCCTCATTCCCAGGCCTTCCTCACCATCACCACCTACTGTAAGAGATCTAAGTGTGGACAGTGGGAAGTCCTGGGTATGACACTAGAGAGTGCAAGAGTCTTTAGTCTTGTTTCCAGACCTTCCCCCAGGGAGCCGGCTCCAGTTTTTGATCCCCTTGTATGTACATACTGGAAGTGAGCAAATGTTGGAGGCAGTGAAGGCCTGAAATAACAATGCTGAACCATTCTGACATTGCCCCCCCTCTTCTCTAAAGGCATACAATACCACAGTTATCAGAACCACTCTGATGTTTCCCCCCCTTTTTCTCTGCCTCGATCCTCTGCCTTCCACAGCTGTGTAATCGCTCAGACGTGCTACCAATAGACTTTTGTTGTCAAAAGTTGGCTCACTACAAATGCAGCCCGAGTGCAGGGAAAATCCCTCCTGGTAAAGCGGTGGAGATGACTGTCACATTCCTCCCCAAGCAGCTCGGCCCACTGAACTTCAAGCTACAGATTGATGTGATGGGTCCTGTAAAGGATGCCTCTTCCTCCTCCTCAAGGAGGGCTGTCGTGTATACTGCTGTTGTGGAGCTGAAGGGAAGTGGGGCTGTGGGAGGGAGAAGGAGGGAGAGGAAGAGGGAGGAGGTGGCTCATCCTAGCGACCTTGCTACTAGCATTCGACCTCATGATGGAACTATCATTGTGTATGTGGAAGTGTACAAGTGTGTGGTTGTGCATCTTCTGCACTGACATAACGATTGAGTCACCAACCAAACCTGCACATATTCTGTGAGCTTCTAGAGTTCTTCGTTGATACTCTTCCCTTGCTCGCTCTTTCTCTCTTTCACTCTCCCTCCCTCCCTCCCTCCCTCCCTCCCTCCTCTCCCTCTCCCTCCCTCCCTCCCTCCCTCCCTCCCTTTCTCCTCTCCCTCTCCTCTCCTCTCCCTCCCTCCCTCCCTCCCTCCCTCCCTCCCTCCCTCCCTCCCTCCCTCCCTCCCTCCCTCCCTCCCTCCCTCCCTCCCTCCCTCCCTCCCTCCCTCCCTCCCTCCCTCCCTCCCTCTCTCCCTCCCTCCCTCCTCTCCCTCTCTCCCTCCCTCCCTTCTCAGCACCCCCTATACCCGGGTCTCTCGTCACACATATGTGGACCCAGACTATACACACCCTGAGGAGGAGAGGGCTCGACACAAGCATCACCGTGACTCCTATATCCAGTACATCCGGCGGAAACATGAGGAGAGGATGTGGAGGAGGAGAGAGAAGTAAGGGTGGCCTTGTAAAGTACGAAAGATGGCTAGTTAATGCTGTCATTAGCACTGTTGTAAGCATGGTGCTGAAGAAGCAGTCAGCTACAAGCATGTTCCTATGTAACAGACTGGCAACCCTAACCTGGTAACAAGGCTAGTAGTACATATGCTGCTTATTCCACTCTCAGGGGCCACTCTGACCCAGCCTTCCGCAACACCACGGACCTGGCTATACCTCCAGCCCAGGGGCTCCATCCTCCCAAACTGACCACACCCAAAGACCCCAGTGGTGCCGTAAAGGGGAGGAGTGGCCAGCCGTCCCTTCATACGGCAGATGGTGGGGAGGGGTCCACGGAGGGTAGGATGCTGACTACAAGAGACTTGATCGAAGCAACTGCAGCTAAATTGGTAGGAGACATCACTAGACAGGGTTTTTCAACACCAAGATATTTGCATTAGCAAGGTTCTACTGTAAGTGGACTAGGAATTTTGTACCATATTTGTAAGTACATCCCTCCCTCCCTCCCATCCCTCCCTCCCTCCCATCCCTCCCTCCCTCCATCCCTCTACCCCCCCTCCCCCCTCCACAGCAAGTGGTAGAGCAGTGTGCCAGCAAGCCGTCCAGCCCAGAAGCGACCACAGACTGTAAGGCACATCTCTCCCCAGAACAGCTGAGCCAGATCATGATCGGTAAGGACATGAGCTTGTACCAATTACTGCTACTTAGGCTAGAAGGTCTAGGTACAAGGCTACTATGTACATTGGAGTGAGGAAAGCTCAGTGGCCTTGTTTCCAGGGCATCTCTGCCTCCAGTTTTGGGCCACATACAGTAGTCCCGTAAGCTAAACTGCAGTCAAGGAAGTTACATATGCATGTCATTATGATATGACTTATTGGTATGTACATAACTGTAATGATGTGTTGCATAGAGCTAGTGGCCAAGGTTTCACGATCCGTGAAGCCTCTGTGCGCATTGATCCCCTGCAGGTCCCCTCTGCCTTGACTTTGGTCATGTAGTGGTGAGGTCCACTGTGGAGAGGCATGTCACTGTCCAGAACTTTCTGTCCAAACACATCAGCATCAGGATGAAGGTACACACATCATCAGTCACTATTAGCTGCATTTTCTATCTTCCTATTTACTACTATCAGTTTTCATACGTTGATGAACCTCAATTTGGATTACACTAGTGAATGTGATTCTTATGTACATGTATGCAAAACTGTGATTGGTGTGGGCTAGCTGTAACTTCATTTCCAGGCCTTCCCACTGTACAGTTTTTGCATTGTGCAAAAACGGATGCTGTAAGCAACCTCAACCTTCACAGGGATGTGGTGGCCATTGATACAGTACTCCAGGCTCCTGCATGGGGTCAGAGAAAATATATACTTGTATATCTCTCTTGCGATGTGAGCAATAAAAAACTGGTGAAGGCCTGGAATGAGGCTAGGCTTGCTGCTGCAGACTACATAGTATATGATATTGACATATAGTGCTGTAGAAAACCACACCCACACACTGTACGTTCTGTCTGCTCCCCAGGTTGCTGGCACAGAACTTCACTGTCCCTCCTACCCCACCTCTCCCTCCTCTCACCTCACCCTCGTCCTCCCTCCTCTCTCTCACACACAAGTACCCTTCACCCTCCAGCAGAACACAGTTGGAACACTAGAAAGGTACTATATTAGCCAATACTTTGTGTGTGTCTATGCCCGCTGTCTATCTGATGTCACAGCACATGATCCATCTCCCAGACTTTCCCCCTCCAAGCAATCAAAGATTGGAGGAATGATGAGTGCATGATATTATGCACCTAAAGTTTTTTACTGTACATGAAAAGTACGTATACAAAATTAGTATATATTTTCCCTGACCCCAAGTATATATTTTCCCTGACCCCATGCAGGAGTCTGGAGTACTGTATCAATGGCCACCATGCTCACCACATCCCAGTGAAGGCTGAGGTCGTGAGGCTCACTCTGAAACTGTCCACCAACACTCTCACCCTCAGTGAGCCAGACCTCTCAGCTCCAACTGCAGGTGAAGATCAGCCTCCATCAAAGCCTTGCATACCAGCCTTTTTTTTTTTGCATGAGATAGATCAAAAGGTAGACCTAGGTATTTTACAGAGCCAGCCACTGCATGTCCAGGAATTGTTTCGGCCATATACTAGGCCTTATCAGCTACACTGACCAGGAGATGCATTCTCTCCACTACAAAGCCAATCAGGAGCCAGGAGGGAGAACAGGGTTCATTGATTGTTCATATGAACACTGGATATCACTACCTCACAAGTGTACTTAGAGTACAGAACTTGTGTGCAGGAGGGTATTACCATAGATAAGCTTTGTATAGGGAGGGTATATTATCTACGGTATTACTGTATGTATCTCTCACCCCAGGTCTCCATGGCTCTGTTCTAGTGACTAATGATCACGGTGTCCCCGCCCACTTCCAGTGGCATGCCAGGGAGGGTGTGGAGATTGACACCTTCTTTGTGATGCACCCAACTGGTGAGCAGTGAGCAGTGTGTGTGTGTGTGTGTGTGTGTGTGTGTGTGTGTGTGTGTGTGTGTGTGTGTGTGTGTGTGTGTGTGTGTGTGTGTGTGTGTGTGTGTGTGTGTGTGTGTGTGTGTGTGTGTGTGTGTGTGTGTGTGTGTGTGTGTGTGTGTGTGTGTGCGCGTGCGTGCGTGCATGTGTGTGTAGTGTGTGTCCAACCATAGATAATAGAGCACTGAAAAGGGATTGGAAACGGACAAAAGAATTTACGGGCAAACTCAGGCAAAATGCCGATGACGTCACGTTGAATCCTCATTCCGGTGCTTCGGTTAGAAGGCAGTGCCCACTAACAGGTGTACGATCGATTATCTACCGCGCGGGTCATCGCACTAGAGGTTCTTGTGCATTTACTGATATGCCACGGTATCTACAATATTCTGGTAGAAAATTGTACTATGCACAGTTGTGAATTGACTTTTATGCAATGTAGAAATGCTAAAATAATAGTTTCGTAGTTTTTTCTGGAAAATAAACAGGGCTACCCAATGATGCAAGCTATCATAAAGTGTAACCATTAGCAAAGAATATAACTGAGTGGCTTATTTCTTTGTGATACAGTACACGGTTTGATGGGAGGTCTTGAAAAGTGTAAATAATGTGAAAACTCTTGTAGTTTTCTAGAAAGATCTGTACCCTGGTTTAGGTGAAGTCTGCTGGTACAGTATTAAGCAGTACATAGGTCAATGTAATGCTGACAAAACAATAGAGCTGCAGTAATTGTGTGCACGTTTCTGAACAGGTGCCTCCAGCTCATGCAGAGGACATATCAATCTGTCTTAGTCGTCTTCAGGCCTGCTGACAATTTTCAGGACTCGTGAATATCCCTCCATCGCAATAGCAGTCTGCCAGAAACCACTCGACATTCGGGGAAAGAAGAAACACACATAACAGCCGCTCTCGTACAGTCGTCTACTGCCAATGCGGTGTGCGTCAGATCATGTGACCGAAACGATGATTTGACGTAAAATTATTGCCGTTTCCAATCCCTGTTCGTAGCTCTATTATCTATGGTCCAACAGACATCATTATACATTCATGTGCAGAGCAGATCCCCATTCTCTTTCTTTTTCTCTCCTCCTCTCCTTCATTCAATGTGTTATAGTGTTTGAATTTTGTGTTCAATTGTATTCAGTGGTAATTAGTGAGCAATCAATATTCATACAAACCCATACTTAAAACGTGAGGTATTTATAGCACTATAAATATGAACTTGTGACTTATGTTAGTGGCCGTGCATGAAAGGCCGGCCATTTGAAGTTCAAAGAGGGTGATACATTACTTGTTAACCCCAGCAGTTCATCAAAGAGTTTGTTCATCAAAGAGGGTGTTCATCAAAAAGGGTGATACATTACTTGTTAACCCCAGCAGTTCATCAAAGAGGGTGTTCATCAAAGAGGGTGTTCATCAAAAAGGGTGATACATTACTTGTTAACCCCAGCAGTTCATCAAAGAGGGTGATGCATTACTTGTTAACCCCAGCAGTTCATCAAAGAGGGTGTTCATCAAAGAGGGTGATGCATTACTTGTTAACCCCAGCAGTTCATCAAAGAGGCAATTGAAAAGTCAGCATGCATTTACTAAGAACACCCTTTGGAGGGTTGTTCTTTTACCTACTTTTAGTAGCAACAACCCCAGATCTAGATTGTAAGCTATTGTTTAGTCAGTGTTTGTTTTTCCGTGTAGTGTGTGTCCTGGGTACTGTCCACAGTGCTAGTTCAAACTGAGAAATGAATTTTTGCTTTATTCCTTGTGCTCCCCAGGGGTGGTCCCACCGCACAGCTCTCTGGAGTGTGAGTTTGTCTGTCAGCCTACCTTCACTTCTGCCAGCACTGCTCAGTTTATGCTGGGTATCGAGGAGGAGAGTGAGAGTGAGAGGGAACCTCACGCTTCTGACGTGCTGTCTCTTATTGCACAGGTATAGTTACACATAATATGCACGCACAGTTCAGTGCAGAAGAAACACTCTATTCAAATAGCTTATTTAGCAGAGTTGTTTATGATTTTAGTTCCCCTAATAGTTTGTTACCAAAGACTGGAGATGGCAATGGCCTGGGAATGAGGCTCATGCTTATCACTAACTTATGCTCAGTCCTTCCCCATCTCCACTTTTTGATTGCTGTAAATAAAATCACAAACTTGCCTTCCTCGAGCTCCTGGGGTAGCCCTCCTGGCCTGTTAATAATACACCTGCCACTCCCCCAATCCTCCTTCTTCTCTTTGTCCCACTCCCTCTTCCACTCCCTCTCATTGTCCTCCCCAGTTTGGGCAGCCCTCTTGCTGCTTCAGGGAGAAGAGGATGCTGTTTGGGACCATCCCCCTCAACCTCACCACCACACGCACTCTGCACCTTGAGAACACGGGAGACTGCCATGCCTACTTCCAGGTAATGAGCCATATGGTGACATTGCAGGGTCAAATGTGAAGGTGTAACACTGGTCAACTTTCTGGAGCTAAACTAACCTCTTCTACATAACTGTATTAGCCACCATCACTCATACACATATTACATACTCATGCTCATGTTACCTGTGTAATAATACATAATACATGTTACGTACCTCTGTGTGATGCAGGTGGTGGACCCCTCCCCCTACCCTGGGATGCAGTTGTTTCCTCAGAGTGGGTGTGTCCCAGTGGGCGGGGCTGCTGAGCTGCAGGTGGTGCTGCACCCTCGGGCAGTGGACAGGTTTGATGTGAGGGTGGCCGTGGAGGTGAGAGAGGGAAGGAGGACTGGAGTCAGGATTGCCGGAGCCGTAGAACACCCCACTGTTGCCATTGATAAAGTGAGTTCACATGTAGCTACAGTGCTGTACCAGTTAGTAGTACATGTATGACGTAACTGCAAAGTAGTTTGTGTGTTATACTGTAGACTTTAGCTGGCTATTTTATAGATGCCCCTTGATTTCTGTGCAAGCGATTGACAATACCAATATACTTATATACTTGGACTACTGAAGATATTTTCTGCTTTCATGATCAGTGGCTTCTCGATCAGTGGCTTCTCGATCAGTGGCTTCTTGACCAGTTGCCTCCTGCACGTTGTATTCTCTGCCGACTGTTATTAACTAGAGGAGATGCAAAAATCTGTACCTACTAAAACAAGTGATACACGAATAATCAATGAACCACATCTCCCTAAAAAAGGCCTAGGTGTTATTCAAAGTCACCCACTGTGCAGGATGCATGTAATACTTGAACCATGCAGGGTAAGGCTATACTATCCTGCTCGCTGAGTATTATAATGTGCGCATGTAGGGATGGCATCATCATGCAATACGTACTAACACAATTTACTGCGTGTGTTTACTTTCAGGAGCTGTTTAGGTTTGGAGGAGTGTACTGTGGAGCTACGGCCACCATCCCTTTCACTGTTACCAACAAAGTATGTGTCATTATGCATCGTCCCTAGCCCCTCCTGTGTGCTAACATCAAGTTTACTGAGTTTTAAAAGCTGCTTGTTACGGATAATTATACCAACGACAAATTGAATTGATGAAATCATTTTTGGCATTACACACTGACCAACAGGCTACTAGCCGAGCCCAGCTGACCTTTGACCTATCCTTCATGAGTGATTTCTCTCTTGTTCTACCCAGTCAGGAGGGACCTTATGGTGAGTGTGTTTCAGTGACCACTGGTTAGATACAAGTAACAATGTACGTATGTAGTAGCACGCTTCCCCCTCTCCTCTCCCTCCCCTCTTCCTGGAGAATAGTTCATTGCATGAATGCATACATACACTAGTAACGAGTTATGTATTTCCCCTCTCCCTCCACCCTCTCCTCCCCTCTCCTCCCCTCCACCTCCCCCCCTTCACCCTCCACCCTCCCCTCCCTCTCCTCCCCAGGTGAGGTGATCTCTGATCTCCCTACCGAGGACTACCCTGGTGTGTACTCACTGGAGCTGCCTGGGAAGACAAGCGTGGAGTGCACATTGCAGTTCTGCCCAAACGATGTACGCACATTTGTACCGAGCTAGCAGCCTCATTACCAGGCCGGGGAGGATGGGAGGTGAAGGAGGAGTGAAGATAGCTGTTGTTCTGCTACATACATACTTACAGCTTTAATTATAACTATTCCAGGTGGTTGCCTATGACTTCCATCTGCCCATATTGGTGAATGGTCAGAAGCCTCCCTCCCCTCCTCCTTCTCCCTGGCCCCCTTCACGTGCCCCTTCCAAAGTCACCATCACACAAGGTAGGGTGAGAGAGGGAATAGTATTATGGACTCCTTGCATAAGGTGTGGCAAGAAGCCTTGAGTGATAACTTATGATGAGAAGGTTATCTGTTACCAACTTGAGCTCGGAAAATAATTTGCCGACGTTTCGACTGAATGCTCCAGTCGTCGTCAGGGTGAAAGGAGCATTCAGTCGAAACATCGGCAAGTTATTTTCTGAGCTCAAGTTGGTAACAGATAACCTTCTCTTCGTTTATGCAGAAGCCAACTGAGAAGCCACTGAAATGTGCACACATGATTTGATTCTTTGCATAGGGCAGTGGAATTATGGAATGTTGAGGCTTATGTTTGTTTGTTTGTTTGTTTGTTTGTTTGTTTGTTTGTTTGTTTGTTTGTTTGTTTGTTTGTTTGTTTGTTTGTTTTTTGGGGGTAAAACTGTAGTGCGTAAGTATTCATGAAGTACATGTACCTGTGTACATACATATGGTTTGACAATAGTGGGGGTTACGAAAACAGGTTTTGTGTTGTTTGCAGGCTCTTCTACTGTCTCCTTTGGACACACTCCCACCCGTCGTGTGCTGGCCACTGCCCTGAGGCCTCCCCTGCTTGTCTCGCCCACACAACTCAGGTTCACCATGCAGGCTGGCTACCTTGAGACCACGACAGAACCCACACAACACAACCAGGTGTGTAGACACACCATATACACCCAGGGTTTCATACAGGATTTTGAGTTTGGGGGGGGGGGGGGGCAACAGGATGGTAGCAGGATGATAGTAGTGTGTGAAAGCACATACATAGCAGTGTTAATGTTCCTACACTTTTTGTTAAACTTTCACACGACAATTCAAAAAGAGTGTTTAACACAGAAACTATTTTACTACTTATATTGATCAAAAAAATTTTTGTGGTATGATTTTATGCAATTTTATATCGTCGTTATTAAATTTTAGCCTCACTCCGGACCAGTTTTGCATGCTGTAAAGCAATCACAAACTGAACAGTGCATGGCAAAGGTCTGGGAGCAAGGCTATTCAATCTCCATTAATCATATTCTCTTCAGATGATAAAACTGACCAATGTGGGTGAGGAGCCCCTTACATGGGCGCTGGACTGTGCAGGGGTGGAGCGACTGGAGGACGGCACCTTCAAGTTTGTTCACCCCACAGGGACACCCCTCACACCTCCCACCCCCTCCTCCTCTCAGCCAACGGAGGGGGAAATTGGATTCCTCAAGTCAGGCAGAAGCTTTGAGTTTACCGTGCAGTGCAAACCAAGTATGAGGGTGTGAGGGTGTGAGGGTGTGTGTGAGAGTTGTGTGTACGTGTGCATCAATCACCTTGTATCTACACAGAGGGCACCCACACACCTTTTTGCAGAAAAGCTAAAAACACGTTGCTATGGTGATGTCAGTTTTTTTTTCTTGACAGCCCAATATATGCATATCAAATCTGAAGTATGTACCTACAGTTTACTTTGGTGTCAAGTTTTGAGTTAAGTTTTACGGTGGATTTATATTTTCTTGCCTCCCCTTCTTCCTTCCAGCCCACCATGGTTCCTTCTCTGCTAGTGTGCCCCTGATTGTTAATGGCAACCTAGCCTATCCCTACCGTACACTGAGTCTTGCTGCAGAGGTGCCCACTGGCAGGATCACTGTCTCCCCCTCCCACATCGTGGTGCAGCCGGTGCCCCTCGGAGTGACCCTCACTGCACAGTTCATGGTCTCCGTGCAGGGATTTTCAAAGTAAGATGGCTTCATAGATTGTCTGATCTAGTTGAGAGACTTCCTGCACCATCTGATCTAGTTCTCGTGACTCATATGGAGTCTATCAGTACATGTGTAGTAATAGTGCTTTATTATAGGTATAGCACACATACACAAGCACATGGAAGTAAGAGAGTGCGGGTGTGAGGAAGTGTCCAAGGGTGTGTGAGAAAGTATGAGAGTGCGTGTATATTTCTATACTCCTTCACACCCACATCCTAGCCTCATTCCCAGGCCTCCCCCGTTTATTTTTTCGGTTTGCGTTCAGTATAATACACCCAAATCTCACATCCCTCCTCCCTCAATCCTTCACACCCATCCCCCTCCCCCTCACACATACCCACCTCACACCCACAGACCAGTCAACATGGAAGTCTCTCTCCCCACAATGGAGGGCCACGTGGACTTCACGGCCCACTTCCCTCAGGGCTGTCAGGCAGCCAACTGTCTCCAGGAGAAGGTGGACCTTCCCTGCACACTGGAGTTCAGCTCCAGTCAGCCCGTGTCGAGAACTGATTACATCGTTTTCTCAGACAAGACCACTGGGAAGAGGTGGGTGTGTGTCAGTTGAGTCACCTTGAACACCCCACTGTCATGCTGTACATGTTTGTGGCAGTTACTATATTCATAGTTCATAAGATTGTATGGATACGGCCAGCCACCTGACTACTCACTTGGCATGATATAACTGTCCCATCTTTTAGACACCCTTAGCATAGTTGGTGAGGTCTGGTATTGGATGTCCTGTACAGTGGGTGATGTGTAGCATCAACATTTGCATTTTATCAGGGAGATGTGGTTGTTCGTACACACACACACACACACACACACACATGCACACACACACACACACACACACACACACACACACACACACACACACACACACACAGGAAGCGTGTACCCTTCACGGTGGCTGCAGACAACTGTATCTTCACGGTGTATGAGTTCCTAGCTCAAAACCTAAACTCCATCTGCATCAAAGGAGGTGAGGACCAGGCACCTATACTCGTCTTGAAGAGACTAGTGAAGGGGCTTCCCCACACATCCTCGGAGTCCAGTGTCTCCCTGAGCTCCAGGGGTGACGGAGGGGTGAGCCTCACAGCAAGCAGCACGTTCGGAGGAATGTTTCTGCAGGTAGGTCAAACATCTTAGAACCTTCAACCTTTGTCTGGTCTGTAACTTGTCAATAAACAATGCTAACAGGTCAGTCAGAACCATTTGCTTCCAGGTTATACTGCATAAGAGTACTTCTAATGAACTGGGAACATGATATACAAACTCTATGCACATCCCAACACAGTTAATGAGGTATTGGTCAAAATGTGTTCTGCACAGTGGGGACAACATGTCCTTTTTTAAGGGAGATGTGGTTCATTGAGTGTTCATGTAATATACGTATATATGCACTCACCCTGTATCCCTACAGGACTGTGTATCTGCCATGTGTCGTTGGCTGTCAGTGTATGGGTGGGCAGGAGGAGTGAAGTGTATAGTCACACCTGTCGACCTGAGGAACAAGGTCGGCCACGGTGAGTGTGCTTCTGCATGGGAAACCACTGCAGTCCACAATGCTATGTGTACTATCCATTCACTATCATCTCCCTCCCTCCCTCCCTCCCTCCCTCCCTCCCTCCCTCCCTCCCTCCCTCCCTCCCTCCCTCCCTCCCTCCCTCCCTCCCTCCCTCCCTCCCTCCCAGATGTTCCCAAGACTGGAGTGAAGCAGCGTTCCAGTCTGAAAGTCTCACGAGGAATGCTCCTAGACCTCCTCACTCACATCTGTGGTCGACTACCCCCTGGAGTCCCCCTCAACCCTCACCCCTGCACCACCCCCTCAGAGAAAGTCAACCAGCAATACTCTGGTTTTGCAACAGTGCTGGCTTTCATAAAGTAAGGACACATTGCACTACATGGATATAGGGCTGGGATGATACCAGCTGTTCCTTGCATGATACTTATTTTTATCTGGGTAATGGATAAATTTAGACCAAGTACCTTCTAAACATGAGAAAAAAAGAGCAGATAATACTGTTTGAGTAAATATGACCAACAAAATATCACGTTAGTATACATCATACTTTCTAGTGATCTCGTATTTCCCTCCCCTCCCTCATCCTCTTTCCTTTCTCCCTTCTTCCCCTCCTCCCTCTCCCTCCTCCCTCCCCTCCTCCTCCCTTCCCTCCTCCTCCCTCCCCCTCCTCCCTCCCCTCCTCCTCCCTCCCCCTTCCCCTCCCCCCTCCCTCCTCCTCCCTCCCTCCTCCTCCCTCCCCCTCCTCCCACCCTCTCCTAGAAGCCAAGGTGGTCTGTTATGGAGTGTGGTGCCAGAGTTGCTACTGGACTACCAGGATTACCAGCAGTGGTTGAAGGACGGTGGCGGAGTGGCAGGATCTGCATTCCACCCAGAGAGTGAAGAAGAATTTCTGGAGGCCTCAAGACAGGCATGGACACACCTCCTCATGCAGATTATCAAGGTTAGTTCAATTTTCAGCTGGCCACTGTATAAATGGAGAGATGACGTCACGATCAGCTCCCACCAGACTCTCTCCACATACTCGGTCTGAAAATAAGACTGTGTATGGCCATTAGTTCATTACAATATTAAATACTGCCATACTCAGCCAATCCATACATTAACACCCTCTTTTCTCTTCACACAGGTGCTGATCCTACCTCGCATCATGTCCCACGTGCCCCGCCCCCTTCAAGAGCAGGTCAGTGAGATGGCTCCTCTGGACAGCAATGTTTACTCCAGAGCTGAGAGAACTCTCCTTGCCTGGCTCAACCATCACCAACACCAGCAGCGGAGGAACATCTTCAGTGGACAAGGTAGCTTATGTAAGGTCACTTCAACTTGGTTCGTCATGTCACGGGCCAAGTCCTTAGGGTTGGTAACAATGCAAACACACTTATGCCCACTGTATCTTACATGAAGCTATGCTATGAAGATGAAAACAGTACTGTCTTCTTTTGAATACATGTTTTCAGTGCGCAGTGTGTCCACTTAAAAAGCATTTGCAGTTTTTAATCATTGTAGCATATTTTCACGTCAGGTAGCCTCGTTCCCAGGCTCCCCGGCTCCGGAACGCAAACAGCGGAGGAGCCTGGGAACAAGGCTACATGTCAGTATAGTGTGCATGCATAGCCTCATTCCCAGATCTCTGCACAGCTTCATCAGTTACCATGGTACTATGTCTCTCAACAACTACGTATACAGCTGTATTTTTTTGTGGATTGGCTTCCGGACACAGAGGTATATATGTACATGTAGTAGTAAAAGTGAGTGTGCACATATGCATAGCCTCATTCCGAAGTCCCCAGTCAGCTTTCTGTCAGCCATTAATGAAAGTGCTGAGATTTGCTGGACTGAAGAAGATAGACACAGTCCAATTGAAACACGTTGCCATTAAATTTTTTTTATTCTGCTTTGTGTTACAAATCTCAGCACAATGCAGGTGTTACAGGTTGAGTTTGAGTTTTCCTTCCATCTCTCCTCTCAGACCTTCTGGAGAGAGAGGTCATGAACTTTGATGTTGACCTCATGGACTGCACTGTGCTGGCCTGTGCAATGACTGCCTACTGCCCCTACCTGGTGAGAAAGGGGAGGTGGTGTTTGAGTAGTGGTGTCAGCCAAATTTTACACAGATTTTCGAGCTCTCTCTAAGATTACTGAATGTTGCATGGTTTCTCATGAGAACATCCTCACAAAGTCATAAGGGTAAACAGCTAGGTTGTTCTAGTTACAACTCCTTGGGCAGCTCCCAAGTAACTCTGTTAATGTTCAGCAGTAGGTGGTTCATGTGTTCCAAGGAAGAGGTTGTCTCCCAGCTTATACATAGCAAGTTCACACTAACATGCTGTCCATTGCCAGGAGGCCCACAGCTTACTATGCAGGGGGCAAAATTTCATGCAGGGGCCAAAATTTCATGCAGGGGGCAAAATTTCATGCGGGTGGCCATTGATCAACTGTGACATGAGTGGTTTATATCTACAGGTATCCTCCTACTTTGTGAGGCTATTTTCTGAGCCCTCCAGTCCTGAGCAGTGTTCTCACAATGCTGTGGTACTGGTGGAGGCTCTCAGAGATGTTGGCCTGGACTACGACTGCCAGGTAAGGAAGGGGAACACCTTCAGACCAGTCAGTAGTGAGTGTGGGAAATGTTGTACAGTACACTTCTGGGGTTTATTTTGTGGCCAAGCCTGTGAACCAAAAGTCCCAGGCTTTGATCCCACCTGATGTTTCCTAGTTAGGTAAAGTCCTTGGGAGCTGAAAGGGAATTACAGGGTAACCTACTTTACCTTATTCCTTACAATTCTCTCCTCCTCCCTCCTCCCTCCTCCCTCCTCCCTCCCTCCTCCCTCCTCCCTCCTCCCTCCTCCCTCCTCCCTCCTCCCACCTCCCACCTCCCTCCTCCCTCCTCCCTCCTCCCTCCTCCCTCCTCCCTCCTCCCTCCTCCCTCCTCCCTCCTCCCTCCTCCCTCCTCCCTCCTCCCACCCCTTCCCCAATCCAGCCGAGTGATCTCTGCTCCCCCAACCCGGTGTTCATGCTGCTATTTTGTTACCATCTCTACTATCATCTGCCAGCCTTCAGACCGGCGTCCAAGTCCACCATTACCCTGGAGGGTACACTACACTCCACTGTAGCACAGCAGGTAGGCACCAGCCACAAACACTGGAGGGTACACTACACTCCACTGTAGCACAGCAGGTAGGCACCAGCCACAAACACAGACTCCACTGCTAGATCTTTCCAAGGTCCAGTGTTTGGTTTCTTGCAGTATGTACAAATAAAGTGAAATGAAATTTGTGGGAAGGCCTGAGAACAACACTCGACCCAATGGTGAGGTGCATGTATAAGCACCTGGGTTCAAGGCCGCATAAAATCTTGGCCAAATTTTTTCAACCATACAGCTCAAAACTTACACACTTCAAGTTTAGTATAATAACTATTATACAAACTGCTAGGAAAAAACATCACCATAGTCACTGTGACAGTATTGTTTAGTAATCCTCGTTACTTCTCACCACTATCTAGTCTGACTTGCTAATATGATCTCTGCTACCACTAGGTCCACCTACAGAACCCCAGTACAAAGCCTCTAGTCTGACTTGCTAATATGATCTCTGCAACCATGCAGGTCCACCTACAGAACCCCAGTACAAAGCCTCTAGTCTACCGAGCGCTGATCAGAGGAGAGAATGCTGAGGACTTCTCCATTGCAGAAGGGAAGGAAACAATCACAGTGAGTATATACTGTGGTGGAAGTGTAGCCTCATTCCCAGGCCTACTCCATTTTTGTTTTTTTTCCAGTTTGCATTCAGTATAATACATGGAAGTGGGCACCAATCTTCTGCTTCTATGTATTATGCTGAACGCAAACTAAAAAAAAACAAACAGGGAAGGCCTGGGAACAGTATTGTGGTGCAAGTGTATTGCATAATTATACAGTTGATCTAGCCTCGTTCCCAGGCCCCGCCCAGCTTTCTGTCACTTGCAGTATGTGCGGGGAGAGCCTGGGAACGAGGCTACACTTGATTTATATACTCAATTGTCTAGCGGCAGTCAACTAGAACTCCTGGCCTTCTGTACTTATAAAGTCAAAACAATCCATTGATCTTCACCCATTTACACACACACACCTCCACCCCTCACATACCTCACACATGCATAGCTTCCTGGTCGACAGCACACCACTGTAGATGTGAGGTTCTCAGCTCGGCGTTTCCTCGCCTCTTCAGCCACTCTCCTCCTGGTGGCCAGAGGGGGGACACCAACTGGGGGAGCAACCCTGGCCTTTACTCTCCAGGCCACTGTCACTGGAGCCAACCCACAGGTGAGCATTCTGTTTATACAACTAAATGATTTCTCTTAACTGCTCTCTCCATCATGGTTAACTTTCATTGTCTAATACTATATATGACTTAGCCTTGTACCCAGGCCTTCATGTTGCTTGCAATGATACTGTAGCCTCGTTCCCAGGCTCTCCCCTCGTCGGGGCAAGGGGAGAGCCTGGGAACGAAGCTAATGATACTGCAAGCTGTGAAACCCTGGACGTGTATGAAATTAGGTAATACGTTATATAATTAGCCTCATTCACAGGATCTACCCCCATCTGGAACAGATGATTTGTATGTACCTATGACTAGTCATCTAAACTCACCATATTTTTCTCTTTCAGTCAAGCACTAGTATAGCTGCTGCACTATATGAGCCACAGGAGGTGGCATTGGAGGTCACCAGCCCGTTTCCTGAGGCAGGAGACTTTAAGGTCCAACTATACGAGACTGGTGACAAGCGTCTGCTGCATACATCTTCTCCTAAATCAAGGTGATGGTTGCATGCACAGTCATAGCTTTAGACCAAAAGACCCTATGTAGCTGGAAATAAACACACATTTGATTGTATGCGGTGAATAAGTGAAAATTGAAACACCAGAATTCACCGGGAATCGCAGAGTCCCAGGCTTGGCTGCACCAGTTCTTATACATAATGTCAGATTATAAGGAAATCTGCAGCTCTTATAGTGTCTGCCCCAATCGAAAATAGTGGCCAGGCTCTGTTTTGCATGAGGCTTGCTGCATGCAATGTACCCTAGTAATATTATTTCTGACTGCACAATGGATGCAGGTATGTAACTCAGACTCACTAACTATAGTCCTATTTTAATGCACTCCATCTGACACTCACCCTCACCAGAAGGAAGTATGGTGGTCTCAGGCCTCCAGTGACCATCCTCACCTCATCCATGCAAGAGAGTAAGTCACTTGAAGCAACAAAAAGTATAGCTTCCATTTTCTGTACATCTGTATGCCTTAATCATAGTTGTGTATATATGAAGATTAGTGTCTATAGTCTCTTTATACAGCACTGGTTGCTCCTCTGAGAATGAGGCTAGTCATTCTCAATGTTTTTTTCTCCAGGGAGTACTGACAGAATGCGGTTGTTCCACTCTGTGAAAAACACTGTGCACTTGCAGCCTGGCCAACCCGCTCCAGTTAAGATCCAGTTCACTCCACTGAAGATAGAACCACGATACTGTGCTGCTGTCCTGAGCAATACCAAGCTAGGAGACATTGTGCTCTCAATAGCCTCAACTGTCAAGCTGCCACGCCCCATCCTTCCTCACTCACAGTTCTCCAACCCACACACAGTTGTCAACAAGCAAACACGAACAGTACACCTCAAAGCTCATGCTGGTCAAACGGTGGAAGAAGGAATAGTGATCTTCAGTAGAAATCCTGCTTTTGAGGACACCATGCTTGTAATCAGCAGATGGGACATGAGCGACACTGAGCTGAAGCGTCGACATTTATCAGAGTCACTGCGATGTGCTGCCCTCTCTACTGCAGTCGCTACACTGGATCTAGACGACAGACCAAAGACATATCGAGACAATATCACTGAGGATGATAACAAGCTTGTGTTTTCAGTGGAGGGAGGCAATGAATACTTTTCTCTACCTGAAGTTGTTGCCGTGCCTGCTGACCCAAAGGGAAGTGCAGTACTACCCGTGAGGTTTCACGCAGATGAAGAGGGACAGTATGAATGTCATGTGGTGCTGCAATCAGAACATGACATCCGGGTGGTGGTGATTGAGAGTACAGTGTTGGCACAGGGAAGACATGCGGAGCTGGAGTTTAAGACGCCAGCCATGCAGCCACTTATGCAGGAAATACCACTAGTAAGTGCAGAGTAACAAATGTGGCAGCATTTGAATTAGCCTCGTTCCCAGGCCTTCCGATCAAAAACTGAACAGTGGGAAGGCCTGAGAAAGAGGCTACATTTGCTAGTCTGGGAGTGTTTCTTAATCTGCTAGTAACTCTGTCTTCACTGAATGACACCCCTCTGTAATCTCTTCCCCTCCCCTCAGGTGAATCCCAGCACGGTGGACTGGCCCCTGCAGGCTGCTCTGAGTGGGACTGGGTTTACTGGACCAGAGACGATCATTGTGAAGGCCCTCACCACCACATGCTACCCACTGACCTTTCACCCTCGCAAGGAGGGCGTGGTTGAGGTGTGCGAAAGTACACTAGTCTGGCTAGCTATTCAACTCTTGTTTCAACGCAGACATTGATGTTATGAGAGTTTTCATGCAGCTATTGTGTGACTGTCGCTCTTAACTTCCCTTTCCTCTTCTTCTCCCTCCCTCCTCCTCAATTTCCTCTCCTTTCTATCCATTCCCCCTCTTCTCCTTCCTCACTTCATCTAGGGTGTCCTTCACCTGGTAAACACCAATGATGGTATGCAGCACATATTTCAACTGAGAGGCGTAGCTGAGAGCCCTCTGGCTCAGGGCCACATCACACTGCATGCCCAAGCTAAGAGAAGGTACGTGTACATGTGCACATGTAATGCTGCATGGCCATAGCAGTCGTACCAAGAGAGAAAAGATTTGGAATTTCTTACGCCAATTGCGAAACCTTTCAAAAAGCATGACTGTGCAATTTTTCCTCAAATGAAGCCTATATGCTGCCACTTAAGGCCACAATCATAGTGGAGCAACACAAGCAACATTTTGTTTGGTACGGCTTTGAATACTAAAGCCTAGTTAGATGTTCTCAATTGAGGTACACAAATTAAAGTTAAGCTCATTACTCTGGCTACTAACTATGCACTGTACACTTATCACTCTCCTCCCACCAAACACGTACACACACCCTTCCTTTCCTTCTCTCTTCATCAGCCTCACCCATATCCTGCATGTTCCCAACCACAATGAACGTACTACCATGTTCCGTGTGGAGTCTGACCTGGACTTTATCTCTGGACCAAGCACCACCACCATTGGTCAGTCTATATAGATACACAACTCCTAAAGTAAACAAGCAAATAAAATACTATGGTACCAGTTGTTGACGACCATAGAACTCCATAGTTTAATGGACCATGACTTCCAAACGAAATAACTGTGTATCGGAAGGCTCAAAGCTTTCATGATTTAGTTTATTTAGGCAATCATAATGTTAGATCACAATTAGCAACTTCTTAATTCTTAGCCACACTTTTTTGCAACTGGGCCACAGTTTCGATAGAGACAGGGAGAAAGGCCTAGCATGAGAGCAAGAGAGATATAGATAGATAGGTAGATAGATAGATAAATACTGGTATGGGTATGTCCGATGGTTTTCATGCATGTGCACTAATGTGCTCTCTTTCCCATGTTTGCACACAGGTGGTGGTGATATTGTGGACTATCCACTGACTGTTCTCCCCAGGAGGCAAGGGACCTTCTCTGGGGCTGTGGCATTTGTGGCACAGGCCGTCGACACACCACACAGGTACATATTGGAATGGTGCAGGAACACTGTTAAGTATTATACCTGTGCTTATCCTTTCCTCTCTGTGCACGCATGTGCATGTATGTGAACAACACATGCATGTACACACACACACACACACACACACACACACACACACACACACACACACACACACACACACACACACACACACACACACACACACACACACACACACACATACACACACACACACACACACACACACACACACACACACACACACACACACACACACACAGCTTTGAGGAAACTCTAACAACACCCACCCCCGAGGGAGCCCCCCAACACATCTGGTTCCACATAGACTGCCATGTGGACCCCGCCCCTCCTGATCATGTGATCCCTGTCTCATGCCCCACACTCTCCTCCACTACCCTCCACCTCACTGTTGTCAACCCATACCCACAGCCTCTTACACTGGAGGTCAGTTTATGTAACCTCTTTCCTCTCCCTCTCCCTCTCATCTACTCCTGTGAAAACCATTGAGCAATTGTAATGTGACTGTATTGTCATGTGTCATCAAGGATGCTTTAAAAGTACACCAACTAGTTGAGTGGGACTGGTTGCACTGTGGTAATTTTCGTGTCCTTTAATTGTTCTACTTTGGGACTCCGTATTCACCCAGGTGTTGGTTGAGGGCAGAGGATTGTCAGGCCCAGATAGATTGGAGGTGGAGCTGTGTGGAGAAGCCTCCTACCCTCTTACCTTCACTCCCACTACTGCTGGAAAGACAGAGGGAAGGTTCGTGAAACTACTGTAGCTCCTTTGTGTAAGATGTGGCGAAGAATTTGCCAACTACCGTAATGTTATCAATAATCTGCTGATGAAGCGTTTCATAGTGTATGTTCAGCAGTGAGTCCTGAAGTTGTCTCTCCTGTGTAGAGTGGTGTTCAATGGAAGTCCAGATGGAGAATTCTGGTACTTACTGCATCTCAATGCCCTCAACCCAAAGCCAGTAGTCTTACCTGACACCCAATGCGAGTTAGGAAGGTAATGTGTAAGCTAATGGGACAACTCGATAATTTTCACTGTCTTTTCATTTAGTGTATACTAAGCTATCAGTTTAGTGTATGACAATCAATGAACCACATCTCTCTATTTAAAAAAAAAAAGGCCTAGTTACTTGTCACCCAGGCCAGGGTGCAGTATTTGTTTTAATCAATACCAGGCCGTATCAGCTACAATGGGAATAGCAGCTGGAATATAGCATTGTTGCACAGCGACTTTCTAAGTGACTATGCATGCAAGTGCCAAAATGATCTTGCTTCCTCATGCAGGACAAGTCAGGAGCTCCTTTGTCTAAGCAACCCCCTGGACCATCCTGTGACCTTCTCCTGCCAGTGCACTAACACCAGACACTTTATTGTCACTGGACTCTCTGAGGGACAGGTAGGCATGTAGTACCTTTGCAGTCAACAGTCTTACATGTACGTACATCTACTCATGTCCTCACTGTATCTTGAAATGTTGTAGTTATTTGCACTAACAGTGGATTGGCACTTTATATTAGAAACGACTTCATTTCACTGTGAGTTCTATCACTGTAGGTATTAGTGGATCCTGGGTCTAGTATTGAGGTACCAGTACTGTTCAAGCCATCAGCTCTGGGTGCTGGAGAACACACAGCCGAAGTTTCATTTACCAGTCAAGAGGTTGGTGAAATTACCAAACTACCTACTGAATTACAGGCATTTTTATTATGATCGTCATCAGACTGTTCTTTGTTCACACACACAGTTTGGAGAGCAAGTATTCACCCTTAATGGCAGGGGTCTTCCCCCAACAGCAATGGACCCTACCACCATCACTGCAAGCCTCAGCTCCAACACTGTCCACATCCTCACCTTCATCAATCCCCTTGACACCCCCTCCTACTACTCAGTCTCTCTCCAGGGAGCTGACCTGGAGCACTTTTGCCTTCTCATGAAGAGAACCCAAGCCATTCTGCTTCACCCTGGCGTCTCTCTTGACATCCCAGTCATGTTTGCTCCAGAGTCTATGTACAGACATCAAGTCACTGTGGTTGTATCAACCGAGACAAGGGATTCTGATCAAAGTACACTCCAAACACCTGCACTCTCCTGGCAGTACCCTTTCATTGGCCAGCCAGAGTTGAAGCCGTTTACTCCAACCAGTGCTCCAAAGCTCTCCTGCTGTGCCAAGGAGAGACTTGAGCAGAGGTTGGAGGTATCACTGCTGACATCAACCAGCAGCCAAGTGGCACATTTAAGACCCCTGACTCCAGGAAGCAAGCCCAGAACTCCAGAGTCCCAGGAACCGGAGGAGAAGGAGACTTACAATTACAAGCTTGTTTGTGATGACCGGAGATATTCACCACTTGTTGAACAATCAACTGGGATTAAGCTACTGAGGAAGATTGTGAAGGAAGATGATCCTTGCGCAGCCACTCTGGTGTTTAGTATTGTGTTTGTACCTCCCAAGGCTTTCAGGTGAGCTCTGTGTATAATCAAGTAGGCCATTATGTACAACCCGAGGCTCATGGTAGCAGTGGTTTGTAATCTTACCAGCTAGTTCAACATTCAGACATGCATGCACAAAATTGTTCTTGCGGCGTTTCGATGATACTGTGATCACATTCATCAAGCAAGAAAACAGTTTTCTTGCCTGATGAAGACGATCATCAAAATGTTGCAATAAAATTTTTCGACAATTTTGAGCAGCGCATGTCCGAATATCGAACTGGTGAGATATATCAAAGCCACTTATAAAAAACTCATGCACTGCTATTCAAGTTGACTGTACTTTGGTCTGGGTGCTGTGGAAAGACTGTGTTGTTCAAAGTGTTCAAAGTGTTAGTGGAATATAGCTATACCAATTATTAGAGCCACCCCATAGTATGGTAGTTATAGTGTTTGAACTGACAGTAACACCTCACACTACTGGCTACTTGTGCTGTTGTGTTGTTTAGGAACTGCATCTTTGAAAATCAACAACAATACCAAAGATTCATTCCACTGACTCACCTTTTACCATCCATCCACAGCTGTATGTCAGAACTGCAGGTGACGAGCTCACAAGGAGGGGTATGGCGGTTTCTGCTCCATCTCTCAGCTACCCCTGCTGCCCCTGATGATGTCATCACAGTTGAGGCACAGGGACTGAACCAAGAGACTCAAGTGGGATTTAGACTCACCAGCATGGCAGAGTAAGAGGAGACAGAGAACGTAACACTGCATGTGCATGGCAGAGTAAGAGGAGACAGAGAACGTAACACTGCATGCCTGTGCATGGCAGAGTAAGAGGAGACAGAGAACGTAACACTGCATGCCTGTGCATGGCAGAGTAAGAGGAGACAGAGAACGTAACACTGCATGCCTGTGCATGGCAGAGTAAGAGGAGACAGAGAACGTAACACTGCATGTGCATGGCAGAGTAAGAGGAGACAGAGAACGTAACACTGCATGTGCATGGCAGAGTAAGAGGAGACAGAGAACGTAACACTGCATGCCTGTGCATGGCAGAGTAAGAGGAGACAGAGAACGTAACACTGCATGTGCATGGCAGAGTAAGAGGAGACAGAGAACGTAACACTGCATGTGCATGGCAGAGTAAGAGGAGACAGAGAACGTAACACTGCATGCCTGTGCATGGCAGAGTAAGAGGAGACAGAGAACGTAACACTGCATGCCTGTGCATGGCAGAGTAAGAGGAGACAGAGAACGTAACACTGCATGTGCATGGCAGAGTAAGAGGAGACAGAGAACGTAACACTGCATGTGCATGGCAGAGTAAGGAGACAGAGAACGTAACACTGCCTGTTCATTAGAGATGACCATATAAGAGCACCTACCCCACATGCTTTCTTCCTGAGACTGCACCCCAAGAATAACATAGTACATATGTGTTCGACCAGTTTTACTCGGCTATGCCATCGTGTCCTTTATGAATCTTAAACTGATTGACTGACATACGCACACAGGACACCTTGCTAACCAGGACATGCTTTTGGTCCCAAGGGTGTCTAGAGGGATTCAATTGTAGACCGAAACATCTGCATTTTCACTTAGTAGTTTTTGGAGTCATGTATAATTCTCAGGTAATCTTCCGAGGAAAGAGTTTCTGTACTCTCCTGTCACAGTGCCTGCCCGACGCTTGTTTGTTTTCTTCTGCAGGCATCCTGTCTCCTTCACTGCCCACCTTGTGGCTGGCTCAGACCGAGAACTCAGTGTCCACCCCACCAGTGGAGAGCTTGCTCCCATCAACACTAATGGCACCCTATTCTATGTGACATACAGACCAACAACGTATGGCAGAGACCACCATGCAAGGCTCATTGTACAAGTACGTATAAGTATTGCCACAGTTACTGCATGAGTAACAGTGCCAAAAGTAACAGTTCAGTGATATTTTTGTATATTTTATTACATGTTCATGTTTTTCAACAACATATGGACACTATTTCATTCATTTGACTAACTTTGTATCAACTATATATGCCCTACAAGGCTCCTGTGCGTTCTTGTCAGGTATTAACTACGTTATAACAATATGATTGTGGCATCCATGCATCCTCGGTTCCTTATACTATAACAAGACTATACTCTTATCATGGTTGCAGATATGGTTGAAGTGACCCCTTGGCATTATCTATCACGTTGCCCTTCTCTCCCTCAGTCTGACTCCAGTGAGTGGTGTTACAAGATTGTGGGCAAGCCTCCAAGCTACACTCCACCCACCCACACCTCCTCCAGAGTCCAGCACAAGGCAGCCCCTCCTCTCCTCAGGGTGCCTCAGCAAAAGAAGAACTTTGTGAGAGAGAACATGAGGCTCTCAACCAGAATTGGTGTAAACTAGAATACTTAATGCAACCAGTCATGCATTGTACACACTATGGCAACTTACAAGACTATTTTATACACTTTTGAGATGAACAAATTATGCGTGACAACAATCTGTACAACACATAGCTACCATGAATCAGCACAGGTATTCAAGAAGCAGACTGCATGCAACTATACATAATTATACACTTGATACTATCTGTATGTGGCTAGCATACAAATTTCATCTTATTCAGTTCCAATACTGATAGATTGAAGCCACTCTCTACCCTTCAGCTTCGCACCATCCTCGTCAATGACCTGCCAGTTTGACCTCAGAAACCATGTGTGTCCCTTCTTTGCTCCTGCCATCTTACTGCCTGTGTCTCTTTGACCGCCCTTGTGCCAGATGTAATAGGAATCTCTCTTGTAAGGATTACAGCCGTATCGGCAGATGGTGCCATAGGGAAGTACTGTGACACTCAGGTTGTTTCTACACACACCAAAGACTGTTGAGCTGAATTGATGGTAGATGTAGTCACTGCCCCTCCACGAAACTTTGAGCTCATCAAGACCATAGTTAAATAAAGGCTGGTCATTGACAGGCCTTTTCCTGGAGAGAGAAGATACAGCTTCCCAGTATTGCTCTGGATGTGTGTGTTTTGTGTGTGTGTGTGTGTGTGTGTGTGTGTGTGTGTGTGTGTGTGTGTGTTTTATTTTGTGTGTGTGTGTGTGTGTGTGTGTATGTGTGTGCGTGTGTGCGTGTGTGTGTGTGTGTGTGTGTGTGTGTGTTTATGTGTTGTTGTTTTTTGTGTGTTTGTGTATGTGTGTGTGTGTGTGTGTAGCGTGGAGCAGTGCAATGTACAACATGCAATTGGTGGTTTAGAAGCCGCGGAGGGCTATCTGTCCACAACTGTAGACCTGACCAAGCAAATGAAACCTAGCTTTGCTCTCCCCCCCTTGTTGGGGGGTCGCGTGGCCGTTAAACGGCAGCAAAACCGAAGGAAGGAAGGAAGGTGTGTGTGTGTGGTGATTACCTACAAGGTTCGAAAAACACATAGTGAAGTCAATTATCCAAACACGTTGGGATCAGAGGGTGAAATGTTTGGATAAGTAAAACAACATTATTTGTATGCAAACAAATATCTATGAATATCATTATTTTGAGCATTCAGCTAAGTGAGGATTTCAATTTGGATAAGTGACTTCCTAAACTATATACTCTGTGTGTGTGTGTCTGTGTGTGCTGGTATACACTGCAATGAGGCTCATTGTTAGGCCTAGCTGCTGGTATATCAACACATGCAGTGACTCATGGGCATTTAGAAGACCACCAGATCCAGCTCTGGGTCACCGGCCCCAGTGTAGCTGATACATAAGGCCTGAAACATGTCCTGTGCAGTGGGTGACTCTACTGCACAACATTCCTGTATGGATTATACATCGGGATATTACAATACTTCATGCTTTAGAACTCCTTGCCTCAGCTGGTGATGCTTTGAGAGGGATGTACAATCAAACCATAGTCCCTGGCTTGAGCGCTACATAGCTACAACTGCAAGAGTGCATAAGAATGGGCGGCTAGAGTAATAGTGCATAACTCCATAAACTTGAGAGCGTATAATTCTAATAGAAGCCCATAGTCTGGTCAAAATTATTGAACTGTACTAAAAATAGAACACCGGCCTAGTTATGTGCTTAGCAACAATGACTTATGTCTATGCAGCTTGTGCACTATGTGTTACCATTAATTTCTAGTACTGGCGGTAAATTCTGTCTGGTTTCAACTCAAGCCACCTGTTCTTATGCGCTCTTGCAACTGCTATAACCTACTAGCCCTCACAATACACTATACACTGGTGGTACTAAAGAAGTCATGCTCAGTGGCTGCTTTCCTGATGGAGAGAATTTTCAGTGGTCAGAGCAGAGGTGGTTCAAGCCAGGGGTCCTGAGTTTGATTCTCGGTGACTGCTGGCCTTTTACTTTCCTCTTGTTAATCTCATAACATCAATTATTACTGTTCAATGACATGTATAGTAGATATTGCTTTACCCACCTGTTCTTGTATTGCTGCGAATCAACACTGTTCCTATACAGATAGTGAAACTCCATTTCACCATCAATTGCTTTGGAAACTTCCCTCTCGAACCAATAATATCACTTTTGTGTCTCTCATAGAGAGGTTGGGGATTCTTTAGAATCACTGCATCAATGTCGTACATGGCACAGTCGAACCCCAACCGGTTTATGAGCCAAGTCGAATCATCATTATAATTTCAAAGTATCGAGAAAACCTGTGTTTCGTGTTTAGAATGGAGAAGGAGGGAACAAAAATGGAAGGAGCTTGTCTTTTCTGTAACAGTTCATAAAGCTGTTTGTCTAGAGCAACTACAAGAATATTTGCAATGGGTGGCTTTGCAACAACCACGGCAGAAACCAGCCAATTCAACAGTACATCCTGATAGGCATGATTGGCTACCACCACTGTGACCTGTTTTGATCTCTTGCTAAACCTGTCCAAGATTGTCAGGAGAGGGTCCACCCACTCAGCTTGCATCACCTCTGAAACAGGTTTGTAGACATCACGTGGACAAGGAAGACTGAAGTGAAAATCTTTTGCTCTTGCAGTTAGAGTGGTGATATTCATCTGGGTAGTTGCATTGAGAGATGCAAGTTCATTAGCATCTGGTGCAGGCAGTGGGGCCTGTTTTACAGGCAGTGTGACTTGAACTCGCGACAGTTTGGATGCATTCCATGGCCTCCACTGCTGTGCAGGTAAGGTGAACGGGTTTGGTGATGAGATTTGTTCGTAGCTGCTGCCCAGTTTAAATGCAGCGATGATGACCAATATCAATGCTACGCCGACAATCAGACAGCGACGTAGGCTACCCTTATGTGCATTGTTTTGCACATAGATAGATAGGAGACTAACTATATCATCTGTGATTCGCATTACTAGTTTGTTGTCTTGATTTCAGTACAGAAAGCTATCTATTATTTACCCTAGCTATAACCATAGATAGTAGACTCTACTATCTATGCTATAACAACAAAAACCGACTTGCCTCATAGCTACCTTGCACCTTATTTTTTTCAGGAACATACATACCACAATCTGACACTTAAACCCTCACAATTACTTTGATTTGTAGTAAAGCTAAATAGCAGCAGCAAGGATACTTTGGAATGTATACGTACCACAATCTGAAACTTAAAACCCTTCAATTGTAGTAAAGCTAAAATAGCAGCAGCAAGGATACTTTGGAATGTAATTATGAAATGCAGTGTGTGCTTGTACGTAGTCAGGAGATGCCACAATGAAAACAGCTAGCCAGAGAATACTTAGAAACGAGACTCAGTGTTGATGCTAGTAGTCAACAACGTGGTAGTATTTAGATATTCTACTCAGTTTCAGCATCTAATTATTTATGTGTGAGATCAAGCTATTACCAAGGATACTTTATTACATAGTAATAAAGTATCCTTGCTATTACTTTAATTTTGAATGTGTGAGTTCACTGAGTTGCTCTGGTCCCTCAATTTTTTTTTCCTTTTTCACCAACAATCACAAAATTTAGTATCAGCACAATGCAGTTGTTGCAACTACACTCTATAAGTGGGTAGCATCTTATTCAGTTCCAATACTGATAGATTGAAGCCACTCTCTACCCTTCAGCTTCGCACCATCCTCGTCAATGACCTGCCAGTTTGACCTCAGAAACCATGTGTGTCCCTTCTTTGCTCCTGCCATCTTGCTGCCTGTGTCTCTTTGACCGCCCTTGTGCCAGATGTAATAGGAATCTCTCTTGTAAGGATTACAGCCGTATCGGCAGATGGTGCCAAAGGGAAGTACTGCGACACTCAGGTTGTTTCTGCACACACCAAAGGCAGTTGAATTGAGTTGATAATGAATATAGTCATTGCCCTTCCAGGAGATTTTGAGCACATCGAGACCATAGTTCAGTCTAATTTGGTCATTGACTGCCAATGACCTGGGTGGAGAAGACCTGGTCACAGCTTCCCAGTATTGCTCTGCAGATATGAGAGGATGTATGTATGTATGTGTGTGTGTATGGTGGAGATGTATGTATACACAATTTAATTGCAATGCATTAATTGCAATGCTATGTATGACAATGTAATTGGACTTTATTGATAGTATATATGTCCAACTGCAGAATTGATGCAGTAGTGTGTATTTCACTGGGATCCAAGTATCCAAGTGGTACACCAAATGAGTCCAATTGAGAGTTAATTGATGCAATAGTGTGTGTTTCACTGGGATCCAAGTATCCAAGTGGTACACCAAATGAGTCCAATTGAGAGTTAATAGTTAGTGGATTCTCCTATACATGTATTACATATCTGAGATATGGTAAACTCTCTTCTGTCAATTTCAGTTCTTCCATGTGAATGTGCATATTTATCAGGTTTCCACATATTCTGTGGATTTCCATGGAGACTATGATTTGCATTGTTGACTCACATAAAGGGTTAAATTGTTGACTCACATAAAGGGTTAAATTGTTGACTCACATAAAGGGTTAAATTTACAGTCATGTTATGCAGTTTCCACATACTATGTGATACAAACAAAAGCCACTGAAGTCACAAGCTAGTGTAAGAAACCTCATAACTAGGGGTACATGACATGCAGCAAGCCTCGCGCAAAGCAGAGCCTGGCAACTACAAACATGCAGTGAATGATATGTAGGAATGAAATTGTCTGAAGTAGCAAATGTAGGTGTGTTAATATGTAATCCTAAAAGTCTCTCATGTATGCGCCGTGTTCGAGAAATTGATTCGAACCGTTGAAATGACATAGGTTGGATAAGAAGTGTTGAGTTTTATATTCATTTACTTCACTTTCTTTGCATTGCCACTATACTGAGTGGGGTAGATACTAACTTCAATACATGTACTGAGTGGGGTAGACACTAAGTGACAGACTGCAATACCCGAGAGTCTTTGAACAGCAGCAGTTGAATGGCCTCCATGGAACAGTGCATGACTTTCTTTCGGTAGCGGAAATCCCCACAAATAGAGTCCAGAAACTGCGCTGATCGCTGGAAGTCGAGCTAGATTGCTACGCGGAGCTCGCTCAATACCATTAACCGACTGATAGAAGCTTGACTGGATGTTCACTACAAACTTGTTTGCTTGCTATCGCCATCTAGCCTCGAGGTCAAGAGCGATGGACGTCGAGCTAAAAATACCTCGCTCGATCGCTTACGTATTTACTCACGCCCAGTACAGTATGTAACAGATGAAGATCACGTGTGCCAAACTTTCGGGGGGCCCCCGGGGGCCAAAACCGTGACATACATTTGACGTTCCTGGGGCCGAGACTGCAACGCGGCTACCGAGGCACTACGTCATGATTACCAAGCCTCGCTGCGCTCGGCAATTATTTGAGTAGAAACTGTAAGCTACATGTAAAGTTGCAAAAGCATCACAAAGTAATAAAAGTGTGCAGCACAAAAGAATGTTGTTGTTTTTTTGTGAGATTTTTCATTCTTTTTTTCACAGGCTAAGTTGGTTCACAATTGATTGCTGTGGTAAAATGTACATGGAGATTGGGTTTTGTACACTCTGATATGTATCATCCTTACCTAATACTTGTTGCCAAGCCATTCTTAGCCTCGTACCTAGGCTCCTCCCCAGAGAGTAAGGCTAACCTTTTCTCACATTCAGTTAACTTATAGAGTACCACCTGTACATGTTTATGAGGGCTGGTGGTTGTCTGCTCAGTGGTGGCTCAAGCCAGGAGCCCTGGGTTTGGTTTCGGGTGACTACTAGCTCTTTACCTTTTTTTCTTGTAACATCACAAACTTGTTTATAGAGTAACTGTTTATAGTTTAATTAGTACACTAATTCTGCACAATAAGGGTTAACATTGCAGTTCAAGGACCTCGAGGATGATGTAATTATCAGAGAGTCGGTATAGACTCTCTATGTAGGGATGGCACGGATGCACAATATATGCAAAAGCCGTATAACTTTACCACAAATAAGCTAAAACCCAGATGTCCTCTGAGTGCCTTTATGATCAGCAGGACTCATATAAGTGGCCAAAAGCCATGCGGAAGACAGCTAAACGCAAAAGTACTAGTGTGCACTAGCAAAAGTGCCATTTTCCGTATTGTTTTCTTTCCTTCTTGTTAAGACCACTATGTTCAACAATGATATCTCGCAAACGGTTTAAGGTGGCGGGGGAAGTCACTCGGCGGAGGTTAACGAAAACATAAACCTGGGTTACAGTCAGGACCAGTGTTACTCCTAGTTTCAGGGTTAGGGTTTGGTTTAGGGCAATCTTGCTTTCCCTAATTTTAAAAAAGGGTTTTAGTAGCTCATTAATATATTCATGAACCAAAATTGCCACTCGATGGACGCATCTACACGCTCACTGTAGGTAGCGTCCTAACCACCAATGTATCTCAAATCAGTCTGTGCCAGCTTTTGTTCAGAGCTACTCCCAAAGTCAGGCTAGACTCATGTTTGTCACTACTCTTGGAATGGACAACTTTGACTGCACCAAAATGAATGCACGTTTCAAAAAATTCACAGCTTGTCTACGGGAGGGGCTCATTCACGAGTGCAAGCAAGCATTACTAGCCCCACCTCTCCCCCTTATGTCGCTAAACAACTCACGGCTCTGTTCCACACACAACCACCGTTCAGCTCCCTTGGGTACCAGAGTGTAGCACCAACGATAAATTGCGTATTCTAGTTAAAGCCCAGCCCAGCACTCGAAGCACCTGGCCACGGTCACCAACTAGGCTAGGCATACGATCGCAAGACCTGGGCCTGCCCAATGAGTACAGTCTTGGCCACTGTGGCCTTTCTGCTGCTTCTAGGCACAAGCTTGCTTTCACAAGCAGGCACTACGTACTACTCACAGCTACTGACACTACAGCACTCTACTAAACTCCTTTTTTTTTTTTTTTCTTTCTTTTTTTTTTAAGTCGATCTAAGCTTATCTTCAAAGTTCCGACCACCACATGAAGGTACCGCCAGGCCACATCTTAACTAACTTAATTATAAACTGATTATTGGATGCCAATGCCGACAGGAAATGGGGAAAATCCCCAATTTTACGGACAGTGAACGGTTTGAGACTCCTAAAACGGACTGTGCGCTAAAATTTTACCAAGACAAAGAGTTCTATGGGCTTGGATTCCAGGTTTGTCAACCTTGAAAATGTAGGGTTACCTGCCACCTTAAGTACTCACCGTCATTTTAGCATGAAACTGATGCTTATTACAGCATGGAGCTCTACGACTGCTCAGCGTCTTTATAGCTTCAAATTCACCCTGGTCAACAAAAGCCATTCACGTAGGGTTGACTTTTGCTTTCATGCATTATCCAATACCTTTTAGCATGCCATTCCTACATTTTTTTACAGTCTTTATATGTATGTTGCTTTGTCTGCTGTAACAAACTCACTAAATTATACATAGCTCATGTACTACAAGTGCATACCTACCTGTTCTTGTATTGCTGCGAATAAACACGGCTCCTATACAGATAGTGACTTTCCATTTCCTCATCAACTGCTTTGGGAGTTCTCCTCTCGAACCAATAATATCACTCTTGTGTCTCTCATAGAGAGGTTGGGGATTCTTTAGAATCACTGCATCAATGTCGTACATGGCACAGTCGAACCCCAACCGGTTCATGAGTCGCATGAAGCCAAGTCGAATCATCATTATAATTTCAAAGTATCGAGAAAACCTGTGTTTCGTGTTTAGAATGGAGAAGGAGGGAACAAAAATGGAAGGAGCTTGTCTTTTCTGTAACAGTTCATAAAGCTGCTTGTCTAGAGCAACTACAAGAATATTTTCAATGGGTGGCTTTGCAACAACCACGGCAGAAATCAGCCAATTCAGCAGTACCTCCTGATAGGCATGATTGGCTACCACCACTGTGACCTGTTTTGATCTCTTGCTAAACCTGTCCAGGATTGTCAGGAGAGGGTCCACCCACTCAGCTTGCATCACCTTGGAAACAGGTTTGTAGACATCATGTGGACAAGGAAGACTGAAGTGAAAATCTTTTGCTCTAGCAGTTAGAGTGGTGATATTCACCTGGGTAGTTGCATTGAGAGATGCAAGTTCATTAGCATTTATTGCCACATGTGCTGGCTGTGTGTCTAAGACTTGTGAGGAGTTGTTTGTCTCTGATTGCGCTTGTAAGGAAGACAGTTTGTCTGTACGTAGGGGCAACGGCTGTTGTTCATTTGGAGAGAAAGGCTGCTGTGGCAGTAGGGAGGCTGCAGCTGAATTCCATTCTTGCTCAGGACTCGTGGTTTGATCAGCATTATAGTCTACAGCCCTGGTGACTGTCACATCTGTTTCGTTTTGCACAGCCTGTACTGTAGTGTTCAAAGTATCAGGATGTGAAATGTGGCTGCTTGAAAGCTGTTGACCACGTATTCTGAGTTCAGTTTTGTCTATTTCCACAACCGTACTGGTGCCTTTCTCATTGTAGTTAACTTTACTAATTTCTTCCAAACTTAATCTAGAATTGTTACTAGCTTCCCTTGAAAAGTACAATTCTTCATTTTTTCTCCTTTTCGGCTTGTTGTCGTGAAGAACATCACTATTTTGTGCCTTCATGTGCTCAAAATCACCCAGTAAACTCTCATTCATTGGCCCACTTAGTAGAACGGCACGGCTGACGTAGCCCAGTCCAAGTTTCGCTGCTAGCTCCGGGGACACTCGACTATAGTAATAAACTCTCTGTTCCACCAGGATACTAGCACTGTAGCTGCTGTCCAGGGTGAGTACAGTCCCTGCAACCACGATAACCAACATCAACGTTACACCGACGATCAGACCACGACGTAGACAACCCATGTGTGCTTTCGCATTGGCATCACTCACTGCTCGTTACACTCTTGGATGTCCATAGCACTTGTGCAGGAAAAAAAAAAATCGGCTCGTCCTATACAACGAACAGTCAATTAACTGCCTTAATTGCTACAGCCATAGATAGTACTATCTATGCTACAGCTTACCACAATGAAATTATGTCATATACGTACTGCTGCTGATCTGATGCCGAAGTATCCTTGCATGGTTTCACACCAAGCAGCAACCTCGCACCAGAGGAATGTACACAAAGCGTTTCACGAGCTTCCTCTGACCGCTTCACACCAGGCTCAGCAGCACAGTTTGTTCAGGTTGCAGCTAATTTGATAATTTGCATACCAAACATATCATCACCTTCTTGTCAGAATGTACAGTCAACTAGAGTTGTGGATAAAAATTTTTTTTTACAAGCTACTAATAATTTGTGTGACTACATAACAGTATACAAAACTGTTGTAAATGTCTATAATATAGATCTGTTTGTGCTAACAAGATATATTTGTTAAACTGCATGTGGGTTAAAAAGGTACTACAGTATTAAAAAGACAGCGAAATGTCATGGCATATATAGATTCTACCTAGCTACAGTCCAACAAATGCTCATTGATGCAATGGAAAGGTTTTCCTCAACTGTCAGGGGTACACCTGATGCTCAGATAAATAGGTATGGGAAGATACAGTTGGCATAAAAAAGGTAAAGTAATTAAAACATATGCTAATGTACTATATAGGATAAATGAGGTGGGATAAAAATATGAAGATGCTGAAACACCTCATGCCGCATGGTGTATTGGTAGGTTGCGTAATACTAAATGGATGAAGTTCAGTTGCCACATCTCGTGCAGAGGATTTCTCCTAGATTAGACTCAAAGAACTCTGAGTTGGCCACACTTCTCCTGCACATGTTGCAGGTAAAGCACTTGAGATGAAAGGGACGGTTCTTGTACATTGTGTGACGCGAGGTGATAGGCTCATGGCACTTGAAACACTTCTTGGCCAACTTTAGCACGCACTGCTGGCAGCATGGCTCGCCATTCTTCTCCTTAACCTTGGTGTTCTCACTCTGGGTGAAGCTCTCTCCGCAGCCCACACAGACGAAGCACTCGGGATGATAGACGTTCAAGCAGAACTGTATCCCCTTGCCGATGATTGGTTTTGCACAGGAATTGCACTTTTTGCTCACCTTTTCAATGTAGCAGGTGTTACACATTAAGGTGTCGTCAAGTTCGTTAAAATGCCCATCCACGAGCCAAGCACGACAGACAGAACATTTGAAACATTCGGCATGCCAGCTCCGCCCCTTGTGCTGCAGGTAGCTCACTGTGGGGCTAATAGCGTCCTTGCAACCATGACACTGTGCAACTGGCTGCATGCAATCGGCACAGTGCAAGTCCCCGTCAACTAGGAAGTAGTGCTGTCCAATCAAATCCTCCTTACAGCGCTTGCATACAAAGCAACTGTGATGCCAAGACCTACCTTTTAGCGTAATCTTTTTCGAGCCTAGTCCGATTGGTTCTTTACACTTTTGGCATTTGGCAGCGTATTTGTTGTAGCAATGGCCGCAGAAGACCTTGTCTTGTACGTGAGCGTATTGCTTGCCATCCAGAGGATCGTCACAGTTGAAGCAGCAGAAATGTTCCTTGTGCCAACTCCTTTTCTGGGCCTCGGTGTACGTACTGGAAAATATTAGCTGGAGGGACGGAGAGGGGAGGGCAGGAGAAGAGGGAAGGAGAAAGGGAGGGAGTGATGGGAGGGAGGTGGAGGGAGGGGGTGGAGGGAGGGGGTGGAGGGAGGGGTTGGAGGGAGGGATGGAGGGGGGTGGAGGGATGGGGTGGAGGGAAGGGAGGGAGGGAGGGAGGGAGGAGGGAGGAAGGGAGGGAGGAAGAGAGGAAAGAAGGGAAGAGAGAAGAGTGGGAGGGGAGGGAGAGAGGGTAGGAGGGGAGGACAGGAGGGAGAGAGAGACAGGAGGAAGTGTGTCGCAGTTAACAGGTTTGTGGTTACATAAGTAAACTTGTACCACTTGACACAAGTGGTACAAAGTAACGGTGCTTGGTACAAGATGTACTGCAATTAGTAAACAATGGTCTGTTTACAGTAGAGCGGATAAGGGAAATCCCCCACCTAACCACATCCTGTGGAACATTATTGCCTTACATACACACCCCCCCTCACACACACACACACACACACACACACCCCTCACACACATACACACATACACACACACACCTCATCACAACCAGCACAGCGTGGAATGACGAGCTCCCCGTGATGGCGGCCACAGAAAATGTTTTCTTGTTCAGAAGAGTAATAATAGATGAGATCTACCAGCAGTTCATTGCACGTGGTGCACCTGTGGTGTGTGTGTGTGTGTGTGTGTGTGTGTGTGTGTGTGTGTGTGTGTGTGTGTGTGTGTGTGTGTGTGTGTGTGTGTGTGTGTGTGTGTGTGTGTGTGTGTGTGTGTGTGCACGTAGAAAGAAGAGTGCTACAGTCTCATAAAGGCAATATGCATGACAAGCCGGGTTTGCAGAGGACAGCAGGATACTCGTGTTGCATGTTGGCTGCATATATCTAACTGCCCACTACTCAGTGCATAAGCTTCCCCTGAAAACAAGCATATGTGTTATACCCTACATTTATATTAATATGTACTACATGGAAGGTACAAGTGAATGCAATTGACCACTCACTGGAAGCATTGAGGGTGCCACGCCTTCTCTGAGCCGGCTCTGTCAGCAGCCACGTACACGGACCCCTGGGGGATCAGCTCGGAACATGTTGTGCACACCTGCAGTGGAGTGCAGTGAGTGAATGAATGAATTAATGAATGAATGAATGAATGAATGAGTGAACAAACAATTAAATGAACAAACAAACAAACAACAAATTAATAAACAAACAACAAATGAATCCCAAGATGCAACAAAGAGGGGTATATAGGAGGACTTGATATCCATTGCCATAGCTATTTTAATAGACATGGGAGCATGGGAGCTTTAACCCTTGAACTGTGGCTGTCACGTATTTGGGACAATCGCTGCTAGATCATCTTTCATGCATACTACTCACGTGGGGGAGGGTAGTCAGACAATGTGGCACCAGCCTTATTTGCAAGCCAAAGTGTCAAATCCTTTCAAGTGCTATTAAATACTTTACTAGAGAAAAGAAGTAGCCCTCCCCCACTTCCTTCCCCTCCTTCAGCACTCCTTTCCCTACTGGGCATAGTCTCGTGCCCAGCTCACATGCACCTTCTGGCGAGAAATGGTCGGTTGAACAAAGTCAAATTTCTTGAATCTATTACCAAAATGTGGTAAGATCATAATTGTTACATAGCACTTCCTTACAGCAGTAAAATTTTGCATCTCTATTCGGGTGCCCAACCCCTTTTTTGAGCTGGTGTGTTGTAAAATGTTTCAAGCATTGATTGGTTACACTAGTAATTTGACATGATTCACTAGACCATTTTTCTCATGAAAGGGTGGGGTCTGGATATGAGACTAGACCTTTCACACACACACACACACACACACACACACACACACACACACACACACACACACACACACACACACACACACACACACACACACACATGCACACACACACACACACCACTCCCTCTTAATTACCGATCGACTCAAAGCTATTGTGTGTATATAATTAGCCAAGCGTCTTTGTGCTGAGTTAAAGGACCGTGAAATGTTGTGTCTGGTAGTAAGTGGATTACCAGCAATCAAAGTGCTCAATTTTTGCACCATTACACGCACCACAAGAGAAACATGTTTGGATAACTCCCACACAATCAACAAATGCTGTAGGCTGGCTTTGTATGCTACAGCAAAATGACCCACCGCCTCAAGCCTTGTTCCCAGGTCCCAGCCAACATTTTGAGTTCCTTTTCTAATTTCTTCTTTGTGTGTGAGGACAAGCAATCATTAGTCTCGTCCCCAGACCTCATATGGTGCGTATATCGCTTCCAGTATAACGCACCCATGTGCAACACAGAAAGCAATCTCTGCTGAGGTTGGCTTTGGGTTTAGAACCATGATTACAAGCTATCATTTGTCTCATGTGCATCTATATACGTAAGTCTTGTACACTAAAAGTTGTCAACATAATTATACAAACCAGCTGATCCGATAACACCACAAACATAAACAAACACCACAAACATAAACAAACACCACAAACATAAACAAACACCACAAACATAAACAAACACCACAAACATAAACAAACACAAAAGAACCGACCAACATAGCCCATGCTCAACTGACAGCAGCTCTTACCCTGCCTTCCTCCGACATTTCCAGCTCTACAGTTCCGACACCATAACTCTCCTTCCTCCTCTTCTCCACAAACTTGAGCATTCTTTTCTTCTCCAGCTCTGTCAGCTTGTGGCACACATCCAGGGAGAAGTCATACACAGGCATCTGCTGGGTAAACCGCTGCACCCTCTGTCCCTCCCCCTCCTCCCCCCTCTTGGGGACACACCCCGTTGGGAGGGACTGCATGTACAGCTCCACCTGTGGAGTAAAGAATGTAGGAGTCTCATTCCCAGGTTCACTGTGATGGGAATGAGACCAGGGAGGAAGTGGAGAAGCTAGCATGAAATTACAATCTCCTCCAATACACCTATATTCCGAAAGGAGGGATTCTCAGTGGGCATGCATTCTACATTCTGTTTGCAAGGCACTTAAATGCCCACTGGTAGAGCTATGATGCTGTAGCTTAGATCATGCACACCAAGTAAAGAGAAGGGAGATGCTGAAACACTGCATGACCATATGGTTCCATCCTCATCAGGTGGACAACATTGCAGGCTGAAACTATGATCATGTGTAAAGAAAGAGAGGAGGCCCAAAATGTTTGTTTACATGCTAATTTAGCTGATCAAAGAGACTTTGCTTGTAAATCAACTATGATAGACAGTCCAGGACCCCTGCCTCCTGTTGCTTGCATTTTTCATACTGTAAGCAGTATGTGGGAAGCTGAACAGGAGGATGGAAACGAGGCTAGCAGAGCCTCAAGCAAAATAGGAGAGCATAAAACTGTCTACTCCTCACCCACCATGTCGGCACTGATGCCAGTGGGGAACCAGACATATTTCTCCTTCAGTTCCTGCTCCCTGCTTGAGACCGGTGGTGCCCCGTTGGTCAGGGAGAGAGACACAAAGGTGGTGAAGGGGGCAGAGCCTGGGTCACATTTGGAGCGGTGCTGTTGCCGTGGACAACCACAGTTTACACACTTTTTACTGTACAGGAGGAGATGGAGGGAACCAGGAAGTAGGGGGACGAGAGAGAGGGGGTGAGAGAGTGGGAGGGGGTGAGTGAGGGGGACGAGAGAGGGGGACGAGAGAGTGGGATGAGAGTGGGGGATGAAAGACAGTAGTAACATGGAATAATGGTTGGGATTGAACACTCAATATCTAGCTAGCCTTGTCCCCAGGCTCCTCCTTCAGCTTTTCATTACACATTACACTTTTTAGTTGTACATTACATGTCAAAAAGGCTGAGGTGAAGCCCGAAAACTTGCTTCACGAGGTAAAAGCCTTGCTTCACTGCTTGGACTAGATTAGGAGATACATGCCATTCCATGGATAGCAGCTGGGCAGTTTTCTGCTAACTACACTGTTCATAGCTAGATGTATAGATGGGACATAGCCTTTAGGGTTTGAAATAAAACCAGTTGGATCCTAGATGATCACCTTCTTGGTACGCTGATAAACTACCACCTACATTAAGAACCAAAAATGAACGACTGACAATCCAAGGCTTTTGTGGTTCTTGTTTGAACGCAGAAATGTGACCCTCTGATTGGCCCAACTGTTACTGTAACTGAATGTGGTCATCTCTAGTGTAGTTAGTAAATCTACTGAACCATGTTCTGTGGTTGGGCAGAAACCACATAAATTTGTATCTATCATACAACAGTTATTGCCATTGATCCTCTCTTATTCCACTCACCGCCACACATGTTGCATGAATCCCGGGCACTCCCCTCCACACTGATGACACGGCTGCCCCAGGTCTGCATCGTGTGAAGGAAGGTCCTGCAACATAGAGACAATGCATGCACCTGAACCAGGCAGGCTGAGCTATGCTTTTGAGTAATTGGGATAATTCCAAATTGAGCTAATATTTCCAGTGTAGAGCTGTATTGATGAAGCTCAGCAGGCCTTTCAAAATTTGCAGTAATTACACTGAGGTTGTGAAAGTAGAGTGGTACTTCAAATGCTTCAACGGTTTATTCCCTTACTAACAAATAGAGCGAATGTAACACGAGGTAAAAAAGCTAAAACTGCTGTGCGTGTAGCAGCTATTCACCAATTCCCTCATTACAAATTTTTGCGCGTACCAATCGTACCACTCGTGCAACTCCGAGGGGAGACGCCCACATTTAACAAACTTACGAGCTCCCGTCTCCGTTTCGAGAAGGCGTACGCGCTGGGATCGCTACCTGCCCTTCCTCTGTTGTCTTCAGCCAGGAACCTCTTGCTCAGGGACACCGGGCTGGGCTGGGACATGCTTCTGCGGTGAAGTTAATGACAATCTATGGCTGAGCCGCTAGACGCTCGCTTGGTCACGCCCACTAATAAATGTATGCGCATGCGCAGAGCCAACTATTGATGTCTTTTTGATGTCTTTTTGATGTGTTGTTGGTATGCTGCTCGTGATGCAGTGATCCATACTGTATTAGGCGAAATCGGTGAACCTCTATTTGCTAGTGGCATGGTCATGAACGTTGTGTGTAGTTTGTTGCTTATGTAAACGATTGTTCGGAGCACCGATAGTGTGTGACAGTGTCTTGACTGAAACGAGACTGATATTGTGATGCCTCGCTCTTGGATCCGGTGAGGGATGACGATTTATGTGATGTAAAGATCGCATGGGTCTGTAGATCCCCATTGAATCTTGGTATTACTGAAAGGCATATTAGACTAGGCTATGTATGAAAAATCAGTGAATCACATTCCTTGCTACAAGGTAGGTCTAAAATACAGACTAACTATACTGTGCGTGCACATGCAGGGAATCCAAGTGTAATATTAAACGTGATGGGGTTTCTTTTTCACCAAGACATGCAGTAATAGACTAACTCTCAGTGAATATGAGATTTATTAGTGGATGGAGTGGTTGAGGATAGGATTAACTGCACAGGAGTGACTCAAGTGTCCTTAGTTTCAGTTGGTCACATGATGGTGGTTAATCACATGATACAACACCATAATAGGAAAGTCATATGATGTTACATTATAATCGCCTAGTCATATCCCCCATAGCTAATAGAATAATGTCATGAAGCATGAATAATGTTATACTTATAGTGGTAGCTAGAAGTGCAGTATAGTTATACACTAAAGAACACTCCCATATACTTCTGGTTGTATCTGTATACCTTTTTTGCTATTTCCAGGCATACTTCAGCTTTCATCTTTGGAAAGTAGCTGAGTTTGAGCTTAATCAGTATTAGAACTTCGAAGTGCATGTATTACTCTAACAGGATGTTTTGGCTACTCGTGTATAGAAATATACATAGTACACACTATGAATACTGCAAGTACAAATTAGGCCTAAAACCACAACTGTAAGTTTACTCTGCGGGTGTACCAGTCTCATTCCTGTGTGTCTGCAAAGGAGGTTGTACTCAGACCCTCCTGCACATGTGAAGAGGGTCTGGTGTTTCGAGTGACATTTCTTGTTACATGAGGAATGGTCGACTTTGAGAGCTCCAATCAGATTACACAACATGATACATGTGATCTAAATTGGCGGTAGAGAGAACTTCTTTTGCAGCCTGTTTTTGTCTGTTCCAAGAGACCTTCTCAATCGAGCTTATAGCGAACTTTGCTATATACAATGAATTGTCAGAAGGCTTGACATCCAAATATAGAAATGCAAATATGACATGCTTTACACATGCAGCCCAAGCCCATGTGAAAAGAACATCAAATCCTCTTTCTGCTTTTCAAAGTAGGACCCCTCTCAGTAAAAGCCAAGAGTTTGTCTGTTGAGATACCACCTCTGGTGTGTTTGGGGACAACAATGCATGCAAAAATCAGTGGTCTGAGAATGAGAGTGCGGGTCCACATGTAGAGCAGCAGAGTGCACATACAAGGAACTATAAACTAGCATATCATTAAAAGTAGCCATCAATTCATCAACTACTTGTTGCAGATTAAGGCAGCTGGGATAATTATTCTACAAATCTTTTTTTTTTATTTATAGGAGGGGGTTTGACATTTGGAACTTGGCTACCCCATTTCCACTTTTGTCTCTACTGATTATTCGACTTGTACTCGTTGCATTCCCGCAACGTAATCGTTGTTACGACATAATAAAGGATGTTGTTTACACTGAAGATATCCACATTGTTGTGGTACTGACTGGGGTGTTGGTGTTCCTGGAATGCTTAGCTTCGATACTCAGCTTCTGGTACCACCTCGGACTAAGACATCTCATCAGGGCGACACACATCAAAGACCTGAAGGATTGGCATGTCCCAGTCATTGTCGTTCTCACTGTTGGCTCAATCCTGCATGCTGCCTGGATATTCATGCTCGTGAGAAGGATTTGGGCCTCCAACTTCTTTGTCCTGATCCAGTTTTTGCAAGCTGTCCCCAACATCCTGATAGTGATACAGTCCATCAGCCAAGGTAACTTCCAGATATGTCTCAGACCCAGACTAAAACATATATAGCCCAAAATACTTTCAGACATGTGTTTTAGCGATCTGTATGATCAAGAGTGCATAAGAATGGGTGGCTTGAGTAAGAGTGTGTAACTCTCTAAAATTTGAAACCAGTCGGAATTTACTGCCAGTACTAAAAATAGTAACACATACTGCACATGCTGTATAGCCTCGTCCCCAGGCCACTCCCAGATTTTATCTCGCAGCTGTGGAGAAAACTCGGGAGAAGGCTTGGTACCAATACTACGTCACGGACCGGAAATGGTGGACTCGGTTAGTACATAATGTGGACTCGGTTTCATAATGATGGCAACGTGCCCACGCAATATGCGGCCAGTACAGCAAGCGATCGAATAGTAAAGTTTGCCCGGGCGTTTTGCCGACAGCTACGGACTTCGCAGGTACCAAATCGCTAACGAAGGGTGTGTAGACGTAAGTGGAAGGCGTTGTGCGTGTACGTCGACTGAGGAAAGCAGCAGGCTGAGGGCAAGCGCGTCGCTCCGCCGGTGTCAAAACAAGTCTCTGCACTCGGGCCACTACCCTCAAGGACGGAGAAACAGATGGCAAGGCTACTTGTAAGTATGTACAAGTTATCTAAGCCGTTCAGCCCTGGTTCTGAGTCTCCTTGAGGATAGTGGTCCGAGTGCAGACACTTATTTTTACACGGAGCGACGCGCTTACCCTCAGCCTGCTGCTTTCCTCGGTCGACGTACACGCACAACGCCTTCCACTTACGTCTACACACCCTTCGTTAGCGATTTGGTACCTGCGAAGTCCGTAGCTGTCGGCAAAACACCTGGGCAAACTTTACTATTCGATCGCTTGCTGTACTGGCCGCATATTGCGTGGGCACGTTGCCATCATTATGAAACCGAGTCCACATTACGTACTAACCGAGTCCACCATTTCCGGTCCGTGACGTAGTATTGGTACCAGGCCTTCTCCCGCCACAGCTGCGAGATAAAATCTGGGAGTGGCCTGGGAACGAGGCTACATGCTGTATACGTGTAGACTAGACATAAGCCATTGTTGCTAGGTATGTGACCGGGTGTTCTATTTTTAGTATGGTTCAATAATTGGAGTTACACACTCTTACTCGAGCCGCCCGTTCTTATGTGCTCTCATATGATATACTGGAAGGAAAATATGCACTGGATGAAAAGCAACATTGTAAACACTATCCCTTATTCTTTCGGCTGACTAAAAAGAGGTATGGGTATGTGACACTGACTGGTATATATATAGCATTTCATACTGATGTGTGACATGGGTGAATGATTTTAACTTGTTTGTAATATTCCTGCAGGCGTTTACTTCATATGTGCGTATGCCAAGCAAAGGAATAATAGTGCAAGGAACGGAGCACCAGAAGACTTTTCACCGCACATGAAATCTCATCGCCGACTGAACCTTATTCTGTTAGCGTACTCCTTCACCATGCTGGTCACAATGTTTGTACCTGGGGAAAACATCAGTCCTAGTTTGATGCAAACATACTTTTTGTTAGGCATGCTTGAAATTATCAGTCGCCTGTTTTCAGTTTATGCCACAAACAAACTTAGCAAACCACCAAATGCTGCCAATGCTGTGTACGAAGCTGATTATGAAGTACCCAAAGAAGCTGATTATGAAGTCCCAAAAGAAGCTACACACGACATCATTTCAGTTGCTGACAGTATGGTGATTGGGACGGAGCCATCGATTGAACAGCATCCATTCTTGAAACGTTTCATTGCCCTACCAGGTGATGAAGGTTTGCCCCAAAATCATGACCATTTGCAGAGCGAAGAGTATACCCTCAGTCACAAGAAGTACAGCCAGCTACGTCGAGCTTGTGTTCCAGTTTGTGAAGAAAGGTATCAACAATGGAAGTCAGAAGGTGTGGTAGGAATGCTGTGAAACTGAGTGCAGAATGTGTACACTGATAGTCAGTGAATACAAGGCTGGTTCCGGTTTTGATTGCTTGCAGTCATGGTACAATGTACTGGTTGCAGACTTACTTGCATAAATAGCATGGATTGTTTTGAGGTCTGTCTGACTTGAAACAATTGTTCAAATATGGCCATTTTCCCAGTGTGTGATGTCATTGATTAAATATAAAACATGGTTTTATATAAGCCAAATATAGTATTTTTCGGTGTATGTTATCAATGGTTTAAATATACAGTTTTATATAGTTGTAGCTATTAACCAAATAATTATGGTGTATTTATGTAATCAAGGATTAAATATGACATTTAATTATACATTTTCGATGTTGTCTTGTTTAAATATAGATACAATTTTACCAAATATGGTATGTTATATGGTGTATTATGTAATCAAGGTTACTATCTTTTTCCATAATCAAATGATGTCATCAAAATTTTGTTAACAGTTCTAATTCTGCACTTACTTGCTACGTTGTTGTGAAGACGAAGTCGAGAAGATGGTTCCCAACTGCGAGTTTCACTCCGTTCTGGCGAGAAACAATGACGCTCTTGCCGAGGATTCGCGGTGGCATTCTTTGTCTTGCCAGATGAAGCGATTCTCATGGCGTTTTGGGTGAGTGCGACTGCGCCAATACCTACAAAAGCCAAATAAAAATAAGTTGTATTTACCAAGCTGTATGAAATCAGCTAACAGTATACACTGTATGCGCTGTTGAGGTAGCCTCTTCCCAAGCTCTCAGCATTTTGCCAGTTGCGTGGGCAGATCAATTAAATACGGTAAATATTAATACCCACGTGCTATATTGATGTTCGAGCCGTACAAACAGTGGAACAGTAAGCACAAGAAATCAGAACTTAGGTACAGCAGAGAAGCAAAAATGATGTGTAGAAGCCACTAAATTCTGAAAAGGAAGTCTAATTAGGCAATTTTAAAGGGTGGAGGGGGTGGGGGTGGATGGAGGTTGCATTGGCAACAATAGAGCGTTTTCATCACGTGATCACAATCCGTATACTAGAAATAACTTCGTCATCTTGGTGTACAACTTGTACACTGTCATTAGCAGTATATGCGATAGCGAGTAAAAAAACCCACAGGTAAGCGTTTATATAGCTGTTTCAACTTACGTAGCAGTGGTATTTTGTCCGATTCAACACATATTAGAAGCATTACAAGTATATCACTCCTTTCGTGAAGACCGCCATAGAAGCTCCTATCTCATTGTACACCAATATGGCGGCTGTTTTCTGTTTTCCTTCGTAATCTCGAAGGTGATGACGTCACATGAAAACGCTCTATACATGATAGAATGGTTAAAAGAAAGGGGGGGAGGTCTGAAACCATTTATGACATGGTTAGGCGGAAGTGGGGACCAGCTTCAAATAACACATAGATGCTGGCTAGGCTGCAGCACTCCACCACTAAGTAAGACTCCAGATGTCCACATGATCGAGTTTGAACAGTATAACAAACTAAATTTCAAGCTTAGTGCATGCAACACCATTCAAAGTAGACCTGGGAACAAGGCTAACTAACAAGTGCAGTGGCAAGACAATTGTTGCAGATGTAATAGGACACCAGGTCAGTGGCGTAGCTACACCCGGGCATACCCGGGCCTGTGCCCACGTAAAATTCACTGGTGCCCGGGTAAAAATAATGTGGAAAGCTAAGGTCAAAGACCAGTTATTAGCGTGTGCGATCGCTTTCATGTTGACGTGAAGCGAGCATACAGGTAAGACTGAAAGAATGGTATTTGTGGCCAAAAACGGCTTCAGAAGCGATCTCAGAGTGTATAAAAAAATTCGTGGCGGGAGCGTCCCCCAGTTCCCCTAGCAGATGCGTGTTACGCGCACACTGAATGTGCCCATGCTGTGCCCACGTAACTTGCCAATCCTGGCTACGCCACTGCACCAGGTACTCTTTCATCGCAAAGTGTTGCATCAGCCCTTGTTTACTTCTTGTGTAGTTGACCTTTAGCCTGTGGTTAGAATTTTTACTGCTGTTCAGTTAAGGGCCATCAACAGTTGTTTTAAGGGATGGTTGAAAGGTGTTGCATCAGCCTCACCATCCCATTGATAGGACCTTATTTACATTCCAACATAGCATATTGTAGTAGCCATAGCAACTTATTAGATCAACTCCACATTTGTACTTCCACAGGAAAGTGCTACAAGCTCACAATGAGTTGAGGGACTCCACGGCGCCAAGCATCCTCGGACTTATGATCACACTAGTGGCGACATGCACGGTGCGAACCTGGCTTACACTATTCCCCGGTCAAAATCCACTCCCATTGGACAATGTAGTGTGTAACAGTGCGATCGTTCTCTTACTGTGGCTCGCTCTGACTCTCCTGTGTGCTGCTTCTATCCTAGCCATGGCACGCTTTCTGAACAGACAGAAATCTGCATACTCATGCCCATTCATTGCTAAAGCTGGTCTGCGTGCTTTCCTGTTTCGGTTGTTGTCACACTTAGCTAACCTAAGGCTTACCCTGATGCTCTTTTCAGTGTGCTATGATATCTATATTGGCTGGTTTGTATACTCCAAGTGGGTGTACATCTTTCCATTGCCACTTCCGGTGCTAGAGTTGCTACCAGTGATTGCTCTCAGCCTGCAAACTGTCGGTCAGGGTGTCGTTCTGCTCTTTGCTAGTGCCTGCCCTGTTGCTGACATGAGAATCAACAAGACAGACGGTAAGGAGTGCTTTAGGCTGTTGAACTTCCAAATGCTGCTCAACTCGGTCCTTTTCTTCCATCCACTCACAATGATTATAATTGTTGCAGTTACAAGGAAACAAGATATTAGTGCTAACCTTTTCATGGTCCTTGCAGTACTGAAGCTTTTCTATCATGTCTTTTCGGCAGTCAGCTTCCACAGGATTGCAAAGAGAAAGCATGTCGAGGTTGAAATGCAAAGACATAAAATCTGTTTGCCAAATTGCAAGGATACTGTAGTTGACACATTGTACCGCTGTAGAAATATGCAACAGTTTTGTGAAACGTCTTGCAAGGACACTATCGTAACATCCACCTTTGAGTGTCGTGTGGAAGACCTGGCAAATTTATCATGTCGTCATGTGTGGACTACCGTCCCGACTGGAGATTATAATGGAAGTCACTTTCTGAAGAAGAAAGAAAAGGTAGAGTGATGTTTTATGGAACCTATTGTTACTCCCATCATGAAAACCTCATTGTACATGTGCTAGCACATGTGTTTCTGTGGCCATTTTGAACTACCCGTCACTAGTCTATTAATTTTGTAGGCACCGTGGTGTATTCATGAACTCTCATGAATCAATGACATAGGCTTTCCTAGGCATCATGTATTTAGATGTACATGACAGTACTGTAAGATGTGTTTGTGAAAATGTCCCAATTTATGTTTTAGTTTAGCGACCAAAACTTATACTTTATTGTGCTCTTGATAACTTGGTCTTTGTATCATGTCTTATCAGATTTGGCAGTCAACTAGCTTCAATGGCTGATTTGACAACTCTCTATGGCATACTTGAATGTGTACTGTGTTTTTTTTTTATTATACATGACTACCTGGTACATAACTACAATGTACTGTATTGTGTAGTCTCGTGCCCAGACCCCACCCAGCTCACGCGAGGAGAAGGGGTCTGGTGTCACAAGTCGGAATGCTTGGGCTAGCTCTGGAACTGTGGAGCGGCCAATGAAATCGCAGAGCAGCGTTTATTGGAGTAATGCGGAAGCGAGAACAAGTACTTCAATCGTACCGCTCAAAGCGTGTTATGAGATTCATTATTCAACACTGAGCAATTTGTAATTCTACACTAACAATTGCAAGGCTTCAACACTTCCGCAAGCCCAAGGATTCAGGCTTGTGACACCAGACCCTTTCCTCGTGAGAGGGTTGGGTCTGGGCACGAGACTATGTATTGTGGTATGTGAAGCACGTGATCAGATTGTTTACGTATTTAATAAAGCGTGCTGAAAAATCAGGAGATATCAACTACCGCCAGTCTCCCGCGTTCTACTGCATTGTATTGTTCGTCAAGGCAGTCTTGAAGTGATTTTCGCGAGGTGACTCGTGGCCAAGTAGTTCAAATATTCGACTGTGGACCAAGAAGAAGTTCCAGGTTCTACCTGTTGCTTCTCAGGTATAGTGGTTTCTCTGCAAGACCAACCGTTGGGCTAGTCTCGCGTAGACAGACACTCGCCGCTCTCCCTTTCTGGCGAGAGTCTGGTTACGCGAGACTACTGGACTGAAGGGACTTGGAGGTATACATAACCACCGTTTTACCTTCCAACTTTAGGTCGCGTAAGTTGGAAAGAATCTGCCAATGTCGATGACTAAAGGCGTGTTCTGCCGTACTTCGCTAGTCGTTTGGCATTTCACCTCGTGTTCGACTGGATAATCAACATGCAGGGTCAGGGGGAGGTGGTGGCCCAAGGACAGAGGTACGTATATGTCTGTGTACATGTCTTGTGCCCGACTGTGAGACACACAGTTTGTACCTTCAACAAGTGAGAGTTCACTTAACTTCCTTATCCTCAAAGCTTATAGACCTTATGCAATACCTCACGTAATTAAACGTAAAATGGAAAGTGGACGGAATCCGGATACTATGCCGCCATTTTGAGTGGCAAGGAAGACCGCGGTCTATGGAGCTTAAGTACAGTGAAGCACTTTGCGAGCTCGCTGCGTCAACGAAGCATGCAGGTAAGCTTATTCGCTTCGGTGACCGTTAGGTCCTGTTGAGGCCTTGTACATTCTGGGTGTAAACATAAAATCACTTACTGCGCTGGTGAGAAAGGAGCTCGCAAACTGCTCCGCTGTACTTAAGCTCCATTGACCGCAGTCAAAAATGGCAGTATAGTATCCAGATTTCTGTCCACTATCCGTTTCACGTTTGTTTACGTGAGGTGATGTCAATTGCATAAGGTCTATAGACATGTCACGTTTAATTAAAATCGGTTCCCGAAACGAATTTTTTTGGACCTACTCTTTTGTTCTGACTATAGGCCAGCCACACAAAAGAAAATCAGTGACTGCTAAGGACATTAGTAGAGTTCACAGTTACATATCTAGAAAAATGAATGACTGCTTTTCATGAGTATGCCTCAGCGGCCCCACGCAGCGTTCGAAATGTGCGTTCGTCGCAAACTTTGCACAATGTTACGTGGAAAATGAGTGTTACGTGTGGCCGGGAATGAGACTACAGTACATTGTGTGCTGCTGAACTGGCAGGCCTGAGTAGTTCCAGAAACCTCAGAAACCCCCCTACGTACGCCAGTGGTCAAAATTTTGCAAGTGAAATATGTTCCAGGGTCTACATTATTTCATCTCTGGGAGGTGGCCCAAATTTTTCAGAGGGAGTCCATATTTTGCAGTAAAATATGTTCCGGGGGGTCCTTATTTATCTAAAATTAGTTTGGGGGTCCATTTTTACCAAGACAGACACCTTTCTGAGCATTTGGTTCCCATGGTAATACATCATATTGGAGGTCAGTACTCATGCTGATGTGGGTGACATAAACATGCATAATTGTGACCCGCTGAGCGAAAACCCGGCACTTCGCGCAAATATTGAATTTGAGTTTGAGGCAATTTTATCCGTACAGGTTGCTTCCCAGCTAAACTCAGATTATTTCACCAACGTGTCACAGGGGGCTTGGACTGTATCATACTGAATTATGAAGCCCGGCTCTGCTACTATAAAGACGGTATAAGCTCGAACTCACAGGCTGGCCAGTGAAATACGGGTACGCGTTGCTATGGACAGCTTGTACGCATTTTTCAAAAAACACGATTTTACCAGCTTCCAGTCCGTATACGGTTGTCTTTCTGTCCATAGACACAATGTAAACCCCCACTTTTATAACCACTGTCTTTCCCAACTGTCTTTGCCGACTTCCAAGACATTAAAATTTATACAGAGTATACGGAGACATTAAAATTTACCGTAGCAACATAAAAACTCTTGAATAGTTGCATTCCACATCGGCTTGCATATTTCGCTCTGTAGCTCGGGAACCAAGCAACCGATCACTTCCATTTTTTTTCTGCCGCACAATTACACATTGGTATACCGATTTCTGGTCTTATCTCGATTTTCATAAAATGCGCGATGTGCCAGGTTTTCGCTCAGCGGGTCACAATTTGTACAGCAATTTTTGGAAAAGCCAGACAGGGAGCATGGTATACGCAAGTTATTGACATTTTTCACTAAACTTTCACTGAGTTTCATGTATGTCCCTTGACCTCCAATATGATGTAATGCCATGGGAGCCGAATGCTCAGAAAGGGGTGTATAACTTGTATCACTAATTTGTATGTGTCAATATACTATGTGGGGAGGAGTACATTGACGGTACAGTGGACCCTTCGCTTATCCAGCCGCTTTGATTGCGTTCATGTGCCTTTTTTTAACACACCATGCACATGCATGATTCTGAAGCACAAAGGCTAGCTCTGTCATCTCTGTGAATATATCTAGGAAGAGAAAACGTGTTTGTGACACCCTATAAAGATAGTAATGGCGGCAGATGAGAATTGAGATTTCGGTTATCTGATGAGCAACAATAAACAATGGAGTCGTCCATCTTCAAAGCTCAAGTCCTGTAACACTATGAACGGCACCATGTCATTGTGAGTGTGGTGCAACTAGCAACATCTCATCCACGCAAAGCCACCTTAATTGTAATACCCTTCAGTGTGGTATGAAACAAAGTTGAGGCTGTGCTTCTCAAAACTCCACAAGTGCGTTTTGCTAACCACACAAACCTCACTCCAGAGTAGGGGTTTGTTTGAGTAAACTTGACCGGGTGCTCTTTTGTGACATGTGGCAATTATGTGAAGACTTGTGAGTAATCTAATGATATTTGTGTGGTTTGCCACCACAGGTTGCTGTGCCGAGTCAATATGGCAGTCGTGCTGCAATTAGCAGCTTTTGTGACACATATTGGGCTCGCGCTGTCACCTTGGGTCAGGACATCATTCACCCGTCTCCAGTCCCTCTGTGTTCTGGTCACGACACCGCGAGTCTGTTCAGCATTGACGAATGTCTCCGTCTTTAGTATTGGGCCGTTCATCAATGCTGTTTGCTTCCTAGCTCTCATCAGTCTCTGGAAGTATCTGGGTCTGCTTGAAACTTTACATGCACTCATACAAGGACGAAACGATGTCATGGGGCTGTGGCAATTTTCGCCATACACTCTACTGATAGTGGTTCTCATGCCCTGCTCATTGTCGTACATGGGGTGGCTGTTCATGTACGTGCGTGAGAAGTGGACCGGAGATTTCCTGGATGTGGTTCAAGTACTTCACTTGTTTACAAGTCTAGTGCTTGCATTCCACACCATTATTATAGGTGAGAAAGGGATATACCGTAGTGTCCCGTTAATACGCCCCCCCATTTTGTACACTACATCCCGCCTAAAGTGGGGGGGGGGCTTATATTCGAGGATGCAATTAGTCTCGACTATAAGCCCCCCCCCAAAAGATTTTACGCAAGTGCTATGTACGCAATTAGGACACTTCCAACTATGGCGACGACTTTCAGGATCGAGAGTACTGTTCGCGGACATCACGTTTACAAAGCTGCGTGGTCTCCCTACATCGGAGAAGAGCTGCCAGTTCAACGCGAGGTCAATAACATTCACGACGACTTCGCTGTAGCTGTCCTCAAGAACGGCAACACTGTCGGTCATGTACCACGGGAAATTTCCAGAGTCTGCTGGTATTTCTTGCACAAGAGTGGCAGCGAGATGACTTGCATCGTCAATGGTCACAGAAGACGTTCTGAAATTGATGGGAAAGGACTCGTGGTTCCGTGCGTGTACATCTTCAGAGGGAAACAAAAACACCTTGACAGACTGATAAGCCTGTTTGCTAAACTAGCAGCTTAAAACTTGGAACATCTAACCGACTTTTCTAAAAGCCACAAAACTTACAAAAGATTCACCGACTACTATAGTCTTACTGAACGCACTTGCAACGTATAGTAAGCACGTGTAGTTTTGATGTTCCAGAAGACGCTCACCGGGGGGCGTTATAACGAGTCAAACTACCCTGTGCAGGAACTTTGGCGGAAAAGAGGGGGGGGGGCGTATTTTCGAAGGGGGCGTATTAGCGGGACACTACGGTATATATATATATATATATATATATATATATGTATACATGTGTATATAGAACAAAATACTTTATACATTAATTTGTATACTAATGAAGTACATGTACATGTATTTGATACAAGTTCATGCATTAGTGTTCCCAAATGCATGCACACACCTACATTTACGCATACTAGGCCTCTATTTTGTTGGTGCCTTCTCCTTCCCTGCTGTGCTGAGGAGTGCTATTCAGACTCATCGAAACCACTTTAGAGCGCACATTGTAACTCTTCAAACTCTCAACATTGCTCTCATTTCATACTGTGGCTCTGTGCTTGTTCTACTTAGAAGTGAAGATGATGGACCTGAAAAACATGATGCAATACGTGCAGCACTAGCTGAAATTCTGTATCGTTTGGTGTGTGTCATTGCTGCAAGTGTGCTTAGAAATACCTGCGAGGCTGCTTTGGGTGATGACAATGTCCCACCCCTAAATGAAGGTTTGCATAATGTCCATGATGATGGTTTTGAGAATGTCCCAGTGCCTGTAAATGGGAATGAGGCTAGTGCTGCTACTATCTGTAGTGCCAATGTTTCATATCCCGAGGTCGAGAACGTCTCACCCTGCGTAACTGGCAGTGACGATCCCGAGGTCGAGAACGTCTCACCCTGCGTAACTGGCAGTGACGATCCCGAGGTCGAGAACGTCTCACCCTGCGTAACTGGCAGTGACGATCCCGAGGTCGAGAACGTCTCACCCTGCGTAACTGGCAGTAACGATCCCGAGGTCGAGAACGTCTCACCCCGCGTAACTGGCAGTATCGACCCCGAGGTCGAGAACGTCTCACCCTGCATAACTGGCAGTGACAATCCCGAGGTCGAGAACGTCTCACCCTGCATAACTGGCAGTAACGATTCTGAGTTCGAGAATGTCTCACCCTGCGTAACTGGCAGTATCAACCCCGAGGTCGAGAACGTCTCACCCCGCGTAACTGGCAGTATCAATCCCGAGGTCGAGAACGTCTCACCCTGCGTAACTGGCAGTATCGACCCCGAGGTCGAGAACGTCTCACCCTGCGTAACTGGCAGTGACAATCCCGAGGTCGAGAACGTCTCACCCTGCGTAACTGGCAGTATCGATCCCATAACTGACAGCAGTCTTCACCTCATCGTGATCAGTGAAGACAGAAATCAACTTTTGACTGGAGAAAGTTTTTTTTTCTCATTTCAGAATCAAAATCCTCCTGATGACACCCCAATGACTCCACAGATTGTTGATGATGCCCCATGGATGATACAAGAAGTTAATGAAGTGGGCGGCATAGATGAACTTGTGGTGTAGCTGGAGGTGGTTGGAAGCAAGCAATTAGTAGTAGCTACGTGAATGCTGGAAATACAGGACTGCTATAGCAGCCCATAGTCAACAGTGAAACTGATTTACAAAAACTACTCTTGTTGAACAAAACTCACTCAGCCGATACTGCCAGGTGGGTTCTAGATTACAATTGTGGCACTTTCAATGTGTAGAATTTTCCGTTGGTATTCCCAAGGAATCACTTGAATGTTTTGCACGTAAGGAAGAACTGTAGCTGTCCATCTAGAACACACCAGACAGTGTCCAATGATCATGTTTTGTTTGAGGGCTGTTTTTGTAAATTGGTTTCACTGTTCACTATGCGCCACTATAGCAGTCTGTATGATTATATCATTCACATAGGTATTATTTAATTGCTTACTTCCAACAAGAGTAGCAGTGGCATCTGTTCTGCTGTAGCGTGTTACTTTCATAGAGTTTGTATTTTTTGTAGTTCAGTGTGTCAAATTAGATACTGGTGTATATACTATGTTGTAATCTGCCACCAATTATGTAGTCTAAATCCCTGGATTTTATATACCTGTCCCCATTACATCATTTTTTGCTCACTTTCACCTATTGTAAATGTCGACCTGATAAATTTGTTTCAATGTCATCTTGTAATAGAGAACCTTTTTTTATATTTGTGACTATTACTGCTTCTGAGTATGCTCACTTCGATTGCCTTGGCATATACATGTAGCAGGAAGGGGAAGGGTAGCCTGCTCGTGGGGGTTGGGTTACCGCCGGCCGGAAGCATGTACGTGGTCGTGGATAACGCCCCTTATCTACATGTACCTCCCTACTCGATTGAGACTTCTATAGGCATTGCAACATTAATACTTCGAGATGGCTGAGGAGTTGGAAGACGCTGTGACTTTCCTGGAGCGCGCCAAAGCGGTCTACCCAAACGTGACTTCGCTACTGAACACCACCCAGCTACTGGCGCTAGATACGGACCTCGCTGTACCGTACTCTGACCAGAAAACTGCCAACGAGGACTTTGTGAAGCTGACGGAGGCGTATTTCGTGACCAAGCACAGCATGGATATGACCAAAAACGCGCTGCGCCTTGCCCTCATGGAGCCGCACGCGAGTGGGAAGCAGGTAGACGTGGAGGAGGAAGAGAAGGTTATCCTGTGCCTAAAAAAGGTGGGTATTTGATATTTATCACATGCATAGCTAGCTTCATACGCGTACATGTTCTACATCAATTACCATGATTTACCAGCGTCTAGTCCTGCAGACCTTGTCTCGTGTGGCCAGACCCTACCCGGGGAGGGCCTGGCCACGCGAGACTACCGCAGACCCTTCTTGACCGGGCAAGGAGACATGTGGGGAATATTAAGCTTTACTCTGAGTTTTCTGACTGGGAAACATGGGCATTTTGGTTTGCAAACTTCATTTTACCACTCTTCAATTTGATTGGTCAGATCACCTATTTTCTATATTCTGCCAGTACGTGACATTGATGTCGTAATGAGGATGATTATAACTCAAAACGGCTAATGTTCCCTCATCAGTACCAATGGCGTCAGTCCAACACTCAAGCTAAGATTGTTCTGTTCCCCTACTTGCTTGCCCAGTCAGGAGATCCTGCAAAGGTTACAAGTTGGTCTAAAGGTCAAAGGTCATAATTTTCTTGGGTGAAGGGTGGGAATTACCAGACACCTAGTATCTTGTTGAGTGCATCTGACCTGAAGAGGTACTTCAAGAAACTACTTGTATAATAGTTCCTTTCCCTCAGGTTCGAGAGAGGATAAAACGAATCTGGGATGAAAAACTGAGGGTGACAGAGAAGGAGAAGGGGGAGGGAGGACTTCCTCGTATTGTACGGCTTTCCCGACGGCTCAAGCTCTCGGAGAAAGAGACCCTTGTCATGATCTATGTCCTCACCTGTCAGGTGGGGGAGGCAAGGATATCTGCAATGCGATTTGGACGATTTGCAGGTAGGCACCAGGCTACCCTAGCCTCGTTCTCATACTCATTCCCAGACTGCCCAGGTCTCATTCCCAAGTAGTGTTACAGGTCACAATCTCATGTAGGTGTAGATTTCAAGTTTGTTGCCGTACTCAAAATGGCACGTGCACTAGAGCAGTTCATTTTCTGACTTCACTGCCGCAGCTGAGAGAGCTATCGAGCCATGAGCCAGACACTTGCAGACACTAAGCATCATAACTGCTTACAAGGTACTGATGCCTGGGGGGATGCTGAGGATGGCCAGGAGTGAATAATAACATGTCCACTGTAGTGCGCATGAGCCACCTTTGAATATGACAACAACTGACAACAACCTATAGGAACCTCTAGAAGTACTGCTTCCTATGCCAGTGCCACATACAGGTACATGAAAGTCTGCTGTCATACCCATACACACATGTATGTGAACTTCTAGGGAATGTCCTATTCAAGGGAGATTTTTGGTTGTGGAGATTGCTATGCTAATATGGAAAGTGTTTGCATAGCAAGTGACCATAACAAGTGTTGAGGTTTTCAGTTTTCTGTCACTAGCCAACCAACTAACCCCCATAACTTCTCTCTGCTGTCATTTCTCTCACAACCAGCTCTCTCTCTCCCACTCACTTCAAACAAATGTACTTTCCACCACTCAGGTGCCGGTGTGCTGTTTGGTAATGATACTCTCTCCGTGTGCAAAGCGTGCGATCTCAAGATATCCGAGATCGTCGTCTTCCTCAACCAGGATCGGGAGCACATGCAGCAAGGGATATTCCCCGATGTCCAGCAAAGCTACCTCCTTCACTCTGCCCTCAATTTTGACGAGGTGTCCTGCAAAGCGCTGGTCGGCGCACCGCTGAAGGCCAACGAGTTTCTGAAGGTGGAGCAGACGCACTTGGCGGACATTATCGCTGAGGAGGCGGGCAACGAGCACCTGAGGATGCAGGAGGGAGCACCAGCGTCTCCTCACCCAAAGAAGACGGATGAGGTACGTGTTGTCATCCGTAACAAGGGTAGCGGAAGGTTTGTGTGTCTCTTTGGTGTACACATGTACAATGCCTATCCAATTTTCTAATCAAATTTTCTTTTCACCACACACACCAAAACAAAGTGTACTTTGTTATACTGAATTCAAGTGATTGCTGAACTTATGTGTGGGGTTCATGCAGAATTGACACACACACAACACACACACACACACACACAGGGGGAGGTACCTCCCACAGACACCAAGCCTCCTCCTCCCCTGGGTCCAGACATGGCCCCCATTGCCCCCCTCACTGTAGGAGAGGAAGGTGTCCCTGAGGGGATGCCACCTGATGCCATCCCACCTGAGGTATGAGTACATGCAGTGAGTCTGGGAGAGGGTGTGTGGTGGGGTGTGTGGTGGGGTGTGTGTGAGGAAGAGTGTGTGTGTACATGGGTGTGTGCCTAGTCTGCATGTACATTGAGAGGTGATGTACATGCGTAAATGTATCCCACTCTAGGTGTGTATGTGTGGAGGAGGGTGTGTGGGTGTGTGGGTGTGCACTAGGCTGGTAACCTAAACTCAACATACATGTGGCTATGAGATCTCCTTGAACTTATGTACCGCACTGTTTCCAACCTCATGTTGGGCAAAAATCATTTTCTGGTGTTTCAACGAAACGCTTTGCAAGCTCTAGCTCTTGGGACAAAAGCAGCATGTTGGTGAGACGTTCCTTGAATAGAAAGGTGGCTCACTGTTTCCAACTTCATGAAAAAACATTTGCTGATTTTTTGACAAAATGCTTTACAGTGGAATCTCTCTATTATGACACCACTGGGACAAAAGCAGATGTCCCTACTAGTGGAAATGTAGAATGATGAAGGGTGACCCTAAGCGAGCAGCGCAGAGCAGCATTTGGCTAACTTAGCCTTCACCAGTGCACTACCAGATTACAGCACATGCGTTGTCTGTAGCTAGCAGGGATCATAGGTCTGGCTTCCTGCTGACCTCTCTGGACTCTGAACACACTATGTACCTGGCTTAAATTGTCATGTGTAGTTCTGCGTTCATACAGAATACATACAACACACACATGTATGCACATATACATGTGTATATATAGAGAGAAAGAGAAAATCCACTGTTGAAATCACTAGTGTGGTGCTCGCTCGGACTCACCCCAATTAGTCCGGTGTTCTTAATCGGAGGGACGTTCTTAAAGAGGAGCATGATCCACTCTAGTTCTTCTTAGGTTAAAAGTATCTTTCTTCTCTCTCCCTCCTTGTTCCTTCACCAGGGTCCACCTGAGGTAGTAGAAGAGGAAGAGAGCAAAGAGGGAGAGGAAGAGGGGAAGGAGGAAGAGGGAGAAGGAGAGGGGGAGGGGGAGGGAGAGGAGGAAGAGGAGAAGGAGGAAGATGGGGAGGTGGCTGATCTTGACATTCTTCTACGAAGGGAGAGGGAGAAGGAAAAGAAGAGAAAGAAAGGACCACAGGTAGGTGTTATGTATCTGCTCTCAAACTGTACTCAGTTATACCCGCAAGATTTGTCGCTGTCATTCACCCAGCAAGTTGATCAGCTATTTGAGATGCCAGCATCTTTACTCCCTCCGTCCCTTCCTCTCTCACCACCTCACAGGCAGAGGAGGCGGAGGAACAGGAGACAAACAGTGATAAGCTCCCTCCCTACAAGACTGACCTCGAATACCTCGACGACCACTTCCAGGTACACTTCACCCAGTTTACCACCACCCCATCCCCCCTACTGCCAGTAAACTATACTGATTATATACTACAAGTGGAGTAATCCCTTGTGTTGGTTTATTGTTTGAAAGTGAAAGTGCTGTGGTTTACACTGCCTTATTGCTTACCTCCCACACTGCTTTCTTTTTCCTCCCCTCCCCTCTCTTCCCTTCCCTTCCTTCTTTCCCTCCCTCCTTCTCTCCCACTCCCTCTCTCCCCTCTCTTCCCTTCCCTTCCTTCTTCCCCTCCCTCTCTTCCCCTCCCTCTCTTCCCTTCGCTTCCTCCCTCCTTCTCTCCCACTCTCCTCCATCCCTCCATCCATCCCTCCATCCATCCCTCCCTCCCTCCCTCCCTCCCTCCCTCCCTCCCTTCCTCCCTCCCTCCCTTCCTCCCTCCCTCCCTCCCTCCCTCTCACCTCTCCCTCCCTTCCTCCCATCCTCACCTCTCCCTCCCTCCCTCTCTCCCTCCTCTCCCTCCCTCCTCTCCCTCCCTCCTCTCCCTCCCTCCCTCCCTCCCTCCCTCCATCCCTCCCTCCCTCCCTCCCTCTCTCCCTCCTCTCCTCTCCTCTCCTCTCCTCTCCTCTCCTCTCCTCTCCTCTCCTCTCCTCTCCTCTCCTCTCCTCTCCTCTCCTCTCCTCTCCTCTCCTCTCCCTCCCTCCTCTCCCTCCCTCCTCTCCTCTCCCTCCCTCCCTCCCTCCCTCCCTCCCTCCCTCCTCTCCCTCAGTTGGTGGCCCAGAAGATAAAAGTGAAATCCATGGAGTCCAGAATAGAGATGGAGGTGAGCTAGACACTGAATTTAGACTACAGACTTTTACAGAGTTAGGGATGGTTCTCAGGAGATGGCCCAGATACAAGGCTAACCATCAGACTTGTGGTAGTCCCGAGAGGAAGTTAAACATTACAACATTATCCACACCTTTGCTCCCTTGCTCTCCACTCAGGCTCAGTATGATGAAGAGATGAGAGACGCCAGGACACTCCGACAAAAGGTTGGGTGTCTCTCTATTGTCATGGTTCCCTGTGTGTCTCCCTGTTGTCATGGTTCCCTGTGTGTCTCCCTGTTGTCATGGTTTCCTGTGTGTCTCCCTGTCGTCATGGTTCCCTGTGTGTCTCCCTGTCGTCATGGTTCCCTGTGTGTCTCCCTGTCGTCATGGTTCCCTGTGTGTCTCCCTGTCGTCATGGTTCCCGTGTGTCTCCCTGTCATCATGGTTCCCTGTGTGTCCTGTGCCCTGCATGTTGTGGTTTTCTGTTCATGGTTTGCTGTTTGTATCACATATTTTGCATGTTTCTCCAGAGAGAAGCTGAGAGTAAGGAGAAAGTTCTACATAAGAAGTGTGAAAAAAGGATGATGGTAAGCGCCATTTATAGTCCCTCCTGTAGGTGGATAGGTATACGATACATACACATAGATAAGACAGCTGTTGCCACAGGTGACACGTATTCTCTACCTTTTTTGTGATGTTTGGGATACTGGAAGCTCAATAGTCAATTGAGACAAAGTCTATCAAATGTATACACAAGCAGACATTTGCCAAACAGCGCAATGTGTTGGAGCGGCGGCTATAATGTGTGAGCTGTCCATTTCTCTCCCTCCCCAGCTGACAAGGAGTGCAGGTTCCTGGGTACCTCGACTGGAGCGTATGGTGTCCTCACGAGGATTGAGCAGCTTTGAGAAGCACGTCCTGCTCACCCTCATTGGCTTCGTCATCCAGCCTAACAAGGTGAGAGACAGACAGACAGACATGTGCACATGTTGAGTGGAGGAGGTGCCTTTCATCTTCCTGCACTGTTCTTGCATTGTTTTCTCTCCTCCCTCCTCCTCCTCCCTCCTCCTCCTCCCTCCTCCTCCTCCCTCCTCCTCCTCCCTCCTCCTTCTCCTCCTCCTCCTCCTCCTCCTCCCTCCTCCTCCTCCCTCCCTTCTTTCTCTTCTCTCCCTTCTTCCTCCCTCCCTTCTTTCTCCTCCCTCCCTTCTTTCTCTTCCCTCCCTTCTTCCTCCCTTCCTCCCTTAATTCTTTCTCCTCCCTCACTCCTCCTCCTCCCTCCCTTCTTCCTCCCTTCCTCCCTCCCTTCTCCTACTCCTCCTCCTCCACTGCCCACCAAAGATTGTCCCATTTGAGTACATGGGTATGGGGATGGGTGGTCAGAACAGTTTCTCCGTGGGTGAGTTGCTGCGACTGTTCTGCAGCTCTCTCAAAGAGCAGATCAAACATCGGATGTACTTCTACAAGACTGCTATACTTGTCAGGTGGGTGTGGCACTGTAGTCCTCCACACACACCCTCCACACACACCCTTCATATCCCCGCATGTACACCTCTCCACACACCCCTCACATTCCCTGGACCTCCCCACACACTCACTTCTCTCCACACACTCTTCACATCTACACTCACCTCCTCCCATCACAGAGAGGGTATGATCATTGTACACAACTCTGGTTTGACTGGAGACCCTACATCTGCCAAGGTGTGTGTGTGTGTGTGTGTGTGTGTGTGTGTGTGTGTGTGTGTGTGTGTGTGTGTGTGTGTGTGTGTGTGTGTGTGTGTGTGTGTGTGTGTGTGTGTGTGTGGGTGTGTGGGTGTGTGTGTGTGTGTGTGTGTGTGTGTGTGTGTGTGTGTGTGTGTGAAGGCATCACTGTGAACCTGTGTCTACAGGTGGAGATTGATCGTCGCATGCTGGACTTCTGTGTTGGACTGGACACAGAGTTCTCAGAGATCGTGGAGGGCTCTCATCTCTACTACCCCAAGACCAGGTTTGAACAGGTCTGTCACACAAGTATGGTGGAATCTTTCTAAAACAGACATCATTGGGACCGCCACTGTAGGGAGGTGCATGTGTGTATCTTTTCTGGTATACACACAGGCATGGCAAAGGTATACTCAGACTTTGTACTGTGAAATATGCATGATGGATAAGGCCAGCCAACTGACTGCTTTACTTACATGTACACGGGATAGCAGCCCCCATCTCCCAGTCACCCCGGCATAGCTGATAAGTCCTGGTATATTGGCAGTGGATGACTTTGTACAACAGCTCTCTCACATGAAGCCAGGCCACACTGATGTGTATTTACATGTACCTGCTATGGTTTATGTACAAAAGTGCCAGAATATCGGAGGTTCTTCTACTAGTGTATCTAGCTAGATCAGCTCCTGGAAGTTGGGGGCGGGGCTACTGCAAAAGAGATATCTAGCTAGCTTCTTATTCTCTTTGTCGAACTGCACGTGGTTTCAACTTGCTGTACAGTCTGAGTGTGAGCGACTGTAACTGAGTGAGTTGGCAAGACGGACAGGAAGTGATGCGTAGCCACTTCGATTCATCTCAGGGTAATCTCATCAGGCCGCCATTGGGTGGGCTTCCAGATGGGCCACAGCAAGCCGTGCCAGTGCCTGGCTGGCACCAACAGCCATATGGTTGTTTACGCTTAGTTCAACTCTGGCACGACTCACCAAGCACTGAGTAAGCACTGAATCTTTGCCAAAACCAACAGTGACCCACTGATTGGGAAAGGAGAGAGAAAAGTACTCAGGAGAGTGATTAGAATAGTGCAACAGCGCATGATGACGTCATTTTTATTGCGATTAGAATAGTGCCAAAGGGAGAGCCAGAGTTCTCCCTTGACCTCTCTCTCTCTCTCTCTCTCTCTCTCTCTCTCTCTATCTTGCGATCCTCTCTGTTGTTCCTGTGCAGGTGGTCCTGAGCAAGGACCAGAAGCAGCTGATTCTGAACACAGTCAGTAACTTTGAGTCGTTCAAGCGCTGCCGGAAGCGCATGGGGCTGGACGATGCCATCACATACGGTGCCGGCATGGTGATGCTGTTCCATGGAGCGCCGGGCACTGGGAAGACCATGATGGCCAATGCCCTTGCCAACAAGCTGAATAAGAAGGTATATACATAATGACGTCATAGTGAAGTCATGTGTAGTGTGTGTGATGCTCCTGGTATGAGATGCAGTGTTAATTTCTCCTCTTCCCCTCCTCTTTCCTCTTCCTTCTCTTCTCTCCTCTCCTTCTCTTCCCTCCCTCCTCCCTTCTCCTCCCCTCTCCTCCCTCCTCCCTTCTCCTCCCCTCTCCTCCCTCCCCTCTCCTCCCTCCCCTCTCCACCCCTCCTCCTAGGTCCTCCTCATCAACTTTCCCTCATTGGGCAGCTTCTCTGCCGGTGAAAACTTCAAGTTCATCTTCCGTGAGGCCAAGATCAATGACGCTATCCTCTTCTTTGATGAGTGTGAGGCCATCTTTGAATCTCGAGACCGAGGGAGCCATGACGTCAACATGCTGCTAACAGAGATTGAGAGGTAACCTCCCTCTTCTCTTCCTCCTTCCCTCCTCTCACCCTCTCCTCTCTCCCTCCCCTCCTCATCTTCTCCTCTCCTTCTCTCCTCCTCCATCAGACATGATGGCCTCATCATCATGGCAACCAACCGTCCCTATGACCTGGATGAAGCCATGCACCGCAGAATCATGATAGCCATTGAGTTCAGACAACCAGACCATCTCCTGCGTAAGGCCATCTGGCAATCACACATTCCTGAGCAGATGAAAATGGCCGACGATATTGATCTTGTGAGGGAAATTATTTACTGTAGTGGATAATTAGAATACAGTTATTCATAATATATGTATGTATACAAATGCGGATAGCCCGGCTCTGCTACTATAAAGACGGTATAAGCTCGAACTCACAGGCTGGCCAGTGAAATACGGGTACGCGTTGCTATGGACAGCTTGTACGCATTTTTCAAAAAACACGATTTTACCAGCTTCCAGTCCGTATACGGTTGTCTTTCTGTCCATAGACACAATGTAAACCCCCACTTTTATAACCACTGTCTTTCCCAACTGTCTTTGCCGACTTCCAAGACATTAAAATTTATACAGAGTATACGGAGACATTAAAATTTACCGTAGCAACATAAAAACTCTTGAATAGTTGCATTCCACATCGGCTTGCATATTTCGCTCTGTAGCTCGGGAACCAAGCAACCGATCACTTCCATTTTTTTTCTGCCGCACAATTACACATTGGTATACCGATTTCTGGTCTTATCTCGATTTTCATAAAATGCGCGATGTGCCAGGTTTTCGCTCAGCGGGTCACAATTTGTACAGCAATTTTTGGAAAAGCCAGACAGGGAGCATGGTATACGCAAGTTATTGACATTTTTCACTAAACTTTCACTGAGTTTCATGTATGTCCCTTGACCTCCAATATGATGTAATGCCATGGGAGCCGAATGCTCAGAAAGGGGTGTATAACTTGTATCACTAATTTGTATGTGTCAATATACTATGTGGGGAGGAGTACATTGACGGTACAGTGGACCCTTCGCTTATCCAGCCGCTTTGATTGCGTTCATGTGCCTTTTTTTAACACACCATGCACATGCATGATTCTGAAGCACAAAGGCTAGCTCTGTCATCTCTGTGAATATATCTAGGAAGAGAAAACGTGTTTGTGACACCCTATAAAGATAGTAATGGCGGCAGATGAGAATTGAGATTTCGGTTATCTGATGAGCAACAATAAACAATGGAGTCGTCCATCTTCAAAGCTCAAGTCCTGTAACACTATGAACGGCACCATGTCATTGTGAGTGTGGTGCAACTAGCAACATCTCATCCACGCAAAGCCACCTTAATTGTAATACCCTTCAGTGTGGTATGAAACAAAGTTGAGGCTGTGCTTCTCAAAACTCCACAAGTGCGTTTTGCTAACCACACAAACCTCACTCCAGAGTAGGGGTTTGTTTGAGTAAACTTGACCGGGTGCTCTTTTGTGACATGTGGCAATTATGTGAAGACTTGTGAGTAATCTAATGATATTTGTGTGGTTTGCCACCACAGGTTGCTGTGCCGAGTCAATATGGCAGTCGTGCTGCAATTAGCAGCTTTTGTGACACATATTGGGCTCGCGCTGTCACCTTGGGTCAGGACATCATTCACCCGTCTCCAGTCCCTCTGTGTTCTGGTCACGACACCGCGAGTCTGTTCAGCATTGACGAATGTCTCCGTCTTTAGTATTGGGCCGTTCATCAATGCTGTTTGCTTCCTAGCTCTCATCAGTCTCTGGAAGTATCTGGGTCTGCTTGAAACTTTACATGCACTCATACAAGGACGAAACGATGTCATGGGGCTGTGGCAATTTTCGCCATACACTCTACTGATAGTGGTTCTCATGCCCTGCTCATTGTCGTACATGGGGTGGCTGTTCATGTACGTGCGTGAGAAGTGGACCGGAGATTTCCTGGATGTGGTTCAAGTACTTCACTTGTTTACAAGTCTAGTGCTTGCATTCCACACCATTATTATAGGTGAGAAAGGGATATACCGTAGTGTCCCGTTAATACGCCCCCCCATTTTGTACACTACATCCCGCCTAAAGTGGGGGGGGGGCTTATATTCGAGGATGCAATTAGTCTCGACTATAAGCCCCCCCCCAAAAGATTTTACGCAAGTGCTATGTACGCAATTAGGACACTTCCAACTATGGCGACGACTTTCAGGATCGAGAGTACTGTTCGCGGACATCACGTTTACAAAGCTGCGTGGTCTCCCTACATCGGAGAAGAGCTGCCAGTTCAACGCGAGGTCAATAACATTCACGACGACTTCGCTGTAGCTGTCCTCAAGAACGGCAACACTGTCGGTCATGTACCACGGGAAATTTCCAGAGTCTGCTGGTATTTCTTGCACAAGAGTGGCAGCGAGATGACTTGCATCGTCAATGGTCACAGAAGACGTTCTGAAATTGATGGGAAAGGACTCGTGGTTCCGTGCGTGTACATCTTCAGAGGGAAACAAAAACACCTTGACAGACTGATAAGCCTGTTTGCTAAACTAGCAGCTTAAAACTTGGAACATCTAACCGACTTTTCTAAAAGCCACAAAACTTACAAAAGATTCACCGACTACTATAGTCTTACTGAACGCACTTGCAACGTATAGTAAGCACGTGTAGTTTTGATGTTCCAGAAGACGCTCACCGGGGGGCGTTATAACGAGTCAAACTACCCTGTGCAGGAACTTTGGCGGAAAAGAGGGGGGGGGGCGTATTTTCGAAGGGGGCGTATTAGCGGGACACTACGGTATATATATATATATATATATATATATATATGTATACATGTGTATATAGAACAAAATACTTTATACATTAATTTGTATACTAATGAAGTACATGTACATGTATTTGATACAAGTTCATGCATTAGTGTTCCCAAATGCATGCACACACCTACATTTACGCATACTAGGCCTCTATTTTGTTGGTGCCTTCTCCTTCCCTGCTGTGCTGAGGAGTGCTATTCAGACTCATCGAAACCACTTTAGAGCGCACATTGTAACTCTTCAAACTCTCAACATTGCTCTCATTTCATACTGTGGCTCTGTGCTTGTTCTACTTAGAAGTGAAGATGATGGACCTGAAAAACATGATGCAATACGTGCAGCACTAGCTGAAATTCTGTATCGTTTGGTGTGTGTCATTGCTGCAAGTGTGCTTAGAAATACCTGCGAGGCTGCTTTGGGTGATGACAATGTCCCACCCCTAAATGAAGGTTTGCATAATGTCCATGATGATGGTTTTGAGAATGTCCCAGTGCCTGTAAATGGGAATGAGGCTAGTGCTGCTACTATCTGTAGTGCCAATGTTTCATATCCCGAGGTCGAGAACGTCTCACCCTGCGTAACTGGCAGTGACGATCCCGAGGTCGAGAACGTCTCACCCTGCGTAACTGGCAGTGACGATCCCGAGGTCGAGAACGTCTCACCCTGCGTAACTGGCAGTGACGATCCCGAGGTCGAGAACGTCTCACCCTGCGTAACTGGCAGTAACGATCCCGAGGTCGAGAACGTCTCACCCCGCGTAACTGGCAGTATCGACCCCGAGGTCGAGAACGTCTCACCCTGCATAACTGGCAGTGACAATCCCGAGGTCGAGAACGTCTCACCCTGCATAACTGGCAGTAACGATTCTGAGTTCGAGAATGTCTCACCCTGCGTAACTGGCAGTATCAACCCCGAGGTCGAGAACGTCTCACCCCGCGTAACTGGCAGTATCAATCCCGAGGTCGAGAACGTCTCACCCTGCGTAACTGGCAGTATCGACCCCGAGGTCGAGAACGTCTCACCCTGCGTAACTGGCAGTGACAATCCCGAGGTCGAGAACGTCTCACCCTGCGTAACTGGCAGTATCGATCCCATAACTGACAGCAGTCTTCACCTCATCGTGATCAGTGAAGACAGAAATCAACTTTTGACTGGAGAAAGTTTTTTTTTCTCATTTCAGAATCAAAATCCTCCTGATGACACCCCAATGACTCCACAGATTGTTGATGATGCCCCATGGATGATACAAGAAGTTAATGAAGTGGGCGGCATAGATGAACTTGTGGTGTAGCTGGAGGTGGTTGGAAGCAAGCAATTAGTAGTAGCTACGTGAATGCTGGAAATACAGGACTGCTATAGCAGCCCATAGTCAACAGTGAAACTGATTTACAAAAACTACTCTTGTTGAACAAAACTCACTCAGCCGATACTGCCAGGTGGGTTCTAGATTACAATTGTGGCACTTTCAATGTGTAGAATTTTCCGTTGGTATTCCCAAGGAATCACTTGAATGTTTTGCACGTAAGGAAGAACTGTAGCTGTCCATCTAGAACACACCAGACAGTGTCCAATGATCATGTTTTGTTTGAGGGCTGTTTTTGTAAATTGGTTTCACTGTTCACTATGCGCCACTATAGCAGTCTGTATGATTATATCATTCACATAGGTATTATTTAATTGCTTACTTCCAACAAGAGTAGCAGTGGCATCTGTTCTGCTGTAGCGTGTTACTTTCATAGAGTTTGTATTTTTTGTAGTTCAGTGTGTCAAATTAGATACTGGTGTATATACTATGTTGTAATCTGCCACCAATTATGTAGTCTAAATCCCTGGATTTTATATACCTGTCCCCATTACATCATTTTTTGCTCACTTTCACCTATTGTAAATGTCGACCTGATAAATTTGTTTCAATGTCATCTTGTAATAGAGAACCTTTTTTTATATTTGTGACTATTACTGCTTCTGAGTATGCTCACTTCGATTGCCTTGGCATATACATGTAGCAGGAAGGGGAAGGGTAGCCTGCTCGTGGGGGTTGGGTTACCGCCGGCCGGAAGCATGTACGTGGTCGTGGATAACGCCCCTTATCTACATGTACCTCCCTACTCGATTGAGACTTCTATAGGCATTGCAACATTAATACTTCGAGATGGCTGAGGAGTTGGAAGACGCTGTGACTTTCCTGGAGCGCGCCAAAGCGGTCTACCCAAACGTGACTTCGCTACTGAACACCACCCAGCTACTGGCGCTAGATACGGACCTCGCTGTACCGTACTCTGACCAGAAAACTGCCAACGAGGACTTTGTGAAGCTGACGGAGGCGTATTTCGTGACCAAGCACAGCATGGATATGACCAAAAACGCGCTGCGCCTTGCCCTCATGGAGCCGCACGCGAGTGGGAAGCAGGTAGACGTGGAGGAGGAAGAGAAGGTTATCCTGTGCCTAAAAAAGGTGGGTATTTGATATTTATCACATGCATAGCTAGCTTCATACGCGTACATGTTCTACATCAATTACCATGATTTACCAGCGTCTAGTCCTGCAGACCTTGTCTCGTGTGGCCAGACCCTACCCGGGGAGGGCCTGGCCACGCGAGACTACCGCAGACCCTTCTTGACCGGGCAAGGAGACATGTGGGGAATATTAAGCTTTACTCTGAGTTTTCTGACTGGGAAACATGGGCATTTTGGTTTGCAAACTTCATTTTACCACTCTTCAATTTGATTGGTCAGATCACCTATTTTCTATATTCTGCCAGTACGTGACATTGATGTCGTAATGAGGATGATTATAACTCAAAACGGCTAATGTTCCCTCATCAGTACCAATGGCGTCAGTCCAACACTCAAGCTAAGATTGTTCTGTTCCCCTACTTGCTTGCCCAGTCAGGAGATCCTGCAAAGGTTACAAGTTGGTCTAAAGGTCAAAGGTCATAATTTTCTTGGGTGAAGGGTGGGAATTACCAGACACCTAGTATCTTGTTGAGTGCATCTGACCTGAAGAGGTACTTCAAGAAACTACTTGTATAATAGTTCCTTTCCCTCAGGTTCGAGAGAGGATAAAACGAATCTGGGATGAAAAACTGAGGGTGACAGAGAAGGAGAAGGGGGAGGGAGGACTTCCTCGTATTGTACGGCTTTCCCGACGGCTCAAGCTCTCGGAGAAAGAGACCCTTGTCATGATCTATGTCCTCACCTGTCAGGTGGGGGAGGCAAGGATATCTGCAATGCGATTTGGACGATTTGCAGGTAGGCACCAGGCTACCCTAGCCTCGTTCTCATACTCATTCCCAGACTGCCCAGGTCTCATTCCCAAGTAGTGTTACAGGTCACAATCTCATGTAGGTGTAGATTTCAAGTTTGTTGCCGTACTCAAAATGGCACGTGCACTAGAGCAGTTCATTTTCTGACTTCACTGCCGCAGCTGAGAGAGCTATCGAGCCATGAGCCAGACACTTGCAGACACTAAGCATCATAACTGCTTACAAGGTACTGATGCCTGGGGGGATGCTGAGGATGGCCAGGAGTGAATAATAACATGTCCACTGTAGTGCGCATGAGCCACCTTTGAATATGACAACAACTGACAACAACCTATAGGAACCTCTAGAAGTACTGCTTCCTATGCCAGTGCCACATACAGGTACATGAAAGTCTGCTGTCATACCCATACACACATGTATGTGAACTTCTAGGGAATGTCCTATTCAAGGGAGATTTTTGGTTGTGGAGATTGCTATGCTAATATGGAAAGTGTTTGCATAGCAAGTGACCATAACAAGTGTTGAGGTTTTCAGTTTTCTGTCACTAGCCAACCAACTAACCCCCATAACTTCTCTCTGCTGTCATTTCTCTCACAACCAGCTCTCTCTCTCCCACTCACTTCAAACAAATGTACTTTCCACCACTCAGGTGCCGGTGTGCTGTTTGGTAATGATACTCTCTCCGTGTGCAAAGCGTGCGATCTCAAGATATCCGAGATCGTCGTCTTCCTCAACCAGGATCGGGAGCACATGCAGCAAGGGATATTCCCCGATGTCCAGCAAAGCTACCTCCTTCACTCTGCCCTCAATTTTGACGAGGTGTCCTGCAAAGCGCTGGTCGGCGCACCGCTGAAGGCCAACGAGTTTCTGAAGGTGGAGCAGACGCACTTGGCGGACATTATCGCTGAGGAGGCGGGCAACGAGCACCTGAGGATGCAGGAGGGAGCACCAGCGTCTCCTCACCCAAAGAAGACGGATGAGGTACGTGTTGTCATCCGTAACAAGGGTAGCGGAAGGTTTGTGTGTCTCTTTGGTGTACACATGTACAATGCCTATCCAATTTTCTAATCAAATTTTCTTTTCACCACACACACCAAAACAAAGTGTACTTTGTTATACTGAATTCAAGTGATTGCTGAACTTATGTGTGGGGTTCATGCAGAATTGACACACACACAACACACACACACACACACACAGGGGGAGGTACCTCCCACAGACACCAAGCCTCCTCCTCCCCTGGGTCCAGACATGGCCCCCATTGCCCCCCTCACTGTAGGAGAGGAAGGTGTCCCTGAGGGGATGCCACCTGATGCCATCCCACCTGAGGTATGAGTACATGCAGTGAGTCTGGGAGAGGGTGTGTGGTGGGGTGTGTGGTGGGGTGTGTGTGAGGAAGAGTGTGTGTGTACATGGGTGTGTGCCTAGTCTGCATGTACATTGAGAGGTGATGTACATGCGTAAATGTATCCCACTCTAGGTGTGTATGTGTGGAGGAGGGTGTGTGGGTGTGTGGGTGTGCACTAGGCTGGTAACCTAAACTCAACATACATGTGGCTATGAGATCTCCTTGAACTTATGTACCGCACTGTTTCCAACCTCATGTTGGGCAAAAATCATTTTCTGGTGTTTCAACGAAACGCTTTGCAAGCTCTAGCTCTTGGGACAAAAGCAGCATGTTGGTGAGACGTTCCTTGAATAGAAAGGTGGCTCACTGTTTCCAACTTCATGAAAAAACATTTGCTGATTTTTTGACAAAATGCTTTACAGTGGAATCTCTCTATTATGACACCACTGGGACAAAAGCAGATGTCCCTACTAGTGGAAATGTAGAATGATGAAGGGTGACCCTAAGCGAGCAGCGCAGAGCAGCATTTGGCTAACTTAGCCTTCACCAGTGCACTACCAGATTACAGCACATGCGTTGTCTGTAGCTAGCAGGGATCATAGGTCTGGCTTCCTGCTGACCTCTCTGGACTCTGAACACACTATGTACCTGGCTTAAATTGTCATGTGTAGTTCTGCGTTCATACAGAATACATACAACACACACATGTATGCACATATACATGTGTATATATAGAGAGAAAGAGAAAATCCACTGTTGAAATCACTAGTGTGGTGCTCGCTCGGACTCACCCCAATTAGTCCGGTGTTCTTAATCGGAGGGACGTTCTTAAAGAGGAGCATGATCCACTCTAGTTCTTCTTAGGTTAAAAGTATCTTTCTTCTCTCTCCCTCCTTGTTCCTTCACCAGGGTCCACCTGAGGTAGTAGAAGAGGAAGAGAGCAAAGAGGGAGAGGAAGAGGGGAAGGAGGAAGAGGGAGAAGGAGAGGGGGAGGGGGAGGGAGAGGAGGAAGAGGAGAAGGAGGAAGATGGGGAGGTGGCTGATCTTGACATTCTTCTACGAAGGGAGAGGGAGAAGGAAAAGAAGAGAAAGAAAGGACCACAGGTAGGTGTTATGTATCTGCTCTCAAACTGTACTCAGTTATACCCGCAAGATTTGTCGCTGTCATTCACCCAGCAAGTTGATCAGCTATTTGAGATGCCAGCATCTTTACTCCCTCCGTCCCTTCCTCTCTCACCACCTCACAGGCAGAGGAGGCGGAGGAACAGGAGACAAACAGTGATAAGCTCCCTCCCTACAAGACTGACCTCGAATACCTCGACGACCACTTCCAGGTACACTTCACCCAGTTTACCACCACCCCATCCCCCCTACTGCCAGTAAACTATACTGATTATATACTACAAGTGGAGTAATCCCTTGTGTTGGTTTATTGTTTGAAAGTGAAAGTGCTGTGGTTTACACTGCCTTATTGCTTACCTCCCACACTGCTTTCTTTTTCCTCCCCTCCCCTCTCTTCCCTTCCCTTCCTTCTTTCCCTCCCTCCTTCTCTCCCACTCCCTCTCTCCCCTCTCTTCCCTTCCCTTCCTTCTTCCCCTCCCTCTCTTCCCCTCCCTCTCTTCCCTTCGCTTCCTCCCTCCTTCTCTCCCACTCTCCTCCATCCCTCCATCCATCCCTCCATCCATCCCTCCCTCCCTCCCTCCCTCCCTCCCTCCCTCCCTTCCTCCCTCCCTCCCTTCCTCCCTCCCTCCCTCCCTCCCTCTCACCTCTCCCTCCCTTCCTCCCATCCTCACCTCTCCCTCCCTCCCTCTCTCCCTCCTCTCCCTCCCTCCTCTCCCTCCCTCCTCTCCCTCCCTCCCTCCCTCCCTCCCTCCATCCCTCCCTCCCTCCCTCCCTCTCTCCCTCCTCTCCTCTCCTCTCCTCTCCTCTCCTCTCCTCTCCTCTCCTCTCCTCTCCTCTCCTCTCCTCTCCTCTCCTCTCCTCTCCTCTCCTCTCCTCTCCCTCCCTCCTCTCCCTCCCTCCTCTCCTCTCCCTCCCTCCCTCCCTCCCTCCCTCCCTCCCTCCTCTCCCTCAGTTGGTGGCCCAGAAGATAAAAGTGAAATCCATGGAGTCCAGAATAGAGATGGAGGTGAGCTAGACACTGAATTTAGACTACAGACTTTTACAGAGTTAGGGATGGTTCTCAGGAGATGGCCCAGATACAAGGCTAACCATCAGACTTGTGGTAGTCCCGAGAGGAAGTTAAACATTACAACATTATCCACACCTTTGCTCCCTTGCTCTCCACTCAGGCTCAGTATGATGAAGAGATGAGAGACGCCAGGACACTCCGACAAAAGGTTGGGTGTCTCTCTATTGTCATGGTTCCCTGTGTGTCTCCCTGTTGTCATGGTTCCCTGTGTGTCTCCCTGTTGTCATGGTTTCCTGTGTGTCTCCCTGTCGTCATGGTTCCCTGTGTGTCTCCCTGTCGTCATGGTTCCCTGTGTGTCTCCCTGTCGTCATGGTTCCCTGTGTGTCTCCCTGTCGTCATGGTTCCCGTGTGTCTCCCTGTCATCATGGTTCCCTGTGTGTCCTGTGCCCTGCATGTTGTGGTTTTCTGTTCATGGTTTGCTGTTTGTATCACATATTTTGCATGTTTCTCCAGAGAGAAGCTGAGAGTAAGGAGAAAGTTCTACATAAGAAGTGTGAAAAAAGGATGATGGTAAGCGCCATTTATAGTCCCTCCTGTAGGTGGATAGGTATACGATACATACACATAGATAAGACAGCTGTTGCCACAGGTGACACGTATTCTCTACCTTTTTTGTGATGTTTGGGATACTGGAAGCTCAATAGTCAATTGAGACAAAGTCTATCAAATGTATACACAAGCAGACATTTGCCAAACAGCGCAATGTGTTGGAGCGGCGGCTATAATGTGTGAGCTGTCCATTTCTCTCCCTCCCCAGCTGACAAGGAGTGCAGGTTCCTGGGTACCTCGACTGGAGCGTATGGTGTCCTCACGAGGATTGAGCAGCTTTGAGAAGCACGTCCTGCTCACCCTCATTGGCTTCGTCATCCAGCCTAACAAGGTGAGAGACAGACAGACAGACATGTGCACATGTTGAGTGGAGGAGGTGCCTTTCATCTTCCTGCACTGTTCTTGCATTGTTTTCTCTCCTCCCTCCTCCTCCTCCCTCCTCCTCCTCCCTCCTCCTCCTCCCTCCTCCTCCTCCCTCCTCCTTCTCCTCCTCCTCCTCCTCCTCCTCCCTCCTCCTCCTCCCTCCCTTCTTTCTCTTCTCTCCCTTCTTCCTCCCTCCCTTCTTTCTCCTCCCTCCCTTCTTTCTCTTCCCTCCCTTCTTCCTCCCTTCCTCCCTTAATTCTTTCTCCTCCCTCACTCCTCCTCCTCCCTCCCTTCTTCCTCCCTTCCTCCCTCCCTTCTCCTACTCCTCCTCCTCCACTGCCCACCAAAGATTGTCCCATTTGAGTACATGGGTATGGGGATGGGTGGTCAGAACAGTTTCTCCGTGGGTGAGTTGCTGCGACTGTTCTGCAGCTCTCTCAAAGAGCAGATCAAACATCGGATGTACTTCTACAAGACTGCTATACTTGTCAGGTGGGTGTGGCACTGTAGTCCTCCACACACACCCTCCACACACACCCTTCATATCCCCGCATGTACACCTCTCCACACACCCCTCACATTCCCTGGACCTCCCCACACACTCACTTCTCTCCACACACTCTTCACATCTACACTCACCTCCTCCCATCACAGAGAGGGTATGATCATTGTACACAACTCTGGTTTGACTGGAGACCCTACATCTGCCAAGGTGTGTGTGTGTGTGTGTGTGTGTGTGTGTGTGTGTGTGTGTGTGTGTGTGTGTGTGTGTGTGTGTGTGTGTGTGTGTGTGTGTGTGTGTGTGTGTGTGTGTGGGTGTGTGGGTGTGTGTGTGTGTGTGTGTGTGTGTGTGTGTGTGTGTGTGTGTGTGAAGGCATCACTGTGAACCTGTGTCTACAGGTGGAGATTGATCGTCGCATGCTGGACTTCTGTGTTGGACTGGACACAGAGTTCTCAGAGATCGTGGAGGGCTCTCATCTCTACTACCCCAAGACCAGGTTTGAACAGGTCTGTCACACAAGTATGGTGGAATCTTTCTAAAACAGACATCATTGGGACCGCCACTGTAGGGAGGTGCATGTGTGTATCTTTTCTGGTATACACACAGGCATGGCAAAGGTATACTCAGACTTTGTACTGTGAAATATGCATGATGGATAAGGCCAGCCAACTGACTGCTTTACTTACATGTACACGGGATAGCAGCCCCCATCTCCCAGTCACCCCGGCATAGCTGATAAGTCCTGGTATATTGGCAGTGGATGACTTTGTACAACAGCTCTCTCACATGAAGCCAGGCCACACTGATGTGTATTTACATGTACCTGCTATGGTTTATGTACAAAAGTGCCAGAATATCGGAGGTTCTTCTACTAGTGTATCTAGCTAGATCAGCTCCTGGAAGTTGGGGGCGGGGCTACTGCAAAAGAGATATCTAGCTAGCTTCTTATTCTCTTTGTCGAACTGCACGTGGTTTCAACTTGCTGTACAGTCTGAGTGTGAGCGACTGTAACTGAGTGAGTTGGCAAGACGGACAGGAAGTGATGCGTAGCCACTTCGATTCATCTCAGGGTAATCTCATCAGGCCGCCATTGGGTGGGCTTCCAGATGGGCCACAGCAAGCCGTGCCAGTGCCTGGCTGGCACCAACAGCCATATGGTTGTTTACGCTTAGTTCAACTCTGGCACGACTCACCAAGCACTGAGTAAGCACTGAATCTTTGCCAAAACCAACAGTGACCCACTGATTGGGAAAGGAGAGAGAAAAGTACTCAGGAGAGTGATTAGAATAGTGCAACAGCGCATGATGACGTCATTTTTATTGCGATTAGAATAGTGCCAAAGGGAGAGCCAGAGTTCTCCCTTGACCTCTCTCTCTCTCTCTCTCTCTCTCTCTCTCTCTCTATCTTGCGATCCTCTCTGTTGTTCCTGTGCAGGTGGTCCTGAGCAAGGACCAGAAGCAGCTGATTCTGAACACAGTCAGTAACTTTGAGTCGTTCAAGCGCTGCCGGAAGCGCATGGGGCTGGACGATGCCATCACATACGGTGCCGGCATGGTGATGCTGTTCCATGGAGCGCCGGGCACTGGGAAGACCATGATGGCCAATGCCCTTGCCAACAAGCTGAATAAGAAGGTATATACATAATGACGTCATAGTGAAGTCATGTGTAGTGTGTGTGATGCTCCTGGTATGAGATGCAGTGTTAATTTCTCCTCTTCCCCTCCTCTTTCCTCTTCCTTCTCTTCTCTCCTCTCCTTCTCTTCCCTCCCTCCTCCCTTCTCCTCCCCTCTCCTCCCTCCTCCCTTCTCCTCCCCTCTCCTCCCTCCCCTCTCCTCCCTCCCCTCTCCACCCCTCCTCCTAGGTCCTCCTCATCAACTTTCCCTCATTGGGCAGCTTCTCTGCCGGTGAAAACTTCAAGTTCATCTTCCGTGAGGCCAAGATCAATGACGCTATCCTCTTCTTTGATGAGTGTGAGGCCATCTTTGAATCTCGAGACCGAGGGAGCCATGACGTCAACATGCTGCTAACAGAGATTGAGAGGTAACCTCCCTCTTCTCTTCCTCCTTCCCTCCTCTCACCCTCTCCTCTCTCCCTCCCCTCCTCATCTTCTCCTCTCCTTCTCTCCTCCTCCATCAGACATGATGGCCTCATCATCATGGCAACCAACCGTCCCTATGACCTGGATGAAGCCATGCACCGCAGAATCATGATAGCCATTGAGTTCAGACAACCAGACCATCTCCTGCGTAAGGCCATCTGGCAATCACACATTCCTGAGCAGATGAAAATGGCCGACGATATTGATCTTGTGAGGGAAATTATTTACTGTAGTGGATAATTAGAATACAGTTATTCATAATATATGTATGTATACAAATGCGGATAGCGAACAGCATTATTCTGTAGTGTGGTTGAGGACAGGGCTGATATGAGTTATGTAGACATGTCAAGTATTGATGTCTCTATACAGTGCATTCCTAGACCCTTGCAGTAGTTGCATATGTATAGCTACATAGTAACACTCTATTTGAGATTGCCACAATCACGTGATTGTGATATTCTAGAAACTGAGTGTTTTGCTCTGATATAGCTATTGTAGCCTCGTTCCCAGTCCTCCACCACAGCTATCGTCGCTTGCAGTACGAATAACGCAGAGAAGGCCTGGTGAAAATTATCACGTGATGTATGCCACTGACGTAATAACATAACTTTAATAATTTTTCTTTACGTCACGAGGTAACTGCACAAAGCCAACTTGGACGGACTGGAGCTCGTGCGGGACGTTTATCCAACGAATTTCAAGTTTAGATGAAGACGAATAAGAACAGAACGTGAGAAAAAGGACGCTCAAATGGAAACAAGAGTGAAAGTTGACAGTTGCTGAGTGCTAGAAGCTGTATGATGAACCTGGAGCGCGACCAGCTGTTGCCAATGGTTCCAGAGGTTGGTTTTGAAGTCGCTATGACACTAGCTTGCTCTTCATTCGTCGCGCTTTACATACATGTATATTATTTCTTTCCATACGCTATCGATCGATATCGTGGCTACTGCTGCATAATAATTCCAGTCTCGTTCCCAAGATATCGTTCGCCTGGGTATGAGGCTACAAAATTTACTAACTAGCATGTGTGACGTAGACAGTGGCATACATCACGTGATAATTTTCACCAGGCCTTCTCCGCGTTATTCGTACTGCAAGCGACGATAGCTGTGGTGGAGGACTGGGAACGAGGCTATAGCTATTGTACTCCGTGTACAACTTTGTTGTGTATACATGTATACGCTTCCCTGTTGATTTGTACCTTATGCAAGTTGGAGGTACATTAGTATATGTCAGCTGAGCATTGTACACCTCATCACTCACTTCTGTAGAATGAGCTGGCATTGAGGTTTGAATTGACTGGTGGTTTCATCAAGAACGCCGTTCTCTCTGCGCTGTCTCTCTCTGTGTCTCGGGACGGGGATAACCCTGTGGTGTGTCACAAGGACTTACGCCAGGGTGCAAACCTGCAACTCAGGGGAAGGCTGAGGATGAAGGTGGGGAAAGGAGAGAGGGGAGAGGGTGTGTGTGTGTGTGTGTGTGCAACCTGCAACTGAGGGGAAGGCTGAGGATGAAGGTGGGGAAAGGAGAGAGGGGAGAGGGTGTGTGTGTGTGTGTGTGTGCAACCTGCAACTGAGGGGAAGGCTGAGGATGAAGGTGGGGAAAGGAGAGAGGGGAGAGGGTGTGTGTGTGTGTGTGTGTGTGCAACCTGCAACTGAGGGGAAGGCTGAGGATGAAGGTGGGGAAAGGGGAGGGGGAGAGGGAGGAGTTGGCAAGGGGAGGAGGGAGGAAGGAGTGTAGGTGAGGGGGGACAAAGGGAGATAGGTGAATTATGTGCCATCAGGGAAAAGAAGTAGGGTGGTAGAGATGAGTGATGTGTGGAGTGTGTGAGTGGTGTGTACATGTTGTACTGTTGTCTGTACACCTCCCATTCCCCTCTCCCTCTGTCAGGACTTTCATCGCAGGGTGGTTCCATCGGCTGGACTGGACAAGGTCATTGTGTCTGATGAACTGGCACGATCCCTCAAGGAGATTGTCCAGTTTGAGAAGGCCAGGTAAGATGAAAGCATGTTCCTCACCCTCAGCCCTCACTGACTGTCCAACCACACTCACTGTCAAATCAATATCAAACGCATCGGGATTTGTGCCTGCAGCATGTGATCTGTGAACATCAACTGGGAGGATTTTTCTGCATTGTTTAAAGCTTGATTTTGTGTTGGTGCAGGTCTGTTCTGTTTGGTCAGTGGGGATTTGGAGCAAATGAACAACAGGTAACGTACTGCTGGGAAGGTTTGCGTGTGTGCATACATTGTAGCCCCCCCCCCCTTCTGCCCAGTTGCTATGTGCATTGTAGCCACTCCCTCTTCTACCATGTTGTTATATGGATTGTAGCCCCCCCCCCCCCCCCCCTCTTTTACCCAATTACTATGTGCATTGTAGCCCCCCCCTTCTACCCAGTTGCTATGTGCATTATAGCCCCTCCCACTTCTACCATGTTGCTATGTGCATTGTTAGCCCCTCCCCCTTCTGCCCAGTTGCTATGTGCATTGTAGCCCCCCCCTTCTACCCAGTTGCTATGTGCATTGTAGCCCCTCCCACTTCTACCATGTTGCTATGTGCATTGTTAGCCCCTCCCTCTTCTGCCCAGTTGCTATGTGCATTGTAGCCCCTCCCCTTCTACCCAGTGGCTATGTACATTGTAGCCCCTCCCTCTTCTGCCCAGTTGCTATGTGCATTGTAGCCCCTCCCCCTTCTACCCAGTGGCTATGTACATTGTAGCCCCTCCCTCTTCTGCCCAGTTGCTATGTGCATTGTAGCCCCTCCCCCTCTACCATGTTATGTGCATTGTAGCCCCTCCCTCTTCTGCCCAGTTGTGCATTGTAGCCCCTCCCCCTTCTACCCACTTATCTCTACAGTGTGCCCTCCCCTGCAGGGTATCACTGTCTTGCTACATGGAGCTCCAGGGACGGGCAAATCTCTGGCTGCAGCTGCTCTCGGATATGAAGTTGGCAAACCACTGAAGGTACTGGACATCATTTTACTTTCTATGATTTTTAAGCTTGACACTGTAGGATTGTGCTAACTCCAAGCTTTCTCACCAGCAATATGTACTAGAAAATGTAGAACATTGTGGGGGCGAGCCTGAGCAAGCTGATGCAGGATATTATGTCACTGATGAGTGATATAACACATCAAGTCAATTATCCTCCTGCATGCACATCCATTTACCATTCACAGGGGGCTTTAAAAGTGTTTTTGCTTTGCTTTAAATGTCAAATGTTAACTTGTCATGGCACACAGCAGGGTTTGTCACTGTCTACTGCTACATGAGCGTAATAAGCCAGACCTGATGATCCATAAGTATATGATAAGCCCTATAGCTAGGTATCACATATGCCAACAAGTTGCAGCAATTTCTCCAGCCTGGGCTACACATGCGTGGACTAAGCTTTACACTGAAATCATGAGCTGGATTTCATGGCGTTTATGAGTGCCGTTTTAATATGCATGGCCCTGACCTGAAACCGAACTGGCAGGGCAGCTAACGTGGCTACACATGCATGGACTAAGCTTTACACCGAAATCATGAGCTAAATTTCTGGCATTTCTGAGTGCCGTTTATCCATGGCCCGCTCACCTGAAGCGACACAGTCAACCACCGTCCATATTAAATTTGTACCGGCTGTGAGAGGCCTGCTGTCGACGGTAGAAGCACAAACCAGTGCCACGCGTGCTTCAACTTCAGTCATCTTCACTCCGGGTCCTTGATGCTGCACTCCGACAGTCATGCTCGATCTTCGTGAAATATTTGAATGCGCTCATTTAAAATTTACGGAAAGTGGTCGGTCTGTACAAGCATAGATACACACACGCGTGCACAATGCAGTCACGCTAGTGTGGGGCTCGCTCAGGCTCGCCCCAATTAATGTGGTGTGCACATTTTATATGTGAGATGATGTCAGCATCTACCTAGGTAGATGGAGGGAAAGGGGAAAAGGCAGGACAAAAGTCTTGAGGTATTTATAATGTCTTGGCTAAACAGCACAAGTTCCTGTGTGTACTTCTCTCCAGGCCACAGCCATGAGTTGTGCAGAGCTCTAGCACTGCCATTGAAGTTTACTGACTACCAACTTTAAATCATACCTCCTTCTCTCTCAGGTGGTGAACTGCGGGGAGCTGCTGAGTAAGTGGGTAGGCGAGAGCACAAAGAACATTGATGCCATATTCGAGGAGGCTCGCCACTCGGATGCCATCCTGGTGTTTGACGAGGCAGAGGGGTTGTTTGGGTCCCGGACCACAATGACGTAAGTAGCCATCCCTCCTTCCTTCCCTCTCTCCTTCCTTCCCTCCCTCCTTCCTTCCTTCCTTTATGCATTCCTCCTACCCCTCCCTCTTTCCTACCCTCTCCTCTCTTCAATCATCTTTTCTCCTTCTCCCTCTTTCTCCCTTGATTACTCTTAATTCTCTCAACCCTTTTTCTCCTCCCTCTCTCCCTCCCTCCCCCCCTCTCCCCAGCACCTCCACGGACCGCTATGCTAATGTGGACGTGGGTGTCCTCCTTTACCACATTGAGCGGTTTCCTGGCATCATCATCCTTACCACCAACCTCATTGACAACATCGACAAGGCCTTCTTCCGACGGCTGAGGTTCGTACTACAATTCGATATCCCACCATTCAAACTTCGAACCAAGATGTGGAGGGTGAGTATGGGTGCACTAGAAAATTACTCTGCTTTGCTTTACTGTCTAAATCTTTGCTTGTCGGAATAAAATATTATTATACCTGTAGAATTTCACTGTGCGGTAAATTTGTTTAGCACTTTAATTACTGAACAGTCTTTGGTCTCGACAAGTTTGGATAAGAACATGACTTTCTACTATAGAATGTTTAATTAGCTCTAGGTTGTCCGTTGAGTGAGAGTGTGTGCCGACCTAAACCCATGATCTCATGTGAATTTTGTTAATCAATAGAATTCAGCCGTATCATGTAAGAATGTAAGAAATCCTCTAGAAATCATAATTGCCAGACATTATACGTTTGTCCCAGTAAGCATTGATCTTATACACACACGCATGGACACACACACACACACACACACCGCACATGTACGCACGCACGCACGCACGCATGCACACACACACACACACACGCACACACACACACACACACACACACACACACAGCTGCTAATCCCAGAGGAAACGCCACTGGCGGATGATGTTGACTTTGAGCGGCTGGCTCGTCACGACATGAGCGGAGGAAACGTGAAGAGTGCAGTGTTCCGAGCCGCATCAAGAGCAGCACTTCGTTCTGACGAAGACAGGAAACTTGCCATGCAGGTGTTTCTGCAATTATTTGCATACATACAGTTTACACATTTTCTCAAAAAACTCAAAAATGTGCTCACCACCTTTTTATGGCATGAAAACTGCTAAAGTTCATCATCCAGGAGTTGCGTAGGATGTCCTTTTCTAGTCTTGTAACATGTGCATACGTTGTCTCGTTCCCAAACCAAAGACCACTAATATCCGTCTGGGTTAGGGGTGTGATTACAGTAATTGGTGAAAATCATTTGGAGTGAGCTTATATTGAAAATACCTATGCCATAAAATGAGAACAATATGATATCTCTGAAAGTAGAATCAGAACTCTCTCTGTTTGTGTTTGTGGCTCTGTGTCTAGGATCTCGAGGAGGCGGCCCAGGAGGAGATGGGAAAGACATCCACAAGGACCAGCTTTAGGAGACAGGACTCAGATGCTGCCAGAATGTACAACTAGAAGAGCATTTAATAGAATACTAGAATGAGTTAGGACTGAGGGATGTATACTACAAATTAAGTGTGAAAATTAAGCCATACAGGTTTTATAGCACTTCTTGTTCATCAAAATCGACTAGTTATTGTTTTTATAGCAATTAAACTTGTAACTCATACTCACTTGATTGCAGACTAGCCTCGTACTCAGGCTTTTCAGCATGGGGAGGAGCCTGGGTACGAGGCTAGTTGCAGACCATTATGCACTGGATTTTATGCAACATGTACTGCACTCTACTCTACTCTACTCTACTCTACTCTACTGCTGTACTCCAGACACTGACCACACAATAAGTGCTGGCAGCAAGCAACATTGGCTAGCGGTTCGCAGTCGGACAGAGATTTCAGAGTAGATTATGACTGACTCTGTACAGTGAAAAATGTTCAAAAATATATAGCTAGGGGATGCTAAAGAATGTTCTAGAAATCTGACAATGCACAGACAGCAAGACTCCACACACCTGAAATAATTGCACAAATAATTGGCTTGGGTTCTAATAAGAAAACAATAGAGTTCAACCGTCACACAACAATAGTATGAGTTTGTGAGTGTTCACTGTTTCCACACTTCCAAGGTGTACGACCAATTTCTTTCGTATGTGGCAGCAGAGGGTGGGCGTGTTCTGCCTGGGCCACTACCACGAGCAACAATGGTATTTGCAAGGTTCACCCACTGGTTGCCTATGAGGTAATGCAGCATGATGATGTCACGTTCATTAATAACACTACCAACTCTCTTTCCTTGTGCGTATATCACAAACACCTCTCCCACACAAACAGTCCACTTTTCACTGTTCTGAAAGCCATACGTGGTGGAGGGTGTCCCAGGACAGGTGGCTTTCACACAGTTTCCTCCGGAACAGCCCAGCCACTTTCCTGGTTCACGTGGGTAGTACACTCCAACCACATCTCCCACCCTCACTGCCCCTGATCCCCTGGCACGATAGAACCGGAAGACTTCACCCCAGCAGCTTCTCCATTCAGTACCACTGATAGCAAACCCTGCACAAGTGTGGGTACTTCTACATGGATTTGGGGCACAGGAGAACCATTTTCGCCTGTGGTATGACTGAAAGGCCATGTTGTTTCCCTGGTATATTGCTGTGTGGAGATAGAGAACAAAATGAAGTATAGTAGTATCACAGACCCCATGCACACTATTCACAAGGAGAAGATTTAATGTCTGTTTATGCTTGCAAAAAACAAACAAACAAAAATCATACATACTTCGGTATGTGCATGTACTCCTGGTATCTCTCACAAGCAGGTCCTCCTCCCCTTCAGTCCGTGGTGCCTCCACCTGCTCTCGTATCTCCTCCAGATAAGCTTCTGTTGGTGTGGGTTCTTCACCCTCGTCAAAGTTTTGAGAGTCCTGATCTTCTGTTGTAACACCTTCAAGGCGATCGGCCCCTTCAGAAATTGCCTGGTTGTCCTCGGAGGTGCTCAGGGGCACGGAGTACACTCCTGCAAACAGCAGGAGCTGTGCACAGATAGCAACTAGAAATCCCTTGCTGATCTGCATTGCTTTGTATTATTTCTTGATATATATATGCTTAGAAGCTTGTGGTTAAGGAGAGAATAGCTTGCCTTTTATACTGCTTTCACCAAAATTAATTTTAGCTTCTATGCTGCTAGAGGTTAAAGGTGATCTTCAGTCTTTCAAACTGCTTATCACAGTTCTTTTGATCACTGATACATTTGTAGTAGTGCTGGTAAGAGGTGCATGAGAAGAGGGCTCACCTTTAACCTGATGAAAGAGCTTACCATTAACCTTATTGGGTGAATAAGAAATATAGCCACTCAAGTTCATCATGTTTACTATAGCTAGGAAGTTGGAATGTGTGATGTAATGAAAGGAGGAAATTGAAAGAACAGCTGCCAGTATCAGAGGTTTAGTTGCTGTTACTAAGTACGAAGGTAAACTGCTTTTTACAAGGTACTCAGGCAATAGAGGCTTATTAGGAAGCATAAAAATTCATTTTAGTGTCAGTCCATCAGTTCAGTACACTAGTTCAGTCCAGTAATTGTAGATAACCACGAGGACTGAAAAACAGTCTGTCACACAACCTGAAACAAACCTTTAACCTTACAGCGCTCTTTAGGAGCAGGAAATTTGATTGTTTGATTAACCTCCCTACTGACCGACTGTTGCTCATGGTCATGTTAATGACATGCGTGTGGTTTCCAGTAACCTTACCCCAGTTCCCAAGGTGGTCTTTTTTTTTCTGTGCCATTCTACAGTGGTGCAACACCACTGTAGAATGTTATTTCATAATTATGTAATGGTTTAATACATACTAACACAGAAAGCTCAGTCAATTGAACTATCGACCATTCAATCACCCTGGCCAGTAGCAACCACTTAGTAGTACTAATTAGCCCTTATTTCCAAGCCTCTAACCCACCTGCTTTCACAGAATAAAAATGTCACAGGTAACAGCCTAGCAGGTCTGGTGGGTTCAGCTGTTGAGCTCAGGCTTTACAAAAGTCTCTACTGCTCTCCAGTTCTCAGAGCTCATTGTGAGGCAGGCGGCAGCATGAGCAAAGGTAACTTTTACAGCATAAGCAGAGGCAGTCTAGAAAGAACCTGATTACTTTAACAACCATGCAGTAGCTGCATTCCCAGACCTTGAAGGATTAGATGGAGCTTTCCAAAGTGAGTGAGTCATTACACATAACTGTGGTGGGGTAATTCATGACATTCATGTTAACATCATTTAGGCTCCAAGAACAGTTTATTGTTGCTACAGCTGCTACTATAATAGCAGCACAAGTAGTCCAAGTGATGTGTGGCACACACACTGCATAAGGTTCTGCAATAAACTGTCATTCCTATATAAAATGCAGTATTAAATAGTGCACTCAATACACCCAACAATGATTTTATACGTAGGCATATGGAATGTGTGACGTCACCTAAGTTTCATTCCTGGCTAAGTGTACCATGATATTAACAAGTATACACTCGGGTTGGATTTCCATTGCTTCCTCTGGCCTGTGTAACTTTATTGCATTGGTCCTTTATTTTACATCTTGGGGTGTATCAGTCAATACAAAAAAATTTTGAGCTAGCTATGTAGTTATTTATATAGTGGAGACTGACAGTATACAAAATAGCTCAACACCAGAAATGTGCAGATTTGTTCAGCAAATCTCTATATTAATTGTTGCAACAAAATGAGGTGATATACAAAAATTCCTAAGTGGAAAAAAAAAAGAATGTGCATTGCAGCAAGTTATGCAAAGTAATTTTAATAAACATGTAGCTAGCTATAGACTACATGGAGTAATTAATATATTTAGCAAGCCACTGACGATGCAAAAAAGGTCAGCTATAGTTCTCAGGTATCGCAGTATTCAAGTACAGGTTCACGAAACTCATTAAACCTGAGATACATTGCGTTTATCTCTCGGTCTCTTGCTGGTACAGCATTATCATTTTGCATGGTATTGATTTCTTGTAGTGCTATATCTTCAAGTTTGTCACGATTATTTCTGCAGTTCATTCGCTGTTTGAAGTTACATATCAATTTTTTTACAATTGGTAGCAAACGAGTATAGATGTGGAAGATGCTGCAAGCTGCCCCAATGCACACACTGATGACCACCGTTTGACTCCCCCGACTCTGTCTTGTGTAGAAGGTAGCAGCTGAGAGGATGACCAAGTTAAAAAGAAACGAGTATTCCAAAGCTATGAGGTACCACTTTTTGTATATTCTACCAAAGAGGGAAACGTGGAAGAGTAAGTATGTCACTGTGACTATTATTGCTAGTAGGTTGACAGCAGGGTCACCAGAGACATTGCTTGAGAATACGATAAAGAGCACAACACGGACAAGAAGAATCAGGCCCGTCCAGTAACGATGTCTATCTTTGTAAGGTCCTGTGAATGCGAGCTATGTGTTTTCCTGATAGGTAATCCACACTGGCATCATAGAGCCATACCATTCTTGTCTCACCATTGGGATATTCAAGAAAGGTGAAGGAAAATGCTGTGATTATGATCCGTAAGAGTTTGGTGTATGACAGTAGAAACAGTGTCGCGAGAACTGGGACCGCATTTCTGCCACTCAGCCGTGCCATGTTTGTTGAGTAGTGACTTGAAACAATGATGAAAATCACTATCAACCAGATGTATAGTGGAAAAGCAAACTGCAGCCATGTTTTAACAAATGCATCCAATCCATCATAAAAGCAAGCCTCTATTCCTACATCTAAGTTGAGCCAGGCTATAAAGACAGTGAGAAATGATCTTGTAGCTTCAGGAGGGATAAAGATGGCTTCATTTGCTTTAATGATGTTGGCATAAAAGACAAGACCATTGACTGTGCCTACTGCTACAGTTATGTTTAGCATCATCAAAACAATAACCAAAAGTACTCCAGCGAGGGCAATCACAGGTATTAACAGAAGCCAGAGATTTGAACACTGTTTGCAATTGGGTGTACCGAATACCTGACTTAATCCAACCCTGCATGCACCACATAGAAGCCCTGAACGGTTAAAAGCACACTGATTTTCAGGATAGCTCAAACTGAAGTCAAAACTTTCAGGTTTACAGTAGTCATATGGGCAATGCTTGTGTACTAGGACTCCTTCAGTTGTACTCATTATCCAAAGTGGCCATTTTCTGTAGATACGTTGATTGTCAGTTAACTCCAAGCTTCTCTAGCACATGATTACAAACACATGACCCATTGTGCATGACAAATCCTGAAGGACATGGCAAGAGTGTGACGTTAACAGTAAGCTGTTCAAATGGAAGTGATAGCAATGGATCTAGTTTTAAAAATCTAATACTAACCCGAACATCCAAATTGCTGGTTATCTGAGTAACTTCTGGGTCTATACTTAAATCAATCAGTTCCGAAACACTTGCAGACCTGATAGTATAAGTCAGATTTGTACACATTCGACCTGTTGTCTGTGCATGCTGAACCTCTGGTATCTCAAGTTTAGAACTCCATTCAGTTCTAGCATAAACTGTTGATGGAACTATTCCAAACCTTTGTCCAACGCTAACAGCTAGTAACTTGATTGTCTCTCCAGGGTAGGCTGAAATGCTGTGCATTGTGATGTTACACTCTGGTATCATAGCTTCACATACACACACTCGAGTTGGGTTAGAAGAAATGGCAGAGTGGTTGATGTTGTTTGGTGTGAATGTAAACATTTTGTTCAAAAACTTGTTACCAATGGAAAGCTTGTAGTCAAAAATATCTTGTATCATGCACAGATCACCCCAGCCTCCATACAGGTCACTTCCAGCATAGTCTGCTGTGTTGTTTACGAAAAAGACTGTTGCTCTTATCTTAGTGCTGTAGTTGAGAGGTTGAAAATAGCACCGTATTTGTTTAACATCATAAACCACCTGGTAATCATTTACTTCATTCACAAAGAGTGCTCCTCCAAATCTTTGTGCATGATTTTCTATAAATCTGATTTTTGCACGTTGTGCAAGTCCAATGATGCTGTTTTTGTACAGCGCCATTGCTCCACCATCATTGCCATAATTTTTTTGCAAACGTCACGTTGCCTAGAAACAGGAGTATGGAATGCTGTGCATATATGGCACCTGCTCTGAATCCTACATTGTGTACAAAAGTAGTGTTCCCTCTGAATGTTGCAGTGCTGTTCAGAAAAAATGACACACTCCAGTAGGCTCCGCGGTTATGTTCAAATGTGATATTGCCTTCAAATGTGATGCTACTTCTCTTAATTTGCATGACAATTCCACCATTTTCAACCACATTGACATGCTCAAGGACAACAGAAATCATGTTTACAAGATCTAGAGGAGAATTGTTATCAACCATTGTGATATTTACAAGTCTGATAGCTGAATCAAACTGGGTTATGAATGTCGATTTTAAACTTAATACTCCTAAATTTTTCGCGAAGTAAGCATTGGAAATGTTCATGACACTGTGCATGGCACCAAGGAAATTTCTTCTGGTGGTGCACAGATCAGCATTTTTCCAAACTAACAGAGAGACTGCATCCCTTCTATTGCGACTACAGTTGGCACCATTGATATGAATTGATATGTGTTCACGGTTGCAGTACTCTAGAGCAAAGAATAAACTGCTGAACAATGCACCTATATTCTCTGTTGCAATGAGATTCTCAATTGAAACGTGACAGCGATATTCTGTTTGGTGAAATATCATGCTCAAGCCAGCAGCAAGACGTCCATTATCCATATATCCCTGAATGATCTCAAAGTTGTGGAAACTATAAAGGTAGTGTCCTTCAGTAGTCGGCCAGCTGTTCCAGAACACAAATACACAGTTTGGCCAATTAAGCCGAAAAGAGCAATTAAGAAATGTGCTACCAAACACATTGATTGCAACCAGTCCTGTACCATCTGCATCAATAATACTAGTGTCTAAAACAGTAAGGTTGTACACATTTCCTAACCACACTGCAGCTGTTGTGTTTAAAAGCAGGTAATCAATGAGCCAGGTTGGTGTGAGTATGGATAGGGATATGTGTTCTGTAGTTTTCACATCAAAGTCATATGGAGTAAAAGTTCCACATTGTTCAATCTCGAGGTTAGCGATTGTCAAGATATTAGCAAAGACAAATCCTGAACTGTACTCTGGACAGAGAATTTTCACTCTACCGTAGCCAACTCCAGCAAGTGAAACATTAACTAGATCATGTATATAGAGGGTACTGCTACTTGAAGAGTTATGCTGACCAGGCAGAAACAATACCGCTGTGTTTGAGTATACTAGCTCACTTGCATTCTCTATCAATTCAGGCAGTGTGTAACAGGTGTTAGCTGGGCAGGTGCTGAGAGTATTACCAGGAGTGATGTGTAGCTCTTCTGCACAAACCAGTGGTACAAGGATTGTGAACACCAGACAGACCAGCACAGCAGAGGCGGATTTTAGGATCACAAGCTTGGAAGAGAAAAAAAAGAAAAAAAGAAGTCCTTGATCTTCTGTACACTTAGTCATAAAGTTCGACTCACCTTTCCCATGTTCATAGCACTCGTATAGGAGATAGCTGTGAACTAACCACAGCTCAACTGTAAGAGTCATAAGTATGTTTAGTGTTGATATATTGTGATGTTTGTAAACTATAGCTTTGACAATAGCTATTCTTTGTCAACATGATCAATTGAGTGTGTGAGTGTATTAATAACGGTAGTTTTGATCAATAGACCACAACAATAACTCTAAATTGTTTTACATCATCTATAAATGTTGAAATTAAAATTATGATTTTGGCAATGGCTATTCTTTGTCAACACAATCAATTGAGTGTAGTAGTGTATTTACTAACATTGTGCCAATATAACAGCCTTACGGTAACATAAACACAATCAATTGAGTGTAGTAGTGTATTTACTAACATTGTGCCAATATAACAGCCTTACGGTAACATAAACAATATAACTCCAACTGTTTTAGATCATCTAAGTACAAGGACTAACAGGAGCACACAATCATAAGAAAGAAAGGAATGCAGACAAAAGCAATGCAGCAGATTGCCAAGTCTTCATTGCAGCAAGGATGCAAAACCACAAACAGAAAAAGAGTGTGATAAGAAGCATTACATGAAGCATGATGTTTCGATGAATGATGATTATAATTTTGTCATCTAGTACTTAACATAGCAATTTCAATGCACTCTCCATACGAAAGGGATATTTGGTTTCCAGAAAAAACGTATCAGTACATAGTGCAGTTTATTGCATGTTTTGTTCACCAAGCTGGGAGCAGTGATAGAACTGCAATCCATTCCTGTTTCCCTGTTCACTTCAATCACATTCTTACAGCGTTTGTCCAAGGCAGGCACAGTTACTTCAGTAAGGAGATAACTGGCCTAGTAACCATGGCAACCACCACTTGGACATACCAACCATGGACTCATGGATGTTTTGTTGTGTCATTACAAAGGTATCCACCACCATACTAATCAAAATGAACCACCATCAGGTAAGTATAGGATTGCTTTACAGTACATCTCTCCTAACTGCCATTATATTGTCATGTATCTCCCAATCCCATGGCAGTCCCAAAACCATATTTTTACACCACTTGGAGAGGACCCAAACAACATTTGGAAAAAAATTTATCAGAATCAAAATATTCGTTATTGAGATAGCAAAGGTCAAAGTGCACTAATGATGACCTTTGACCCAAACTTTATAGGATATTAATAGTTAATATATCAAACAAAAGGAAATTTTATGAGCTACAAGTGCTATAAATTAGGGTAATGTCACTCAAAGTTATATGGTTGATTTAGTAACAAGAAATTTTCCGAAAAAAACTCATAGTGGGTAAATATCTCAACAGACACTGTGGAAGAACCAAGTTTCATTTAAATTTGAGGGTAAGGATATTTTTGTGTTGATTGGACATGTAATGACCCTAAAGTCATTACAGTGGTGGGGTAATTCCAACATTAACACTATCTGTGTTTATTTGAATAATAGGCTCCAAGAACAGTTATTGTTGCCGCAGCTGCTACTATATTAGCAGCAAAAGTAGTCGTATGGCATACATACTGCATAGCAATGAACTGTCATAATATATAGAAATTCCAAAGTGAAAAAAATGTGGAAGCTATGCACAAAATTTTTTACATTTTACACAGGTATGTAACTATAGACTACGAGTTGGTAGCTAATATTAACAAGCACTGCCAGTACCTACAGCAAAAAAGGTCAGCTATAGTTCTCAGGTATCACAGTATTCCAGTACAGGTTCACGAAACTCATTAAATCGGAGGCACAATGTTGCCTCTTGGCCTCTTGTTGGTACAGCATTATCATTTTCTATGGTATCGATTTCTCGTAGTTCTATATTTGCAAGTTTGTCACGATTATTTCTCCAGTTCATACGCAGTTTGAAGTTACGGGTCACCTTTTTTACAGTTGGTAGTGAACGAGCACAGATGTGGAAGATGACTATTGCTACAAATGTAGCTGCAGCTGCCCCAATGCACACATTGACGACCACCGTTTGACTGCCACGACTCTGTCTTGTGTAGAAGGTAGCAGCTGAGAGGATGACCAAATTAAAAAGAAACGAGTACTCTAAAGCTATAAGGAACCACTTTTTGTATATTCTACCAAAGAGGGATACGTGGATGAGTAAGTATGTCACTATGACTATTATTGCTAGTAGGTTGACAGCAGGGTCACCAGAGACATTGCTTGAGAATACGATAAAAAGCACAACACGAACAAGGAGAAGCAGGCCCGTCCAGTAACGATGTTTATCTTTGTAAGGTCCTGTGAATGCATCAATGAGAGGCTTCACTCGTGGGACGCAGAACCTCAGCACACAGTGATTTGAATGAGTTTGGATGAGTTGAACAAACAGTAGAATGGTGGTGAATGGGATGGATAGGGCAAACAACACCACCAGAGCTGCGAGGAAGAGAGCTATGTGTTTTCCTGATAGATAATCCACACTGGCATCATAGAGCCATACCATTCTTGTCTCGCCATTGGGATATTCAAGAAAGGTGAATGAAAATGCTGTGATTATGATTCGCAAGAGTTTGGTGTATGACAGTAGAAACAGTGTCGCGAGAACTGGGACTGCATTTCTGCCACTCAGCCGTGCCATGTTTGTTGAGTAGTGACTTGAAACAATGATGAAAATCACTATCAACCAGATGTATAGAGGAAAGGCAAACTGCAGCCATGTTTTAACAAATGCATCCAGGCCATCATAGAAGCAAGCCTCTATTCCCACATCTAAGTTAAGCCAGGCTATAAAGACAGCGAGAACTGATCTTGTAGCTTCAGGAGGGATAAAGATGGCTTCATTTGCTTTAATGATGTTGGCATAAAAGACAAGACCATTGATTGTGCCTACTGCTACAGTTATGTTTAGCATCATCAAAACAACAACCAAAAGCACTCCAGCGAGGACAATCACAGGTATTAACAGAAGCCAAAAATTTGAACACGGTTTGCAATTGGATGTACCGAACACCTGGCTTAATCCAACCCTGCATGCACCACATAAAAGCCCTGAACGGTGAAAAGCACACTGATTTTCAGGATAGCTCAAACTGAAGTCAAAACTTTCTGGTTTACAGTAGTCATATGGGCAATGTTCGTGTATTAGGACTCCTTCAGTTGTACTCATTATCCAAAGTGGCTGTTTTCTGTACACACGTTGACTGTTAATACTGCAGTTGACTCCATGCTGCAGTAGCACGTGATTACAAACACATGAGCCATTGTCAAGGACAAATCCTGAAGGACATGGCAAAAGTGTGACGTTAACAGTGAGCAGTTCAAATGGAAGTGATAGTGAGGGATCAAGTGCGAATAATAGAATATTAACCTTAATATCCAGACTGCTGGCTATCTGATTAACTTCTGGGTCTATTAGTAAATCGATCATTTCTGAAACACTTGCAGACCTGATAGTATAAGTTAGAGTTGTACACATTCGACCTGTTGTCTGTGCATGCTGAACCTCTGGTACCTCAAATTTAGAATTCCATTCAGATTCAGCATAAACGGTTGACGGGACCATTCCAAACCTTTGTCCAACGCTAACAGCTAATAGCTTGATTGTCTCTCCTGGGTAGGCTGAAATGCTGTGCATTGTGATGTTACACTCTGGTATCATAGCTTCACATAGACACACTCGAGTTGGGTTAGAAGAAATGGCAGAGTGGTTGACATTGTTTGGTGTGAATGTAAATATTTTGTTGAAAAACTTGTTACCATTGAGGAGCTTGCCATCAAAAACATCTAATATCATGCATAGATCACCCCAGCCTCCATACAGGTCACTTCCAGCGTATCCTGCCGTGTTGTTTATGAAAAAAACTCTCCCACTTGTACTACTATAGTTAAGGGGCTGGAAAAAGCACCTTATCTGACGTAACTCGTCAATCACTAGAAGGTAATCACTTGCTTCGTTTACGTAGAGTGCTCCCCCAAATCTTTGTGCATGATTTTCTATAAACTGGATTATTGCATGTTCACCAAGTCCAATAATGCTGTTTTTGTACAGCGCCATTGCTCCACCATCATTGCCATAATTTTTTACAAATGTTACATTGCCTTGAAACAGGAGTATGGAATGCCGTGCATATATGGCACCTGCTCTGAAGCCTACATTGTGCTCAAAAGTAGTGTTCCCTCTGAATGTTGCATTACTGTTGTCAAAAAATGACACACTCCAGTAGGCTCCATGGTTATGCTTAAATGTGACAGTACCTTCAAATATGATATAACTTCTCTGAATGTTCATAACAACCCCACCATTTCCAATTACTTTAACATGTTCAAGGACAACAGCAGTCACTTTGTAAAGAGTTAGAGGAGAACTGTTGTTAAGCATTGTGACATTTACAAGTCTGATAGTTGAATCAAAGGGGAATATAGTTGCTGATTTTAACTTTAATGCTGCCGAATTCTTTGAGAAGTAAGCATTAGAAACATTCATGAAACTGTGTGTGCCAAGGAAACTTCTTCTATTGGAGCAAGAAACTTCATTGTCTTCCCAAACTATTATAGAAGCAGCAATACCATCATTATTACTACAGTTGACGCCATTGATACGAAATGAAATGTGTTCACGGTTACAGTACTCTAGAGCAAAGAATAAACTGCTGTACAATGGACCTACATTTTCTGTTGCAAAGAGATTCTCAATTGAAACTCGACAACGATATTCTGTTTGGGAAAATATCATGCTCAAGCCAGCAGCAAAAGGTCCATCATCTACATATCCCTGAACAATTTCACAGTTGTGAAAGCTATAAAGGTACTCCTCTTCAGTAGTTGGCCAGCTGTCCCAAAACATGAACACACAATTTGGCCAATTAAGGCGAAAGGAGCAATTAAGAAAAATACTGCCAAATACATTGATTGCAACCAGTCCTGCATCACCTGCATCAATAATACTAGTGTCTAAAACAGTAAGGTTGTACACATTTCCTAACCACACTGCTGCTGATGTATTAAGAAGCAGGTAGTCGATGAGCCAGGCTGTTGTGGGTGTGGATAGGTATATGTATTCTGTAGTTCCCATGTCAAAGTCATATGGAGTAAATGTTCCACATTGTTCAATCTCGAGGTTTGAAATTGTCAAGTTTGTGATATTAGCAAACACAAATCCTGAACTGTACTCTGGACAGAGAATTTTCACTCTACTGTAGCCAACTCCAGCAAGTGAGACATTAACTAGATCGTGAATATAGAGGACACTACTACTTGATGAGTTATGCTGACCAGGCAGAAACAGTATTGCTGTGTTTGAGTATACTAGCTCACTTGCATTCTCTATCAATTCAGGCAGTGTGTAACAGGTGTTAGCTGGGCAGGTGCTGGGAGCATTACCAGGGTTGATGTGTAGCTCTTCTGCACAAACCAGTGGTACAAGAATTGTGAAAATCAGACAGATCAGCACAGCAGATGCGGATTTTAGGACCACAAGCTGGGAAGAGAAGAAAAACAACCTTAATTTAACAATCTTCTGCCCATGATCACTTGTACACTTAGTCATAAAGTTCGACTCACCTTTCCCATGTTCATAGCACTTGTATAGGAGATAGCTGTGAACTAACCACAGCTCAACTGTAAAAGTCATAAGTAAATTGAATGTTGATATATTGTGTTGTTTGTAACTATAGTTTTGACAATAGCTATTCTTTGTCAACATGATCAATTGAATGTGTGAGTGTCTTAATAATAATGGTAGTTGTGATCAATACACCACAACAATAACTCTAAATTGTTTTCCATCATCTATAAACGTTAAAAGCAAAATCATGATTTTGGCAATGGCTATTCTTTGTCAACACAATCAATTGAGTGTAGTAATGTTTTTACTAATATTGTGCCAATATAACAGCATTACGGTAACATAAACAAGTACAAGGACTAACAGGAGCACAATCATAAGAAAGAAAGTAATGCCGACAAAAACAATGATTGCAAAGTCTTCACTGCAGCAAGGATGCAAAACTGCAAAGATGCATGCTGAAAGCATTACATGAAGCATGATGTTTTAGTGACTGGTGATTAATTCTGCTCACCTGAGTACGCAACAATTTCAATGCACTCCAAACGAATGGAATATGTGATCTGCTGAAAAACGTATCAGTACATAGTGCAGGTTATTACATGTTTCGTTCACCAAGCTGGGAGCGGTGATGGTACTGCATTCCATTCCTGTTTCCCTGTTCACTTCAATGACATTCTTGCAGTGTTTGCCTAAGGGTGCCAAAATGTAAGGCAGGACAAAATGAATAAGATACACCACCATAAGAGTGGACATGGAAATACCTCAACACGAGAGGAAATGAACCTTGTACAACTTTTGGACATATTCCACTTGTTGTTTATGTTGAACCTAGGACACTTACTTGCAGTTATAAGATACACACACAAAACTAACATGTAGGTATACACAAGACCACCAACCAAAACAATGCTAGGTATGTTTTTTGTATGCATTCTCTTTGTGTGTACCATTAAAGTGACTTGGGACTGGTACGCAAGCAGAATGCACACAACAATAAGTAGCTACAGACTACAGTAAACACAAGAGACTAAAAGCAGTGATGCTGCATACACTAATATTCAACTAATGGTGGTTTCTCTTCTATACATGTAGATCTATTGACTTCCTAGAACCAAACAATATACTACACTCTAATTTGTCTGATAAGCAGTGCTCTTGTGGCTCAGGTATGTATGTTACTTTGTATTAGCAATACATGATATGGGAGTCCTACTCCCAATACTGTTCATGTGAAATCCATGTAGTTGTAAGTTAGCTAGAACCACAACCCCCCTAATTGCATATAGATCTATCCATAAATTACACAACCAATTTGCAAATTATAATAGCATATGCATATGAAAGTTGGCTGAGTTAGTTCCTGGCAACTGTGGTCTCTGCTATTCAATCTGGGTATATGTCTCTGGCACAGTGGTGCATTAGTAAACCCATGGACTGCTAATACTGAGACTGTAATTGTGTGTTCTGCCACTCCTTCCTTCATTATACCTACCTACGCACCTGCAGGCACTGTTAAATTCCATACGATAGTACTTAGTGCATGCTACTACGGAATTACTCAGTAAAAAAAATATTAACCCTTTAAGTCCGGATGTTGCAGATCTGCAACATTTTGACATTGAACTATTTTGTGGCTTCTCTCTTCGTAACGCTTTTTGCCCAAGCGCCGACATTATTACAGTTAGTTTATTAGTACTTCCTCCCTCTCTGGCTCTAGTAATTAAGGCGGGCTAGGGTCCTGTACACCGGAGCAAGCAGCTGTCAAAACAGAGACGGTGTGCCTGCGATAACGCCGATCGGACGGTACAAGTAAAACGGCCTTTGTTCCGAGCTTACCTGGAGTAGCGCTCCTGTTGTGAGTTACTATGAACCTCTTCTCTCCAGCAGTGAAGCGATTAGCGGCAGGAAACGCGAAAACAAACAGTTTCCGAAAGCTATGACTAACACACTTACCGCGTGGCTACCTCGGAGATGGCCCCGCCCCTTGCATCCCACCTCTTCCTGCCCAGAGCAATAATCATTATAAATAACCATCGGGGCATACCCCCGAGGCTGTTGAACGCTGTAATTATCGTCGTAAGGTGTATTGAGCAGCGCTACATGCTCTTGAAGCACAGTCTGCAGCAGCTATACTACGTGGAGTAAATTTTGCAAATAATTTTAGGACCTAAAGGGTTAAATCATATCATCCATGCCTTACAAAAGTATACTAGACGTAGACATCGGCTGTACATTAGTAATCCAGTACGCTATTCCCAGTGTCTCACAAAAAGTACAAAACCTGCTACAAAGCATTATAGCTTTGTTATTGAACAATTATTGTATGTAGTGCTGAACAGAAAAACGAAACGTTATGTTCGTATTTCCTGCTTCTGGTTGTTCTGCCTATGTTGCATAATGTCTGAGGTGGTGCCATGCATGCAAAGAAGCACATAGGGAATCTGAAAGAAGCTGTGCAGCAACAACCTTTGGCATCAATGATAATGAAGCAGTCAAATTTTGTTGAATTAAAGCAGAACTGAATTTGTCCAACATTTTCACTCTGTCAACTTCCAGAAAATAACTTACACAGCCAACCTGGCTCTGGGTCCAAAAAATGTTGGATTTCAGATATATGGTTTTATAACGGGAAATTTTCAATCTATTGATTGAAGCATTGGAACTCCAAGAACAATGCCATTTTGTGATGAAGTGAAGTACATAACTTTGGATAGACTTAATCAACCAACTGATTTTGATTACCAAAGGTATGATTCTGAGAAATGTAGTTCAAGCCATGATGTCAACTTCAAGATGCAACATGCATGCTTCTTGAATGAGCCTCACGAATTCATTACTGAGCAATATGGCAAAAAGCCACAAGGTATCACAAAAAAAGTCAGAGAGAGAAAATGGATAAGAATAAGGACAAGAGGCGATAGATTTTTTGTGAATACCATTTTCTTCTTGATAGATGGAGGCTGAACTGCAATCTGGTATGCTATACTCATCACATGCACAGTCAGTATAATTATGCCTAGTCACAAAGTCACTGTATAAAGGAGGTAAAACCAGGCTCCTGAATGCAGTTGATAAAGATGTCTTGGACCTAGTTTCTGCACAAAACCCACACTTGCCAGTTTAATAATGGGAGGCAACTGTGGGAAAACAGCATGTAGCCATTCCATAGAAGATTATAATTATAGTGCTGAAGTTGGGATCATATGGTACAACACTTACATCACACATACAATTTATATCCACCCAGTTTTATATACAGTCTTCTACAATGGTTTGTGTGAAGGAATCTGATGTAACAGCAACACTGTTGTCAAGATCTGAGTAGTCTATTTCCTCCAGTGCTTCCAGGTCAAGGTCTGTGGTGGTTACTGCTCGCTGGATTCTTCCAACATCATCTTGCTGGGGTATTGTGACCGTGCTGCTTTGGTGTTTCTTTAGGACATAGCACCTGTTGAGGGGCATTGATGCTTTGGAATTGACATCTGTCTTACAAGACAATTGAAGACATAAGCAAGCATACATTTTGTTGTAGTTAACACTGCATTGCAAAGTGACAGCAACAGGTGAAGGTCTATAGTAACCTGCCTATGGACTTACATGACAAAAGTGTGCATGCACAGTGGGTAACACCTACACCTATTTTTTTTAGAAAGATGTGGTTCTTTGATTGTTCATGGCATACTGGCCTGTGAAACCCAAAAGTCATTTCACTATGAAACATTAAAAAAAAATGCCACTACACTGTGTCAGTTTAGATCTTGAACTAAAAAACATTCAGCACATGATGTATCAATATGAGAGATGATTTGCCGCATTCTTTAGGCATTATATCACTAACCATAATACTTATATAGCACCTGTGAGGGACAGTGATGTGTTGATACTTTCAGTAACAGAAAATTTTACCATACACTTAATTTATGGGATAGAACAAATGTCCTGACACAATGTGCAGCTGTAGCTGGGGGATGGGGGTGAGGGAAAATGATGATTGAGTGATGTATCACGTTGAACTGGAAGCATCTGGCCCATGTCAGTATATGAGATTTTTTTTTGACATGATGTCACTAGTTAGCTACATTGCCTATAGTTGCACTTACCTTACACTAAATGTCACCCAAGTGGCCCCTGCTACCAGAAACACAATGAGTGGGAAGTAGTACAATGGGAAGAGCAACCAGCTGAATCCTGTGATTCCTTCCACTGCTCTCCTGCATGTCCCCACTGTGGTCATGTTTGAGGTTTGTTGTGGCAGCACTTGTAGCTCATCTGAGATCTGCGCTGTGTTTCTCATCAGCAGCAGCACAAGAACATCCAGGGAGAGGAGAGACTCAAGAATATTACAATACATGTTCTCATATGGTTGCAGGAACCCAAACACAGCCATTATCACCAAGAGGATAAATATCGCCGGATACTGGAGAGAGAAAATCATCCAAATTTTTTAATTAAATTGTAGTAAAAGGTAAGAGACACACTACCAAGCTAGTATACACAGAGTTGATAGTGATGATTATTAAAGCTGTATGTGACATGTAACGATAAATAATTACTCACCTCATTTCTAGGAAATGGCACAATAACCAACAGCAGTAGTACTCTCCTTCCTAGCTCAACTGTGGTCCACCATCTGTACTGTTTCTTAAACCCTTTTCGCACAACCTCTGCAGTGTGTCTCAGCCAACTAGGGTTCTGTATAAAGTCATGGCAGATTGGGTGTAAACTATGAGTGTTGATGATTCGTAAATTGATGTCAGTGAGCCCACCTGCAGCCACCCCATTGAGTAGATGAGGGTGATGGGAATGATGGACAGACAGAAGGTCAGTACAATGATAGCAAGGAGCCCAAGGGGAGCATGGCCGCCAGTGAAGCAGCTGATATTGCCATTGATGTACCAGCGCTATGCATCATGTTGTTGTATTTGCATAGGGGGAGAATGTATAACTAAAGCAGGTATACACAGGTTTTAACTTATTGTAGGTGTGTTTTACAAATGTCATCTTTGAGGCATAGCTAGTACAATGATGAATGTCTTCCTTAAGAGTCCTATGTACCATGAAAAATGCACTAAAAACCAGATCCTGTTTGCTATCGCTGCAGCAATATATCAACAACTGCATAAAAGTTTATGACTGCATCAAATCAAGTGCACAATGATGACTCACAGGCACATATTCCCCTGATCTTCCAGGTAGGATTGGGCAGTTGAGTATGGACATGGATGTGTGTACCACATGAGTGTACATGAGCATCACTATCCACCACAAGCCACACCATGGATCACGAGGCTTCTTGTAAATATACCTGTAAGAAATGTTCGGGGTCAAGAGTAGCAAATACTACAGACCGGTAATAATTAACTAACTTCAAAGTCTAGTGCCACATACCTTAGTACCAGGACAGTGGAGCAGGTCACCAGTGCCAGACTGAGGGGCAAGTACCTCAGAAGGTAGGAGACGGGGGCACTCATTCCGTGGTAGAGACAGAAGTCATAGATGAAATAGAAACTGAGACCACTGCTCACATAGTAGGCCTATAAGAGAATGATTTATAAGTGTGATTAGCTCAGTAAAATGTACTATATAGGAAAGTGAGTTCAGTATCTCTAAGTATGACAGGAAACAATTCAGAGCGCTGCTCGTGTTCTAAGACTTATTACTCCTATATATGTTTAAATAAGGCAAAAACTGCATGTTATAATGATCAGTGTATGTTAGTCTAACTGATGTGAATAGTAATGACAGACACAACTCACATAGGGATGGAGTTTCGCAAATGTGAGCGGAAAGTGTTCTGTGAGGTATGGAAGAACCTAAGGAATGACATGTAGTATCACTATATCAAACACGCTGAAAACAAATTTGTTTCAGGGTCAGATGTAGCTTAATAACTCACTTGTAAGTAGAATAAACAAGGGTATAGCCAAGCAGGAAACGCTTTTACCAGCAACATCAAGCCAGTCAGTACCAGAGCATCTATGAGAACTGTAAGGCAAAGGTTATATTTAGCCATGGAACATCTATATGCTGCATGCTATCCTCTGTGACTCACTTAGCACAGCAATAAGTAACCCTGAGGCATCATGACATGTGACACACTTGTTCAGCAACGTACTCACTCCATAACCATTCCTACAGCTTCCACACAGTACACCTGCACATACAGTAACACAATCACAATTGTAGTACGATCATAACATAGTACATGATGATATGACCGTGGTAACATTCAGCAATCAAGAACAGATGTCTGTTTAGTTCAAAGGTTGTGTAATGACTGGCCACAAGTACATATACATACACATGCAGCCAGCTATATAGTCAGTCACACTAGTAAAAATGAAGACCACTAATTTGCAAGTATATATGTAGTTACTGTGATATAAATATTCCCAATCTCACCTTCCCTGTCACAGTTGCACTGGCTGTCACTGTCCAGGCTATCAAAGGTGAACCTGCATGTTGCAGTTCTTCCCTGGACCCCAAGTGCACACTGACAGTACTGGGGTGGACACGGGTAGGTAACAAGCTGTTGGGACATGTTGTCCTGTGTGGCCCACAAACCTTCCTGATCAACAGAAATCATAGCACAACCCAATGGGTAATCATACTGTTTGTTTTTTTCACCATCACGAATTATAAGATTAGTAATTCATATTCTCACTTTGAGGATTATGCTGTCTCCACTGCAGTTCACAATGTTGGAGTTATTATTGTTGTCACACTCACAGGTGGTATATTTGGTGCTTTGCAGTGGTGCAGCAGACAGTACATAGCCAGGAGGACAGCTAGTAGATACCACAGTAAAGGTGTCCCGGCTTGACTATGTACAAAGTAATGAAAATGAAAATCATCACATAATGAGCATGTGGTAATATAGAACAAGTCACAAAATCATGCATTAAGACAGTTAATGAATTGAGTGTACCTTTTACACTTCCACAAACACTGTAGTTATTATTACATAGGAGGTGTGCTGATGTTAAGCCTTGCACTTCCACAACATTGCAAATTTGGATAATGACAAGGGAAATACATACCTCTACAAATATTGATTCCACAAGCACCTCTTCTTCAAAGTTGACCCCAGCAAGGGTATTAAATGACATATTGATGCTGGAGTCTTCAATTCGCCTATGTATTGGCACTGCTGGATTGAATAGGTGGCGTGCTATGCCCTGAGTGTGCAAATAACAGCATAAGATACAAATTTATTAAAAGACAAATGAGTTTGGTAGATTGAACAAAGCATGTTGGACAGTGGAGTATAAGGGGTCATATGCTCCTGTTATGTAAAAATTGATAATAGTATGCACAAAACTTGCATGATGTACAGAATAAATTAAGTTATAATTTACTGTCTCAATGTGGTATGAATTGGCAGTATAAACATGATATACTCCTCGTATAGGTAGTATATTCAATACTTGTACATTGGGTTAGAGGTGTGGGATGCTATACATGTACTGGATGGGATCAGTACAGGTATATGATTGAGCTCCTGGTTGAGAGAAGTAGCTACTTATATGCATGCTATTGGGCTGAGCTTGGAACCGTATCTGCCCTCTGCTAACCCAAACTTACGTCCGTTTCAGACAGTCTAAGTATTGTTGCAGTAGGCCTGTCCAGTTCATCAAATGCCTGCACTCCCAGTTGAAACTGTTCCCCAGGATAGGCTGATATCTGAAAGTATGTGTAATCAGTGTTTTTGGAAATCCACATTTTAAGACTGGGTGTGCTCTTTGGTATCACAAATGGATCTGGTGGGGGAAGGCCTGGGAATGAGGCTATGCTGGCACAGCAATGTCACTAATCAACTTACATTGCTGGTGGTAACATTGATCATGTCACTAATCAACTTACATTGCTGGTGGTAACATTGATCATGTCACTAATCCACTTACATTGCTGGTGGTAACACTGATCATGTCACTAATCCACTTACATTGCTGGTGGTAACACTGATCATGTCACTAATCAACTTACATTGCTGGTGGTAACATTGATTCTTTGGGCAGGAGTCTGGATATACCACTTTGAATTGAAGGCATCTGGGCTGTGGGCTGTATTCTCATTGTCATCACTATATGGTACGATGATTGTGTACATGTCAAATGATCTTGGCTCCTACATACTTTGATTTTGAGTTTATGTGACTTAAAATTTGAATTTTGCTTGAGTCATCATGTAGCAGTACTGGTACACATAAAATCAATTAATTACAATAGAAATAGAAGGACTTACAGGCTATTGCTTGTTACTTATACTACCCAATGGATGTTGGCCATACCCATTTTATGGACACATGATGCTATAAATATTATTATATTTATTTGAACCACTCACATATACTACTATAGCTCTGAGTTCAGTCTAGCAACAAAGGTCGTGAACATTCATTGGTTTTCAAGGCACCCCCCCCCCCCCCCCCCCCCCCACCCCCACCTCTACTTTTGATCACATCACATGAGGCGACATACCTGAAGTGAACAAAGTCCCACCGGAACACTCCTTCTGGGACAAAGTTACGGTTCTCAAACTGTAACCAGGAACAGAGGTCCAAGTTTGTCATGAACACTGCTGATGCAATGACAGCCTTGTTTGCAGAGAACGTGAAGGACACCTGAATCGTAATAAAAGTTACAATTTACTTTGTATCATACTGCGTGGGAAGTTGAAAGAAGCCGCCACGGGGTACAAATCCCATGTACACCACGGCGGCACCTGTGATCGGGTAGGTACAAAACCTGGACTCTGGACTCTGGACTGGACTCTGGACTGGACTCTGGACTGGACTATGGACTGGATTATGGACTCAATTTAGGACTTGGTTGGACACTAAATAGTGTTCTAGAGCTGCTGTTTAAAGAAGACTTTGAATGCCCAATGAGTAGATTATCCTAACAGTAAAAAACAGATATGTTTGCAGCTATTAGCAAGACTGGCTGGTTGGTTTAAGCCATCACTCTGTTCTTACAGCCTTCCAGCCCAGCCTGTTGGCAAGGAGTTGCATACCTAACGTAAGCTTTAGACAACTAGCTGAAATTTCTTGCCTGTCTGTTACAAGGCTTGCTTCTGCTCCTCTGCCGCGGGTCCAGTGGCTCAGTAGTAAGAGCATCTTGCCTGAGCAGATATGCTCACTATACACCACCTCAGCCTCTAGTCTTCCAAGCCCACTCTTCGCAAGGGTATGGCTTGCGAGACTACTTGGCCTCCTATCTCCCGATGCATTGTCTAGGCCTTAACGCTGCCATATATGCTGGACTCTGGACTGGACTATGGACTGGATTATGGACTCGATTTTGGACTTGATTTTGGACTGAACAGCATTATGTATGAACTAACCTCATGTTTCGGAACTTTCCAGGCCTTTCCACCGTCCAGTTTTTGATTGCTTCCAGTCGTGTGCCAAAGGTTAGATTCTTATACATTTTAAGGAGTCCAGGTTTTGTACCTACCCCCTGTGATCCTAGTTGTCTCATATGGTACAACTAGGTTGCTAAGCAACAGTCCAGCCCGTTCACATAGCAGAAGCCTCACACCAGACTAATCAGATCAATTATGATACAAGCCAGCTGTACCATGGCTTCTTAATGGGTATGGGTTGTAACCATCCTCGGGTTATTGACGTCCTTCCTCGGGCTTCGCCCTCGGAAGCACATCATTAACCCTCAGATGGTACAATCCCCATACCCCCATTAAGAAGCCATGGTACAACTATAACTTGTTAGCAAAAGTACAGCTATTCTTTGTGCTGGCATTAGTAGGAACAGTGGCAGAAGAAGGGGAAGGTTCTCCATAATTGAAGTGTACTAGCACTGGGTGAGATCCTCTAGCATCTTGAACAGGATGTGGGCTGTTGCAGAGTGGGGACATTTGCTGCAGAGTTTTGGTGCCTGAATTTGAAGGTTTGGGGGAGTTGAGAGGCAATCTATACCAGTCTGGAAGAAGAACAACAGTTGGCCAGCAGATTTTCTAGCTAGACGGTAGCTCCATGTATGTGAATGAGGGAAGAGAATGTATTTGAATTTAAACTTAACCAGTGAAAAAATAATAGGGAATTGTTCCAGTTATACAGTAAATTTGTGGAAATTTTTATGCTACTTTCCAATTCAATGCTAGGGTCGACAAAATACAGAATTTCTGGCTTGCCATCAAATCCATATATTATAACAAAGTACCGGTATACATATACTAACTACTCACATTCTCCCATTGCTTAGGGGACTGTGATCGATTCTCATACTGGAGGAAGCACAGAGGATTGAACTGTAGTCTAGAGTACACATCTGGCACATAATGACTATCCACCACAATTGCAGCTCCCCTACTGTAGCAGAGGAAGTTAACAGAGGAAATAAAATGAATAAACTCAAGTAGATACAAAATTTTGTACACATAAAATATTTTTGACCAATCTGAGGCCATATTACTTCCCTGGAGAGGGCATTGCTGCATCTATTTATTGTACATATATATATATCTAAATATGATCACTATCTATGCATATTAGGTAACAACAGAATGACAAGGCTATGTAAGCCGTATGACTCCTGAGAAAAGTCACTCGTACTATGTGGTGGCTATTTACTACACACATAGTTCATTACTCACACTCCTGTGTTCCCAACAAAGGTCAGGTTAGCTCCTTGAAAGAGTTTCAGGTATAAAATATTTTTTGACCAATCTGAGGCCATATTACTTCCCTGGAGAGGGCATTGCTGCATCTATTTATTGTACATATATATATATCTAAATATGATCACTATCTATGCATATTAGGTAACAACAGAATGACAAGGCTATGTAAGCCGTATGACTCCTGAGAAAAGTCACTCGTACTATGTGGTAGCTATTTACTATACACACATAGTTCATTACTCACACTCCTGTGTTCCCAACAAAGGTCAGGTTAGCTCCTTGAAAGAGTTTCAGGTACGCTGTAGACTCAAGATACAATGCTCCTCCTCCTACTCCTGTTCCATCGTTGTCTATAAACTCCATAGTTCCATGCACCTCAATACGGGAGGCCAGTGACTTACATGATTTGAAATGCAAAGAAAAAAAAAGAAACTCAACAGCTGTACAAATCAAGGATCATACACATGGGATACTGATACTTAATTTATTGTATATATATATCACCTACCATAAAAGAACGTCCTCTGTTTGCCTTAAATGTGTTGAATCCACTGAAGCTGAGAGGAACATATGCTGTACTTACTGCTCCACCCATTTCTCCATCATTGCTGATAAACTTACTGAAAGAGGGTGTAATAAAATGATCAACTGTGTTTGACATACTTCACACTGTAAACTGGTAGAAAAAAGGCATGCATTGAGTTATTTCATATTTACACAGACTACCGTATAGCAGGAAACTTTCGAGGGAGAAAACTTTCGCGAATTTCGCGGTTTTGTGGCTATTCGCGAAAGTTTTCTCCGCAAAATTTGGGGGCGTGGCGTCCTTGGTACGGGAGAAACTTTTCTCCGCGAAAATCTATTTTTCGCCATTTTGCGAAAGTTTTCTCCCTCGAAAGTTTCCCGCTATACGGTAGTCTATGAGAGATAGGTAACTCTGGATTACATAATATATGTCAAAATTGCACCTCACAATCACCTACTTTGATTGTGGATAGCATAAACAGATTAATATTGGGCATGGATAGGGTTGAATCCCCAATCTGAGACTAAGGCCTTAGCGATTCCTAAAGATCAATTCTTACTATAGGGCTTCTCCCATTTTCCCATGCAAAGTACATAGCTTCTGATACCAGTTCAAACTACTTTGGTACTCATCATCCAGAAGTAAATCCTCCCCATCCCCCACCCTCCCCTGGGCCTTTAAAAAATGATCCTGCTTGACAATCAAACCGCATGGATGTATATAGTTCCAATGGCTCAATGGTAAGAGCATTTGACTGTGGCATTCAAAAGACCTAGGTTTAAGATAAGGCTGGATCTCAATCCTCCTTCCTCTCCATTAATTACTCTGTAAAAAAGCACTATATTATGTGAAGGGTTTATTGAGGGCCAAAAACACACTGCCAAGATGCTCACAGGGCAAGACAGAAATGGTTTACTTATATAGCTAAGTACTTAACAGTTTACATAACTGTAAAGTGAACTAGTCACATGGCAATTTTGCCATCTAGCACTACTTTCATAATTGGCCTGTGGTTGAACAAGACCTTTATTTATGGTACCAATCCATGCCACCTCATTACCCTTTCTTAGTCACTGCCTTCAAATAGTAAATTATGACATGTGATACCTAGTTGCCATGCGGCTGATACAAATGTCAATGTTGGTTCATTGTGTATGTGATGTTGCTTACCAGCTTTCTATCTCAAAGGCTTGGGTGTTTTCTACATTTTGAAACACATGTATGAGGTCAGATGTGAATCCAATGGCAGCCCCTGAAACTTCTGCAGTGTTTCCAGTGAAGGTACAGTTGTCAAAGTGAGCAAAGTTACTCAGATGACCATCTGGTCCCAGTTCTGCGCAGGAAAAGAAAAGCAATCACAGATCTGGCAGCATAATGCTGATACAAGCTAGCTATCATTCAGGAGGTTATAAACCACCATGGCAAGAAGTCTCCTTGTATGAGTTTGTCATGTGTGTACACAGAGTTCAGTTACCACTACATACCATGCAGTATATGGATTCTGAAGCCTGCGGTGAGCTTCATAATTATACTGCTTCCTTACAAGGCAAGGCTCCAAAGTTGATAACAGTAAGTTGGATGCTTCTTTGCACTGCTTCTTTGTACTGCTTCAGGGCACTCATAATGTCATGCAGCTACTTACCAGCTGGAAACAATCCTGTTCCACCTCCGAATCCTGCTTGATTCTCAATAAATTCAGAATTGTACACAAACAGTGAGCTAACGTTCTCTATTGGATTCGACCCAGCAAAAAAACCAACTGCCAATCCAGCAGCAGATGAACACTTGTTTCGCACAAGCTGTATCCTGTTCAACACCACTCTGTGGTCTAATTCTCCGTCAAATCCAACATACAATCCCCCGCCAAATGTCCGAGCAAAGTTTTCTTCAAACAAACAGTTCTCTAGTGTTACATTTGAGGGAAAGGATGGGTTTACAAGTATAGCACATCCTCCTCCCCTTCCTGTAAAAGCAAATTGTTGCAATAACTGAGTTGTGCTCTGTTGAATATTTGCCAGGGGATCGCTAGTATTGTTGCGAAAGGTGCACCTTTCCACTCTGAGTTGTGGTCGTGATGAAAGCATTCCTTCTTGATGATAACCAACAGAGAGCCCTCCAGCATGTCCCCTGTACTGCTCAGACTTGATCACTGACACTGGTCCATTGTGTTCAAAGGTACAGTCGGTGATCAGGACTGTTTGACAGTTGTAAATGTCAAGTGCACCTTGGGTGAAATATCTGCAAGCACAAAAGAAAGATCCTGGTCACTTGCTACATAAACAGTGCATTATGTTGACTACTGCTTACATCCACTGTAGTATATATATGATACGTATTCACGCCATTAAGACCTATTTTTACTGTATAGATGCAAATATACCTGAAAGAACAATTTTCTACAGCCACATGTGTCATATTCTGGAAGGCAATAATCCCCGGGCTTGTGTGAAAGTCGATTCCACTGATTCTACTGTAATCACTGTCAGCAAATGTGAGCATGTAGTACGGATCCAAGGTGTTTGTGGGATACAATGTGTCACTCAGGCTGAATGTTACTGTAACATTCTGTGTTCCATGAAGCACCACATTTTGTTGAATGGTGATGAATTCTGTAATCCAGTACGTGCCTGAATACACAACAACTTCAATGCACTCTCCATTCAAAAAAGATATTTGGTTTCCAGAAAAGCGTATTAGTACATCTTGCAGGTCATTGCATGTTTTGTTCACCAAGCTGTGAGCGGTGATGGTACTGCAATCCATTCCTGTTTCCCTGTTCACTTCAATCACATTCTTACAGTGTCTGTCCAAAGCCGCCACACTTGCCACACTAAGGGAGCACAAAATGAATAAGATACACCAGCGTGAAGGTGGATGTGGGGATGCTCCTTCCTTGTAGTTGGTCATGCTCTACAAAAAGAAATAAATTGTATTCATCTGTCAGTTTTTAAACATGCGGTTTTAGATCACTGGAATTTTGCCAAGGCATGCTGTGGCACAGACTAAATTTATCCAAAACCGGTTGAAGGGCTTTGTTTATCTGCTTGTGGTTCATGTATACAACCCATGCAGGACACCTGTTGTACAGACTTGTCCCCATTACACACATGGGAGTATATAAAACTTGGCACAAGTACACAAAACCCATAATGAGCATGCTTTGCAGCCTTAAGTGATATACATAGGATTGGTACACAAGCAGAATGCATAAAATATCTATGTACATAGAGAAACAAACAAATGCTTAGAGTATACAAACAATGTTGTAGCAGATAACCATTTTCTATTTGTCAGGTGACTTCTCCTCTACTGATCTTCAGCAAGACACCCAATACTTGTTAATGTGAAATCAATACCCCTTTGTCTGCTCAAGTTACAGTGATGTAGGTTACCAATAATGTTCATTTTGTAATTGCATGTTTGTGCCTGACAATGGAATTCTGGCTATGTTCATGGTTGAACTCAGGTACAAGAGTATTCATGTCTTGTACATGAGTATTCACCTTATGGATCATTGAGCATGCACACAAGGGCTTTAACCATAGCAAATGATGGCCTTAACACCTCCCCCCCCCCCCCCCCCCCACTCTTTTGGTGGCCTGGCTTACTGAATAATAAACACAAACAAATCATTAGTGGTTATTGAGCTTGAACTCATGCTTTACAAAGCACGTGCAGTGGTATGATAGACATACTTTCAATATTTCAAGCCATCACGGCCATTTATTATGCAACTGGCTAACCTGGTTCACCAACGACAAGTTCCATACCACTGCACGTGCTTTGTAAAGCATGAGCTCGTCGTACCTATACAGCTATGGTTCCAACCATATCATCAAAAACACATTTCATACAGCTCAGTATTAAATAGTATGGTTGACTAACAAGCGGCGTAAAAGTTAAAGAGAAACACAAATAACAGCCACTTGAACTAGACTGCGTATCGGAAGGCATGAAATGAAACACTGCGATCTCGCATTAACTAGAAGTGTCCGATAAAGCACTTACCCTGTGCGCTTTCTTCTTGAACACTGACCGCTCCACGGTAGTATTTAGTCGACGTTGGAATGCCCCTTCAGATACTTATATTGGCCGCAATTGCTGATGTAAGTTCGTAGGCGGAGTACAGATGCGGGGTCGAATGACTTATATGGAAAGTTCTCCGTTCCGCCGGAGTTACGTCACTATAGCTCTTGTATGTGCTCTTGTGTACTATGAATGAGCTATACACTATACACACAAGGAAACTGAATGATGGGTAACAGCCAAGTTAGTAACCCTTTGTGGTGATAAGCTTGGACCCAAACTGTATTGTGAGCACTGTTCCATACTGAAGTTTGTTGCATGAGTTAATGAAAGCTGTAATCATGTACATTCACACGCATCGTAATAAACAGCCATGCAAGGGGGTGGCTTGAAAAGTGAGCTATTAGTGCTTTCAGGTCTGTATAGACTGCAAAAACAAAGTTGTTATTTTAGCAAAGTATTTGGTGATTACAAATGTGACTAGCCTTAATTACTACACAAACTTTATGAATGCAGTGCTGGAAAGGAATCCGTGCAGTGAGAACTCCAGCAGACTGCATGATGGACAAATGATACAGACTACAATCATGTAGTTGCTGATTGGAGTTCTCAGTGTATGTACAATGCACATATACTATAGTGGGTGGGTGGATCAAAGGCACTGCATGGGGGCATTTATGGCATATACACCCCTGAGTCAGCTATATACTCCCTGCAGTTGTGACCTCATCAGGGAGTATGTTGCTGAGTCAGGGCTGTGTATATGGCAATTAGTGCATGGTTGAGTGGGTGTATATAGCAGCACGGTTAATTTTGCTTTGAAGATCACAACTGCAGCACAGAGAAACAAAAAAATTGTTTTCGCAATTGGTAGGCCAATTCTCCCTGGTCCTCACTAAGAAAGCTACTGCCAGCACTATAGAGCCCTAGCTGTACTGTCTCAGTGCTAGCACAACAGTCAAAGCGTCACATGAATTTTTGAGTTTATTCGTGCAGTGACGCAGAGCTTACATGTAGTTGGTACAAAGTGAAAGAATAATACTACTGGTACTACTGGAAGATTGCCCATTTCTTGGAGCCTCAAGTGTGTGATTGTAGTATATGTACCATGCCTAAATATCACACTGGTACTTGGAGATAAATACCTTAATTGCCATAACTTGGATGCTTTTCATGCAAAGATAGTTGGAGTGTAAGTGCACTGTAAGGTTTGTTTGGTCAACATGCAGCCAAGCAGTCAAGTGATTTATGGCATGCACACTGCATAGGGTTCCACAATTAACCTCCATCCCTTTCGAAATTACCCACAGTTACTGTGACCTCTCATAATAATTATTGTGCTAAAGATTACACAGTACAACTATTACACATGCCTAGATACACATAACAGTTTGATTATATCCACCCAGTTTTATATACAATGGTTTGTTAGAAGGAATCTGATGTAACAGCAACACTGTTGTCAAGACCAGAGTTGTCAGGATTCTCTTCTTCCTCCAGTGCTTCCAGGTCAAGGTCTGTGGTGGTTGGTGCTCGCTGGATTCGTCCAACATCATCTTGCTGGGGTTTTGTAACTGTGCGGCTCCGGTGTTTCTTTAGGACATAGTGCCTGTTAAGGGGCAATGATGTATTGATACTTTGGAATTGACAGTGAAAGAAAATTTATATGAGAATTGAAGACATAAACATGTATGTCTATCATTATAATTATCATTGGCTTGCCAATAAGTTCTATAGCAGCCTTCCTATAGCCTGAGGGGCTCACATGACAAAAGTATATCTATATCACTGCAAAAACAAAGTTGTTATGCAAGCAAAGTATTTGGTTATTACAATTACGTGACTATCCGAAAATTTTATGAATGCAAGGGTGGAAAGGAGCTGACACTTGAGTAATTTTTACTAGTCTCCCACAAAATGATTTACAAGCACCACATTCTTTGAATTAGCGTAGGAAGGACAGTCACGCAATTGTAGTAACCAAATAATTTGCTAAAGTTACAATTTTGTTTTATAGTGTGTACTTGCCTGTGAAACCCCCAAAAAGTGATTTCACTATGGAACAACCGAAGTTTGAAATGAATGCCACTTACACGGGATCCATTTAGATCTTGAACTAAAGAAATATTGTATCAATATGAGAGATGATTTTATACTAGATATACAACACTTATTGCACTTACCTTACACTAAATGTCACCCAAGTGGCCCCTGCTACCAGAAACACAATGAGTGGGAAGTAGTACAATGGGAAGAGCAACCAACTGAATCTTGTGATTCCTTCCACTTCTCTCCTGCATGTGCCCACTGTGGTCATGTTTGAGGTTTGTAGTGGCAGCACTTGTAGCTCGTCTGAAATCTGCGCTGTGTTTCTCATCAGCAGCAGCACAAGGACACCCAGGGAGAGGAGAGACTCAAGAATATTACAATACATGTTCTCATATGGTTGCAGGAACCCAAACACAGCCATTATCACCAAGAGGATAAATATCGCCGGATACTGGAGAGAGAAAATCATCCAAATTTTTAAATAAAATTGTAGTAAAAGGTAAGAGACACACTACCAAGCTAGTATACACAGAGTTGATAGTGATGATTATTAAAGCTGTATGTGACATGTAACGATAAATAATTACTCACCTCATTTCTAGGAAATGGCACAATAACCAGCAGCAGTAGCATTCTTCTTCCTAGTTCCACTGTGGCCCACCATCTGTACTGTTCCTTAAACCCTTTCTGCACAACCTCTGCAATGTGCCTCAGCCAACTAGGGTTCTGTATAAAGTCATGGCAGATTGGGTGTAAACTATGAGTGTTGATGATTCACAAATTGATGTCAGTGAGCCCACCTGTAGCCACCCCATTGAGTAGATGAGGGTGACAGGAATGATGGACAGACAGAAGGTCAGTACAATGATAGCAAGGAGCCCAAGGGGAGCATGGCCGCCAGTGAAGCAGCTGATATTGCCATTGATGTACCAGCGCTATGCATGATGTTGTTGTATTTGCACAGGGGGAGAATGTATAACTAAAGCAGGTATACACAGGTTTTGACTTATTGTAGGTGTGTTTTACAAATGTCATCTTTGAGGCATAGCTAGTACAATGATGAATGTCTTCCTTAAGAGTCCTATGTGAAAAATGCACTAAAAACCAGATCCTGTTTGCTATCGCTGCAGCAACAACTGCATAAAAGTTTATGACTGCATCAAATCAAGTGCACAATCATGACTCACAGGCACATAGTCCCCTGATCTTCCAGGTAGGATTGGACAGTTGAGTATGGACATGGATGTATGTACCGCATGAGTGTACATGAGCATCACTATCCACCACAAACCATACCATGGATCACGAGGCTTCTTGTAGATATACCTGTAAGAAATGTTCAGGGTCAAGAGTAGCAAATACTGCAGACCTGTATAATACAAAATTAACTAACTTCTAAGTCTAGTGCCACATACCTTATCACCAGCACAGTGGAGCAGGTGACCAGTGCCACACTGAGGGGCAGGTACCTCAGGAGGTAGGAGATGGGGGCACTCATTCCGTGGTAGAGACAGAAGTCATAGATGTAATAGAAACTGAGACCACTGCTCATGTAGTAGGCCTATAAGAGAACGATGTTTAAAGATGGATTACAAGAGCATGTGATTGGCTAAGTGTACTTTGAGGGAAATCAGTTCAGTAAAAGTGGGTAAATAACAACTCACACAGGGATGGACCTTCTCAAATGTGAGTGGGAATTGCTCTGAGAGATATGGAATATCCTAAAGAATGACACCATAGAACAGACTCATTACTATCATACATTGAAAAACAAATTGCTTATCAGAGAGCCGGCTCACCTGTAAGTAGAACAAACATGGGTATAGCCAAGTAGGAAACACTTTTACCAGCAACATCAAGCCAGTCAGTACCAGAGCATCTATGAGAACTGTAAGGCAAAGGTTATTATTTAGCCATGAAACATCTATGCTGTATCTTCGGTGACTGCAAGTTCAGCCATGAAACATCTGTGCTGCATGCTATTTTAATTCTGTGACTCACTTAGCACAGCAATAAGTAACCCTGACGCATCATGACATGTGACACACTTGTTCAGCAACACACTCACTCCATAACCATTCCTACAGTCTCCACACAGTACACCTGCAGAATCATATTGTAGTGATGATGTGACAGCAGTAACATTCAGCAATCAAGAACAGATGTTTGTTCAGCTCTTAGGTTGTGTGACGACTGGCCACACATATACGTACACATGCAGCCACCTATATAGTCAGTCACATAAAAATGAAGACTAATGATTTGTAAGTATATATGTAGTTAGCAACCACTGCATGCAACATACATTTTCCCAAGCTCACCTTTCCTGTCACAGTTACACTGGCTGTCACTGTCCAGGCTATCAAAGGTGAACCTGCATGTTGCAGTTCTTCCCTGGACCCCAAGTGCACACTGACAGTACTGGGGTGGACACGGGTAGGTAACAAGCTGTTGGGACATGTTCTGTGCGCCCCACAAACCTTCCTGAGTAAATGAAAGGAATGTATCTATACATGTGTAGCTACCAAACAGAGGTATATAACTCACTTTGAGGATTATACTGCGTCCATTGCATTCTAGGATGCTGTGGTCATTGTTGTCACACTCACAGGTGGTATATTTGGTGCCTTGCAGTGGTGCAGCAGACAGTACATAGCCAGGAGGACAGCTAGTAGATACCACAGTAAAGTAGTCCCGGCTTGACTCCTATTAGAGTAAATTTTGCATTCATGCAGCCAGCAGGAAAAATTACATTGTATTAATGCCATTCACAGGTCTCCACCCAGTCTCCCAGTATGGAAAACCTGGGTGGGAGCTGTGAATAAGGCTGACATTTTGCTCATTACAGAGGCTATACAGAGACTACTTAATTTCATTTCCATAACAAATTCATGTGGTAATGCCTGAACAATCAACGAACCACCTCTCCCTGAGTAGAAAATATGGAAGGCCTAGATGTTATGCAAAGTCACCCACTGTGCAGGATGCATTTCGGCCAATACCAGGCCTCATCAGCTGCACTGGGGTGACTGGGAGATGGGGACTGCCATCTCATACACAAAATGCAGTCAGGTGGCTGGCCTTATCCATTTGACACACGCACCTCTACAAGCAGTGATTCCACAAACATCTCTTCCGCTTCTCTTGAATACTCAGCAAGTGTGTAGAATGAGGCATTGAGACTGAAGTCCTTGATTTGGTGATGGGTAAATACTGATGGGTTGAATCTGTGGTGTGCTTCTTCCTGGATTATGAACAGGATATATACACACATCAGTATACTCTTAATGTTGAACTTTCTCTTGAAGACACATACTCACATCCACTTCTTCCAGTCTGAATATTGTAGCAGTGGGCCTGTCCAGTTCATCAAATGCCTTCACTCCTAATTGAAACTGTTCCCCAGGATAGGCTGATAGCTGAAGGAGGGTATATATACGTATGCCTGAAATATTATAATTTTATGGGAGCATATAGCAAGTGCTCTTGGCTTACAATATCAGTGGTAACATTGATCCTCTGTGCAGGAGTCTGTATGTACCACTCTGGGTTGAAGGCATCTGGTTCATGAGCTGTGTTCTCATTGTCATCACTGTAAGTATAATTTCAGATCAGTAAATGCATAGCTTATAAAGCATCTTCATGCAGTTCTGATTTCCTAGAAGAGGCTGTATAAAGTCTATGATTTAAATTATTACTTGAAATGAACAACCCCCCATCGGAACACTCTTGCTGGATCAAAATGGGGGTTTCCAAACTGTAACCAGGAGCAGAGGTCCAGACCTGTCATGAACACTGCTGATGCAATGAGAGCCTTGTTTGCAGAGAATGTGAAGGACACCTGAGGCATAGAGATGTTGAGTTAGTGTACCATGAGCTGGTAAACATACCATGCTGTACTACTCTACTTCCTCCCCCATGGTTGATTAGTTAGTGTACCATGAGCTGGTAAACATACCATACCATTGATTCATTGCATGCTTGTTATACTCACATTTTCCCAATGTTCAGGGGACTGTGATGTATTCTCATAGAGGAGGAAGCACAGCGGGTTGAAGAACAGTTGTGAGTACACATCTGACACATGAAATGTGTCCACTACGATAGAGGCACCTCTTCTGTACAATTCCAGAAGCACAGAAAAGTTTGCACAGAAAGTGAGCATGAAAAGTCACACTACTAGCTGATTTGTTTGACAGAAGTTTACCGAATTCAAAGTGAGTATACTCAGTGCAAGGACCATGTACATATGCTCCAGTGCCTTCCCCTTAAATGGTATACTAGCAATGTTCTACATAGAGTGACAGCACTAAGTGGGTGTGGCAATGAGGACATTATCATGTGGCAAGTACATGAATTGCTGTTTGTCAGAATTTTAAGCTATGCATTTATTGTGTGAGAGTTACTCTAATATTTTATTTATATAGTTCTTCACTTACACTCCTGTGTTTCCCCTAAAGATCAGGTTAGCTCCGTTAAAGAGCCGCAACTGTGCCATGGATGTGAGGTATAATGCTCCACTTCCTATACCTGACCCAATGTTGGATATAAAATGGATACTTCCATGCACCTCAATCATGGTAGCCTGGGCCTATATAGCACAAGGTGAAAACGAGAGCATGCAAATTCAATGTCTATAGCTACTAGTGTTATTTAGTGTAAACAGAGTAAGAAAAATACTGTATCTCACAATAATCTCAAACCTCTGTACACATTCAAGTTACTAAGTTCCTCACCACAAAAGAGCGGCCCTTGTTTGCCCTGAAAGTGGTGTTTCCTCTGAAGCTCAGGGGTATGTATGCTGAATTCACTGTTCCACCACTTCCATCATTGCTGTTGAAAGTACTGCAGTGCAGAATGCATTGTAAAAGAATATTTTCAGGCCATTTAATTACCATGTTATGCAAAAACCTCCTTTGCAAGTTTTACACATTGCAAATCTGCAAAAAGTGACTCTTGGCTGTGTGTGGTGATTTGACGCTGAAAATAAGGATCAATCGAAAATGATGTGTTCTAATTAGTGCAAAAAACACTCACCAGCTTTCAATCTCAAAGGGTTTGATGTTTTCCATACTTTGAAATGCAAGGGAAGATGTGAATCCAATGGCAGCACCAAACTCTTCTGCAGTGTTTCCAGTGAAGGTGCAGTTCTCAAAGTGAGCAAAGTGGCTCAGATGACCATCTGAACTAAGAGGACCTGCACAGTAGCCCAGGGTCAGTAACTCAGTGACCACAATACAAAGATAACCTAGCTATGGCTGACATATATATAAAGGAGAACTGAGGTCAAAAGCACAGTTCTAAATCAGCAAAAAAATTCACCATGACGGTTACAGGACAATCCTACATGTGCTTCAAGCTCTTAAGTAAGCATATGCATATGTGTGAGTGTGCTACTTCTTATTTCAGCCAAGAGTGCTTGTTTGTACACTGTTGTGTCTCTAACTCAATGTCCTATACACACACACTGGGTCAAATTCACATAGGTTCTGACTGCATGTGGCACATGCTCCAATGCTTATGCAGTTTATAGAGCTCTATCCTTCAGCTACATGTAAATGTAAGACACGTAACCTACCAGCTGTGATTAGGTACATTCCAGCTCCAAACTCTGCTCCATTCTCAACAAACTCTGAGTTGAACACAAACAGGGAGCTGACTGAATCGAATTTAAAAGCTGATCCAGGCCCATAACCAACTACCAATCCGCCGCCAGTTGGAGATGAATTTTTTGCAAGCCTAACCCTGTTCAAGACTAATAAATGATCTAACTGTCCATCGAATGTAATATACAAGCCTCCTCCATAAGAATGTGCAAAGTTTTCTTCAAACACACAGTCTTCCAGTGTTCCATTCAAGGGTGAGAATGAGGTTATGATAATAGAACATCCACCTCCTCTTCCCGTATAAACACCCTGTTGCAGTAACTGAGTTGTGCTCTGCTGAATATTTGCCAGGGGATCGCTAGTATTGTTGCGAAAGGTGCACCTTTCCACTCTGAGTTGTGGTCGTGATGAAAGCATTCCTTCTCGATGATAACCAACAGACAGCCCTCCAGCATGTCCCCTGTACCGCTCAGACTTGTTCACTGACACTGGCCCATTGTGTTCAAAGGTACAGTCGGTGATCAGGGCTGTTTGACAGTTGTAAATGTCAAGTGCACCTTGGGTGAAATATCTGCAAGCATGCACACAAGATGATCATCAATGTTTTACCTCTATGGTTTATAGAGGACAGGGCTTACGTGAACATTACCATGTAGCTTTCAAACAGGAGCTAAAGTGGAAAGCTAGTATTCTTCATTCATACCTACCAGTAATCTAGCACTGTTGTATTATAGTTGACCATCTCTCAGGAGGTGCTGTGTGAGTGGTGGTCTAGCATAATAGACTACCTTATAATGGAAAACACCACATTATGCACTCTACTGTCTGTTCTCATACCTGAAGGAGCAATTTTCTACAGTGACATTTGTGACATTCTGGAAGGCAATAATCCCCGGGCTTGTGTGAAAGTCGATTCCACTGATTCTACTGTAATCACTGTCAGCAAATGTGAGCATGTAGTACGGATCCAAGGTGTTTGTGGGATACAATGTGTCATTTAGGCTGAATGTTAATGTAACATTCTGTGTTCCATGAAGCACCACATTTTGTTGAATGGTGATGAATTCTGTAATCCAGTATTTGCCTGAATACACGACAACTTCAATGCACTCTCCAAATGAAAGGAATGTTTGATCTGAAATACGCATTAATGCATCTTGCAGGTCATTGCATGTTGTGTCCACCAAGCTGTGAGCAGTGATGGTACTGCAATCCATTCCTGTTTTCCTGTTCACTTCAATGACATTCTTGCAGTGTTTGTCTAAAGGTGCCGCAGTTGTCCCATTAAGGTAGCACAAGATGAACAGGCTACACCCCCATAAGGATGGACGTGGGGGCATCCCTTCTTTAGAATTGGTCACCATGAGTAAGGTAATCCTGTAATGTAGACAGAGAAATGGAATATGTATGTATGTGGTCATCTGCTAATTCTGCAAGTAAACTTGGAAATGCTAGCTGCTGGTACTTTTCAACTCACTTTTGGATACATACATTTTCAAGCATACATTTCAGCATGTAGGCTATTAAGTGTATATTCATGTAAGCAACTGACGCATGCATTCTTTGGTGCATGAGTTAACTCAATTACTTGAACATGACAGTGGGATATGAAATGTAATACATTTGGTGCATGTTCATGTACAACCCAGGGCACTTATACACACATGCATAGATTATACAAAACTTAATGTAGGTACACAACAAAAACAAGCAAAAGCAAGAGTGTACAAACAATATACTAATAGGTAACCATCTCCATTGGTCATTAGTCAGGTGACATATCTTCTATTGACCTACCACAACGACCTCCTTTATGATTGTACTGCACTCATTAGATTTAAGGTCTCTCAGTGGCTCATGACTTGCTATAATTATTATATTCCTAATTTAAATTAGACATTGCCACCAACACATAGCTAATTACAAAAGCTACCAAGTAAGCAAGCAGAAGAATTTTGAAATTAGCTAGAATTTACTACTGACTCAGTTTAGTAGCCATTGAGCAGGGGTGTAGATAACTTTTTAGAAGTGGGGGGGGGGGCTGAAGACCGCGCGTGAAGCGTGCGCGAATTTTTGCACTACCACGCCCACTTTTGCATGACCACACCCCCATTTTTGGGATAGCTGCACGTGCACTGTACTGTGACTGATTATCAATAATTACTATCAATAATGTCTCTAAGAAAGTGGCTTGTTCATGTGAATAGCAGAGTACATATTTTTGGACAATATACATTATAATATACATTACAATCATGGAATTTTTATATTAAAATGTTTGCCAAAAACCTGGGGGGGGGGGCTAAAGCCCCCCTAGTCCCCCCTTATCTACACCCTTGTTGAGGCTAAACCCTCCAATTGGTTGGTTGACTACAGATATAGATGTATCCAGCCACAATAAATTACACAACCAATTGGTAGTTGCCATTGCTCATATACACTGGTAGTACAACAACTGTGCATGCTAGCATGCATAATTACTCAGTTAAGTCGTGAACTGTAATCGAGACCAAGAGATTACAACTAGCTAGCCACATTAGCCATTAGTTTATGCAACTAACCTGGTTCATCAAATTCTGTGCAATAGTTAGCTCCAACCAGCTCTGTATTGGTCCAAACACGTTATGCTACAAAACTGCATTAATGCTATCTAATGAGTGCTTGTGGGTGGGTGATGCACATTTACTTTGCTAATGGCTAATGGCACACAACAATGCAAGAAACAAACTTAACAGTATTTAGAAGACAGTAAATCACATCACATCACAATAATCAAGAGTCAACTATAATAACCCACAGCAATGTCACTAACTAACTTCATTCATTCAGAACTTTTATGTTTAATACATATAATTATTCAGTTTTACAGTTTTCTGTGTTAGAAGGAATCAGATGTGAAGTGGCAAAGCTCCAGGTCCACACGGCATCCTAAATGAAATGATGGTATATGGAGGCTGTAGAGTGATGGAGACTTTGGCCCAGCTGATGAACCTGGCCATAACAGAAGACGGAAGAGTAGCTATGTGCCCTCAGAGTGGAGGAAGAGCTATGTTGTGCCATGTGTAAAGTGGAGACCCTGAAATGGCTAGGGGAATCACTCTGGGTAGCTGTGTGGCCAAAGTCTTCACAAGGATGCCAACAAGACAACTGGGTGAGTATGCGGAGGAAAAAAATACCACTAGAGGCACAAGGTGGATTTCAAGCACAGAGAAGTTGTTCAGACCAGATACTGATACTGAGGGGAGTCTGCTAACTGAGAAGAAGGAAGAGAAAAGGAATATACCTGGCCTTTCTTGATGTGAATAGCTAAAGCATATGATACTGTATGGAGGGAGGGCCTTTGGGAGAAGATGAGGATGTTATGGCGTGGAGAAGTTCATCAGAGTCTGCCAGTGCCTGTATTTAGTGTTATGTGAAGAATTTGCATGGGAGAGACAGGAGCTATGGAGGAGGAGAGGAGACATTGAGGGTTCAGACGTGTGGTTGGAGGAGTTCACGGAGGAAGATGATGTTGGGAAAATGGCAATGTTGTTGGATAGGAAGGTTGTAGGTCAGACAGGATGGTAGCAGAAAATATTGAGAATGTGGTAATGGCAAAAGTGTTGATGTAGTGGAACCAAAGGAAACAACTCATATTTTAATGGTCTCTGGACCCCCTTGAAACCCCTGAGCCCCCCACAGACTGTGACAGTCATGCAAAAACTGTCTTCATTATCATCATCATCATTATTATTATTGTAGCACTTATATTACCTGCATAATTACTGACTTATGTAGCTATATGCACATATGACCCCAATGGGCTCATGCACTGCTCGTTAAATTATTATAAGGCCAAGCAAACTTATAGACTTATACATTAGTTTCTCATCACATCGAGCTTAACCGCATCCCAGGATGCTCATAAGAGGTTAGTGCTGCAGGTTTACCTTGGCTTGAACACTTTAGAGTTCTGTGCTACATAGGTGAAAGCATATTACTTTCTCGTCACATTAACTAATACACTGCAAAACTGAACTACTTGGTTACAATGACCACAAGTGCAAGGTTACTGAAGTTTCAGGGTACATTGAACAGGTGGGTTGTAAAAGGAATTCCAAAACACAGTCATCATCCATCAACCCCCACACAATTCCATCTAGCTTCAAAGAGCTGGTACCATCCATCTGCTGGCTATTATCCGGTTCAGACCACCAACAGATGCATATATATGAACTGGCATAAGTTGGCTAGCAGACAAGCTTAGTGTTGCAGCTATCTCTTTGAAGCTTGATGGATTGTGAAGGGGTTGATGGATTTCCTTAATCATAGACTCACCTGTTTAATGAACCCTGAAACTGAAGTAACCTGCACTCATGGTCATTTAACCGAGTAGTTTTTTTGCAGTGATATATATATATATATAGCAGGCCCATGGCCAGGATTAGAAGGGGGGTTACATGGATGTCTGATGTGTATGTATGCATGCATATAAGCATGCAAGACTAGGGGGGTCTGGGGGCATGCTCCCCCAGGAAATGTTTAGAAATTAGATCCTCTGAGATTGCTTCTGAGGCCATTTTGGGACAGAAGCAGAGCCGTAGTAGCTACATTGCTCGCGGAGTATTGCATCCAATTTTTAGCTGTCCACGTATGCATTTACTAAGCCAGCTGACTTCGAATTTCCAAGACAGAAGGTACTAAGGTTGGCAGAACAGCAGGTGAGGTGACATCACTAGAAGGAAAACTGGTGAACTCTCGAGCGCCTGAAATAGCGATTTATTTACGCATGTACTTACGCGCGCGTCCTTTCATCGCAGCGGGGTAAAACGGCTTACGCGCGCGTTCCGCGCTGGTCCTCCATGAACAAACTCTCATAGCTGCAACCACACTCGTTTGTACGGCGGTGATTCTCAATAGCAGTAAGACTAGGGGACCACTTTCAAACGGTAGGGCACGGGTTCGAGCGAACCCCCTCGAACCCCCCCCCTGCCTACGGGCCTGTTATTAATAGGCCCGCATAACTTCTGGTCATAGTTCCCACGCAGAGAATTTTTCGCCAAACCATTTCATGTCCCTCATTCATCTTGCACCTCGCCTATGGAGTGTAAAAGTCAACAATATGTATCTGCTAAGCTACCTGCGATGCCTGCGACATGCATTAATCTTATTTTTGTCTGGTCGCCTGACCAGACGTTTATACACTACGACGATCTGCAAATCGGTCGCGCTGTACAGCATTTCCAACACCCCATGCAGCTGGCGTGACTGCAGCGGTGTCAGCAAAGGTACGTTATATTTTTGGAGGTCAGCAACGCATTTCGTGTTCCGAGGTCTACAACGGAATGTTGGCGCCCACATCCTGTTACAAGCTTTGTTTTAATATATACTGGAACTTATCAATACACAGCGACATATGACTGTGAAGCAACCTACAGGTGCTTGCGCGGAGTGTGTAAAACTTATTTGTTGAACCAGTGCATGAATTATGGCTGTCCTGTGGCCACAGCGAGACAACCACTGGAGCCTTTATGGCTGGATGTTGTTACTACTGATGCTGTCTATGAGACTCCAGCTCTCCCTTCAAGTGGTATGTATAAGTTATAATATACATGTGATGTTGCTAGCTAGAGGGCCAGTGAAATATCTGCCCACATACATTTTAGCTGGAAAATTTGGTGGAATTTCTACAGTATAAGCAATAACAAAGTATCTACCACTATACGTGTGATACAAATAAGCTAGTTTCTCCAGAATTGCACTAATTAGCTCTCTAATGCCCTAATTCCTACAGTAATTTGGCGTAGTTAACTATAATAATGTTTTTGGGTGATTTTAGCAGTTTTAGTTACTAGCTATAGGACCATGCAAAGTTATTTTCCTGTTTCTGGTCCTACAAGTCACTTAAAAATGACCAGGCAACTAGGCAAGTGGGGAAAGAAAATGGTGTCTCAAATCTAGTTATACAAGCACCAAAATGCATTATGGAGGGTGAAGACTGGGCACATGACTACCAAATGCAGACACCTGTGAATCCAAAACAGCCAAAAGTACAGAAGCCTGGATGGTGAAGCCCACTGAGTGCAGGTTGTGTACTGTGGTTACATGCTGAATAGATTACACATCCTGTTACAAATTGTGCTGAGAAACAGGAAATTAACTTTGTGTGGCACTCTGCCCAGCAAGATGTAACAATATAATTGGTGAATGAGCACCTTAGCATGAGGCAAGTCATTATGCAGCACTGGGATCAAATGTGTATATCCATATATCTATATATGCACATAAAATGCTTAGAAATTCACTCCTCATATTTGAGGCATGAACTCGCAAGAGGTGACTCACAGAGTGGGCACATGTATATACACCAAGGTGCACAGTTGTTTTGATGGAATTATATCAGTACACTGATGCAAATTGAGCCAAATTAACAAATTAAAGATAAACTGCTTTTCATCACTGCCAATTATGATACTAAGTACACCTGTGAACCTTTATTGATATTCACTGATGCCGGAGGTACCAGTTCAGTTGTTGGAACTACCTCATGTCATTGGAATAGCTCTGCCAGTCACCACAAGTGAATGGAATAACAAGCAGATTGAGACAGCTACAGACTGTTTCCTTGATAGGAAGCCAGATTCAAACTAGACATTGAATCAAATACTACAGCTAGCTAGGCTTCATGGATAATGTACATAGGTCCACAGCTTCCCTGATTGTCCCACAAGTAGGTTCAACAGCACCTCAAAGTAAGGGAAGTGGTATCAATCCCCATTTGTGCCTAAGTGATATCACATCCTCTTTCTGCTTCAGGGGTGTTGAGTCTACTTCCTTTCTGATTGTGGGTCAAAGAGGTTGTGGTTTGCCCCATTAACAGACTGAAACCCAGAAGTTCTTCCACTCTGGCCACAGGATATTGGTACACAATATGCTAAAGAAACATGATCTGTGTCTGCTAACAATTGTGAAACCTTTCAGAAAAGCTCTGTGGAAGAAAAGTTCAAAGGCCTTATGAAGAAAGTCTGAAATGAGTATCCTATGATCTTTTAAAGTTTCAAAGAGTTCTCACTAGTTTGTATCTGCACACAATGCACAGATCTCCCCCCAACACACACACTCTCCCCGGCCAAGCTCCACTACTTAAAAGTTAAATATCTCATCTTTCTCCTTTCCTCTGTCCATCCCTTCTCACACACACACACACACACACACAGTGTTCATCTACATGTCCCGAAACAGTCCCCGGCAATTGGAGTTCAAACCTTCGAGTGGAAAACAAGATGGCAAGAGAAGTTACCCTCGGTTGGATGGCTGATGACAAACTGGGAGCCACACTCTATGTGGTGCAGTTTAGAGAAGTCAATGTAACAGACTTTAACACATCATCTCCAGTAAGTATCTGCATGTACACATTTATGTGTATACCTAGTAAGCTTTCACTTAAACATGAAAGTTCCATCTCATCTATTACACTTGATCGCTTCTCCTCCTTCCCCCCCCCCCCCCCCCCCCCCCCATCTCCCTCCTTTATACCTCCCTCCCTGCATCAACCAGATCACTGGCACCAGTTACACTATTGACAACCTCACTCCCAACACTAACTATGAGGGTCAGGTCTGTCGTGGCAATGGCTCCGTCTCTGACCCAGATAACTGTGGCAGCTGCCTCTTCTGTTTCTCAACTATGATTGAAGGTACATATAACAGCTAACGTGATCTTAAGTCAATCAGGTACTTTTATATATGTAAATGGTTGAAAAAAGAAGAAAAAAATAGAAAATGGATTTGTATAAAAACAGAACACACTTAGATCGTGTACAATAGCCAACCATCATAGCTACCCACTCACTACTCTTACACTGTATACCGCAGGTATATGTTTTTCATGTAATTTTATGATTTTTACTATACACATTGGTTCAGTATGTCGCTTCAATAAGCCATCTGCTATCTCATTTTCAAGTGATTAAACATAATACATGCATGGGCAGTCACTTATGTGACCGGATTGGTTAAGAATCATTCCAGCAATCATGTTTTCTGACATTTCCCATCTGCATCATAAGCAAGTATATTATATATCACATTAAATGTTCACCTGCATTGCCATAGTCAATGTTTCTAGCAAGTACAGATGGACTATCATTGAGAATTCTTGCAGCAATCTTGGTAGCACTGTATGTATCCATCTCTTCACTCTTCACATACAGAGGTGGAGGTTGAATTTGCAGAGACTAGTTACACAGTGAGAGAAAGTAGTGGATCAGTGTCTGTGTGCGTCAACATTTCTGGATCCGTCTTGGAGAGAAACATCACTGTCTTACTGTCAACAATGGATGATGAGGCTACCCGTGAGTTAACCTTGTCGGAAAACTAGCATGCATGTGTACAGAAAATAGATAATGATGGCGGGGTAATCTTAGTACCACTTGAATGTATGAGATAGTAATGCTCAGTCAATGCTCGTATTAGATAGTTAATAATTATGAGTTGTTGTTTTTTCCTCTATGTAGCTCCCAATGACTATACAGCTATCACCTCCCAACCTGTGACCTTCAGCAGTGCTCCCTCTCAGATGTGCGTCTCCATCACCATCATCAATGATTTTACAATAGAACCAAATGAGCAATTCACTGTGCTCCTAGAGTCTACAGACCCTGCTGTTCAACTGATGTCAACAACTGCCACTATTACTATCCTTGATGCCTGTGAGTATGATTGATTCATCCCTGCATGCTAGTGTCAAAGAGCTGAATTAAGTTTGTTTGTTAATTATGTCAGTACCTATATGCAGCCATTGTTATTTTTAATGCTCTATAGCTCATTAATGCAGTTTAACTTAGTTACAAGCATGAACAATTAACCAGTGGACTACACCTGAAGAAAAAAGCATACTTAGATGTCAGAGTCACTCACTGTGCAGGGCACTTGTTACTGCTAATATTAAACCAGGGTCTGTTTTCCACTCTTTTGCTATGGGGGTTAAGTTTTATGTAGACTCCCTTTTCCATTTCTCACATGCAGTGCATGCATTTAGGCTCTATGTATACCCAGCATGGTTCACTAACTTCCATAGCTACATATGTCTTCTCTCTCCAGCATCCTGTGTTTCTGCTGGCTTTACTTCATGCTGCACTGGAAGTGAATGTGGAGTGGGGAGCTGCTTCTGTGACAAGGGATGTTTCGGATTAGATAACTGCTGCAGTGACATTACTCAAGTACCATGCTTCCCAGGTATGCTATTTCAGACTTTATCCGTGGATGGATGGGCTCATTGCTACTTGGTATTGCAAAACATGACCATAACCTAACCATTGTGTACTCCTAACTTGCAAGCTATATATGAGTTGAACCACATATATTTGGCAATGATTGCATACTGTTGGACATGTTCCAGTGTATTGCAGAGAAACATGTCGAATGGATGTGTACCACTTATCACAGACCAGGATTCTACGAAGTTACTGGGCAAACTACTTGCGTATCTGAGTTATTCTACAATAAACATATAGACAAACTGAATCATGTTTTCAGCTAATAGCTACTGGGATCTCAATGTCAAGTTAATAGTTAGTGCTAGTTACAGCCTCACCACCACAACCAACCTTTGCGGTATGAGACATAGGGAAAGCCCGAGAACATGGCTACACATTTGTACACTATAATGTGGAGTACATGATAATGTGAAATGTGTTTTTTTGTGTGTGTGTGTGTGTGTTTTAAACATGTTCTTTCTTTGGCAGATATCACCATTGGATTTTCAATGTCAAGCTACACAGTCAATGAGTCAGTAGGAGATGCTATGCTGACTGTCACTGCTCAGGGGGAATTCCCTTCTGCAAATCTGCAGTCACGACTCACAGTACCAGTGGAAGCATCCGTGCTTCTACGCACTAAAGACATCACTGCCGAAGGTGGGATATATCGGTGGGATACACACATTTCATTAGTGTATCAGTATTAGTAATATATAATAATTATGATGGTTCTCTACTTGAATGTTCCTCACCCTACACATACACATACCTACTCATTACACACAACACACACACACACACACACACATACACACACACACACACACACACACACACACACACACACAATGTACACAGTTCTTTCAGATTATCAGGACACAAGGCAAAACCTAACATTTACAAGTGAAGGTAGCCGCTCAGTTTCTGTTCCCATACTTGATGATAGAGTGGTGGAGAATACTGAGTCCTTCCGAGCACTACTCTCCTCTTCTGATAGCTTTGTGCAGATTGGACTGGAGTCTACAGATGTGTTCATTCAGGATAATGACGGTAATTAGTGAGAGGCGTTTCGGATGAAGCTTTAGTGAATTGATATGCATTGGTTGAATACATATTAATACTCCATGATAGCATTGTGTGTGTCCTTTACTCCATAGCTACAGAGGTGGAGGTTGAATTTGCAGAGGCTAGTTACACAGTGAGAGAAAGTAGTGGATCAGTGTCTGTGTGCATCAACATTTCTGGAGCCGTCTTGGAGAGAAACGCCACTGTCTTACTGTCAACAATGGATGATGAGGCTACCCGTGAGTTAATTAACCTATGCAGAGATTGATAATGATGTACTGCATGGACAAGTGTAGTACCACATGTATGTAGTTATGAGGTTTCTTTCTTATTACACTTTGTAGCTCCCAATGACTACACAGCTATCAACTCCCAACCTGTGACCTTCAGCAGTGCTCCCTCTCAGATGTGCGTCTCCATCACCATCATCAATGATTTTACAATAGAACCAAATGAACGATTCACTGTGATGCTAGAGTCTACTGATCCTGCTGTTCAACTGATGTCAACAACTGCCACTATTACCATTCTTGATGCCTGTGAGTATGATTGATTCACTGGCTAGAATCAAAAATAGCATTATAAGACATGATAGGTACTTATGTGCAGCCAATGTCTATCATATATATACCATTTTAACACTGCTGCAGCTCACCACTGTAGAATCATGCAGTGGTTGCAAGCGTGTTAGTTAGTGGCATTAAATTAAATTTCTTGTTATGATTTTACGAGAAGCCACAAAATGAGGTTTCTTATTTGTGACCTAGCTGATTCCACTCCTCAGCCAAGACTTAAGATCCAATGTTAAAGATGTCTGACTAGATTTTCTGTAGGCTTCCTTTCCTTCCTCCTTCCTCGCAGACCATATACAATTCGTGTGTTTCACTAACTTTTCATGTTACCTTTTCTCTCTAGCATCCTGTGTTTCTGCTGGCTTTACTTCATGCTGCACTGGAAGTGAATGTGGAGTGGGGAACTGCTTCTGTGACAAGGGATGTTTCGGATTAGATAACTGCTGCAGTGACATTACTCAAGTACCATGCTTCCCAGGTATGAAGCTTAGCCCTAAGTGGGCAGATGGACTTACTTACACGCTTCTGCCTTGTGTATTTATGCCGACTGTGACAAGCTGCATGAATTTGGCAAGATGGCAGACTATTGGACAATAATAATATGAAGGGCTGAGAACCAGACTGGGCCAACTCACAAAGCATTAGGTTTGAAAGAATGCTTTAAAATTCTCTTCATAAGCAGGTAGCTATGTTACTGGATATTTATAGGTTAACTTTAATTACAAGGCACCTACCTATGTTACTGAATATTCACCAGGCATTTATTTATGTTCCACATGAGATAGCGTAGAGGTTGATACCAGATGGGTATGTGCAATCACAAACCACTGGAGCACTAGGGCTCCACATTCATGTCATGGACATGCAGTGAACTGTAGCTTGAGATCCAGAATAAGAGATGCATAGATAGCATCTGTAGGATGACATACCTGCCCTGTTCATACATGAGTTGTAACCAGTAAGAACAGTTTTCTTATACTGCAGCACAACGGATGCAAGTCTAAGTGTTCATATTGAGACTGTAACGGGTAGCTGCGGTATGTGTAATGCATCTCATAACAAGTTAACTCTGGAACAGGAATGCCTTCTGTAGTTTGTACTGAAAGGTGTAAAGAACGAGGACCATGTAATACAAGAATTGATGTTACAACCAAGGATGCAGGAAAAGGATAGCCTCATTCCCAGGCTCACCCGGTCTGGAACATGAACATTAAAATTGTGGTAGAGTCTGGGAACAAGCTTTGTCAAATTGCCAGACCAAAGAAGGCAGATTGTCATAAGTGCTATGATCCACTTATTACACCCACCATCTCTCTTTGGCAGATATCACCATTGGATTTTCAATGTCAAGCTACACAGTCAATGAGTCAGTAGGAGACGCTATGCTGACTGTCACTGCTCAGGGGGAATTCCCTTCTGCGAATCTGCAGTCACGACTCACAGTACCAGTGGAAGCATCTGTACTTCTACGCACTAAAGACATCACTGCCGAAGGTGGGATATATCGGTGGGATACACACATTTTGTTAGTGTATCAGTATTAGTAATTTGTATGGTTCTCTACTTGAATGTTCCCTCACTCTACACACACACAAACCTACTCATATTACACAAAACACACTTCCATACACACACACATGTACAGTTCTTTCGGATTATCAGGACACAAGGCAAAACCTAACATTTACAAATGAAGGCAGCCGCTCAGTTTCTATTCCCATACTCAATGATAGAGTGGTGGAGGATACGGAGTCCTTCCAAGCACTACTCTCCTCTTCTGATAACTTTGTGCGGATTGGACTGGAGTCTACAGATGTGCTGATTCAGGATAATGACGGTAATTAGTCAGAGGCGTTTCAGGATGAAGCTTTAGTGAATTGATATGCATTGGTTGAATACATATTAATATTACATCATATTATACAAATGTTAACTGAGTCTCTAAATGTCAGAACAATCTGGGTACTCTTGACTCCGGACTAATTTTTCGCGTGTGTCCTATGGCCTCATTGGATCTGGACACATTCACTAGGAATTATAAGGCGTATTGGCATGTTGTTTCACCAATTGTTCAGGGAAGCAAATTGCTTATACATCTTCACTGATAGCCAGTTTGCAGCAGATTTGTATCAGTAACTCATAACATGATAAGTTTGGAATTTAGACCTACAACTACTGAATGCCATATGCCAATTGGCCCCAGTTATCCTAGTGAAGTGTCCAGACCCTAATTTGGACAGGGCTATACAAGAAAATTGGTCTCAGATGAGACTACATACTCCATGATAGTATTGTGTGTGTCCTTTTACTCCTCACATAGCTACAGAGGTGGAGGTTGAATTTGCAGAGCCTAGTTACACAGTGAGAGAAAGTAATGGATCAGTGTCTGTGTGCATCAACATATCTGGAGCTGTCTTGGAGAGAAACATCACTGTCTTACTGTCAACAATGGATGATGAGGCTACCCGTGAGTCACCCTATGCAGAGATTGATAATGATGTACTGCATGGGCAAGCGTAGTACCACATGTATGTAGTAGAGTAACATTGTACTTGCTGTTATGAGGTTTCTTTCTTATTACACTCTGTAGCTCCCAATGACTACACAGCTATCAACTCCCAACCTGTGACCTTCAGCAGTGCTCCCTCTCAGATGTGCGTCTCCGTCACCATCATCGATGATCTTACAATAGAACCAAATGAGCAATTCACTGTGATGCTAGAGTCTACTGACCCTGCTGTTCAACTGACATCACCAACTGCCACTATTACTATCCTTGATTCCTGTGAGTATGATTGATTCATCCCTGCTAAAATCGAAAACAGCATTATAAGACATGATCGATAGCTAGGTACTTTTTGTACAGCCAATGCCTACCATTTAGCTAAACACTGCTGTAGCTCATCACTGTATACTCATGCAGTGGTTATAAGCATGTTATTGGTGTAATTATGGTTTTACCCAGAGCCACAAAATTAGGTTTCTTATTTGTGACCTAGCTGATTCCACTCCTATCTGGCTAGATTTTCTGCTTTCCTTCCTCACATAACATTGTGTGTTTCACTAACTTTTCATGTTGCCGTCTCTCTCCAGCATCCTGTGTTTCTGCTGGCTTTACTTCATGCTGCACTGGAAGTGAATGTGGAGTGGGGAACTGCTTCTGTGATCAGGGATGTTTCGGATTAGATGACTGCTGCAGTGACATTACTCAAGTACCATGCTTCCCAGGTACGAGCCTTAGCCCTAAGTGGGAGGATGGGCTTATTTACGCACTTGTGAGTTGTGTGTACATATGCCAACTGTGAGTCAAGCTGCATGAATTAAATAGCAAGATGGCAGATTAATTGCTGGATACATTCCACAAGAGATGGTGTAGAGGTTGATACCAGATGGATGTGTGCAATCACAAACCACTGGAGCACTAGGGCTCCACATTCATGTCATGGACATGCGGTGGACTGTACTAAGTGATGCACAGATACCATCTGTAGGTTGGCACCTGTCTGTACATGAGTTGTAATCAGTGGAAACAGCTTTCTTGCATCACAAGGAACCAGAATGCTAAGGCTGGTATTGACATTGTAACAGGTAGCTATCATGTGTGATGCAAATAATTTTGGAACACAAATGCCTGCTGAGTTTGTACTCAAAGGTTCAAACAACCGTGACTATGTAATGCAAAAAATCGACATTACACCCAAGGATGCTGGAAAACGATTTAGCTATGTCAAATTGTCAGGCCATAGAAGGAAACTAAAATCCAATCTGAGCAGATAATCATAAGTGCTATAGTCCAATTATTTTCTATTTCACCCAGCATAATTATGTTCTTTTTTTGGCAGATATCACCATTGGATTTTCAATGTCAAGCTACACAGTCAATGAGTCAGTAGGAGATGCTATGCTGACTGTCACTGCTCAGGGGGAATTCCCTTCTGCAAATCTGCAGTCACGACTCACAGTACCAGTAGAAGCATCTGTACTTCTACGCACTAAAGACATCACTGCCGATGGTGGGATAGGTTGCTAATACTTATACAATTACAAAAGCGTTTTTACAGCTCACTGTACCAGTAGAATTGGCTGTGCTTGTATAGGTATAAGCACTGTTGATACTACTGCATGCTAAAGTGTAATTGGTTTTTGTTCATCAAAAACTTTTCAACAGTGTATCAATAATTTCTCTTTTGCAATTAATGTTTGTGAACATCCCCCCACCCAACCACCACCACACATGCACACATATTCAAACCACATCACATTCTTGCATAAACACACACATGTATATACATAACTCTGATTTTGCATGTGATAAACATTGCTTACATGTCCCCTCAACACACACACACACACACACACACACACACACACACACACACACAATGTACACAGTTCTTGATTATCAGGACACAAGACAAAACCTAACATTTACAAGTGAAGGCAGCCGCTCAGTTTCTATTCCCATACTCAATGATAGAGTGGTGGAGAATACAGAGTCCTTCCTAGCACTACTCTCTTCTTCTGATAACTTTGTGCGGATTGGACAGGATCTTGCAGATGTGTTCATTCAGGATAATGACGGTAATTAGTCAGAGGCGTTTCGGATGAAGCTTTACTGAATTTTGTTTTGAATTCTGTTTTGTGATAACACAGGTAGGTAGCTTATGTAGCTCATAGCACACCATGCACTGGTTCAGTCTATATACATAGTACTTCCTAAATCCCAAAATGTCATGCTGAGGAACTTTGCAACAATTTGGCTAGTCTTTCCTCCAGACCAAAAAGATGAGACTACAATCTCCGTAACGCTGTATGCATTCTTCACTCCTCACATACAGATGTGGAAGTTGAATTTGCAGAGCCTAGTTACACAGTGAGAGAAAGTAATGGATCAGTGTCTGTGTGCATCGACATTTCTGGAGCTGTCTTGGAGAGAGACATCACTGTCTTACTGTCAACAATGGATGATGAGGCTACCCGTGAGTCACCCTATGCAGAGATTGATAATGATGTACTGCATGGGCAAGCATAGTACCACATGTATGTAGTAGAGTAACATTGTACTTGCTGTTATGAGGTTTCTTTCTTATTACACTCTGTAGCTCCCAATGACTACACAGCTATCAACTCCCAACCTGTGACCTTCAGCAGTGCTCCCTCTCAGATGTGCGTCTCCATCACCATCATCAATGATTTTACAATAGAACCAAATGAACGATTCACTGTGATGCTAGAGTCTACTGACCCTGCTGTTCAACTGATGTCAACAACTGCCACTATTACCATCCTTGATTCCTGTGAGTATGATTGATTCATCCCTGCATGCTAGTTGGAAAACAGCATTATAAGACATGATCGATAGCTAGGTACTTTTTGTACAGCCAATGCCTACCATTTAGCTAAACACTGCTGTAGCTCATCACTGTATACTCATGCAGTGGTTATAAGCATGTTATTGGTGTAATTATGGTTTTTACCCAGAGCCACAAAATTAGGTTTCTTATTTGTGACCTAGCTGATTCCACTCCTGTCTGGCTAGATTTTCTGCTTTCCTTCCTCACATAGCATTGTGTGTTTCACTAACTTTTCATGTTGCCGTCTCTCTCCAGCATCCTGTGTTTCTGCTGGCTTTACTTCATGCTGCACTGGAAGTGAATGTGGAGTGGGGAACTGCTTCTGTGATCAGGGATGTTTCGGATTAGATGACTGCTGCAGTGACATTACTCAAGTACCATGCTTCCCAGGTACGAGCCTTAGCCCTAAGTGGGAGGATGGGCTTATTTACGCACTTGTGAGTTGTGTGTACATATGCCAACTGTGAGTCAAGCTGCATGAATTAAATAGCAAGATGGCAGATTAATTGCTGGATACATTCCACAAGAGATGGTGTAGAGGTTGATACCAGATGGATGTGTGCAATCACAAACCACTGGAGCACTAGGGCTCCACATTCATGTCATGGACATGCGGTGGACTGTACTAAGTGATGCACAGATACCATCTGTAGGTTGGCACCTGTCTGTACATGAGTTGTAATCAGTGGAAACAGCTTTCTTGCATCACAAGGAACCAGAATGCTAAGGCTGGTATTGACATTGTAACAGGTAGCTATCATGTGTGATGCAAATAATTTTGGAACACAAATGCCTGCTGAGTTTGTACTCAAAGGTTCAAACAACCGTGACTATGTAATGCAAAAAATCGACATTACACCCAAGGATGCTGGAAAACGATTTAGCTATGTCAAATTGCCAGGCCATGCATAGAAGGAAACTAAAATCCAATCTGAGCAGATAATCATAAGTGCTATAGTCCAATTATTTTCTATTTCACCCAGCATAATTATGTTCTTTCTTTGGCAGATATCACCATTGGATTTTCAATGTCAAGCTACACAGTCAATGAGTCAGTAGGAGACGCTATGCTGACTGTCACTGCTCAGGGGGAATTCCCTTCTGCAAATCTGCAGTCACGACTCACAGTACCAGTGGAAGCATCTGTACTTCTACGCACTAAAGACATCACTGCCGATGGTGGGATAGGTTGCTAATACTTATACAATTATTTACAGCTCACTGTACCAGTAGAATTGGCTGTGCTTGTACAGGTATAAGCACTGTTGATACTACTGCATGCTAAAGTGTAATTGGTTTTTGTTCATCAAAAACTTTTCAACAGTGTATCAATAATTTCTCTTTTGCAATTAATGTTTGTGAACATCCCCCCACCCAACCACCACCACACATGCACACATATTCAAACCACATCACATTCTTGCATAAACACACACATGTATATACATAACTCTGGTTTTGCATGTGATAAACATTGCTTACATGTCCCCTCAACACACACACACACACACACACACACACACACACACACACACACACACACACATGTGTACACAGTTCTTGATTATCAGGACACAAGACAAAACCTAACATTTACAAGTGAAGGCAGCCGCTCAGTTTCTATTCCCATACTCAATGATAGAGTGGTGGAGAATACAGAGTCCTTCCTAGCACTACTCTCTTCTTCTGACAACTTTGTGCGGATTGGACAGGATCTTGCAGATGTGTTCATTCAGGATAATGACGGTAATTAGTCAGAGGCGTTTCGGATGAAGCTTTACTGAATTCTGTTTTGTGATAACACAGGTAGGTAGCTTATGTAGCTCATAGCACACCATGCACTGGTTCAGTCTATATACATAGTACTTCCTAAATCCCAAAATGTCATGTTGAGGAACTTTGCAACAATTTGGCTAGTCTTTCCTCCAGACCAAAAAGATGAGACTACAGTCTCCGTAACGCTGTATGCATTCTTCACTCCTCACATACAGATGTGGAAGTTGGATTTGTAGAGCCTAGTTACACAGTGAGAGAAAGTAGTGGATCAGTGTCTGTGTGCATCGACATTTCTGGAGCTGTCTTGGAGAGAGACATCACTGTCTTACTGTCAACAATGGATGATGAGGCCACCCGTGAGTCACCCTATGCAAAGACTGGGAATGATGTACTGTAAATCATATACTGCATTGGCAATCATGGTACCACATGCATGGGAGTAATGCTGAGAGTTATTCTTTCTTATTACACTCTGTAGCTCGTGATGACTACACACCTATCAACTCCCAACCTGTGACCTTCAGCTTTGATTCCTCACAAATGTGTGTCGCCATCACCATCATCGATGATCTTACGGTAGAACCTAATGAACGATTCACTGTGATGCTAGAGTCTACTGACCCTGCTGTTCAACTGATATTTTCAACTGCTCCTATTACTATCCTTGATTCTGGTGAGTATTTTGAGTACATCTACATGTATATGATAGGCATTAGCTGCATGCACAAAAAGTACCTATCATATTTTATAATGTTGTTTATGTCACTAGCATGCCAGTAAACATTTTAACACTGCTGTAGCTCACCACTGTAGACTCATGCAGTGGTTGCAAGCACGTTATTGACATAATTATGGTTTTATTTTGCATTACTATGTAATTGCGGATATCACATATCCAGGTACAGTTCATGTAGCTACCTCTTAGTGTTAACTGCTTAGATTAAGCAATTTGATCCCTATCAAAATATCACACAACAGAAGTAACTCTATTGTTGTTTAGGTGAAGTAGCCACCAGTATGGATCAATTCCATGTAGTCCATGAGTCTAGTAAAGCAGCAGTGTGGTAGAGTAGCGTAGGGTATGTCTTCTCTGTTGACCTCTAGTTTACATAGACTAGATACTTCTTTGGCTGCAACTCATAAGGTACTGTGTATGTTAGTGGTTCATGAGGCAAGTGCAATAGTTGGTGCTTGCTCTGTCTCATCTACTCAGGGTATTATGTGTTACGGTATGTAGCTCACTGTCAGACCTTGTAAATGAATTCTAAGCATGTAATAATCACTATGTGTCAAGAGTATAGTTTTGTAACTACCCCCAAGCTATGGTAGTATAGTTTGACCTCCGTGTGGTGATGATGTAGCTATTAATTTTGTATTTGCCCCTCCACAGACAATGTGAGCACTACTGACAATGGGAGCACTACTGACAGTGGGAGCACTACTGACAGTGGGAGCACTACAGACAGTGGGAGCACTACAGACAGTGGGAGCACCACAGACAGTGGGAGCACCACAGACCCCACAGACAGCGCCACCGCTACCACAGACAGTGTGGTTACCACAGACAGTGCAGCTACCACAGACAGTGCGGCTACTACAGACAGCGCCACTACCACAGACAGTGTGGCTACCACAGACAGTGTGGCTACCACAGACAGTGCGGCTACCACAGGCAGTGTGCCCACCACAGACAGTGCGGCTACTACAGACAGTGCGGCTACCACAGGCAGTGTGGCTACTACAGATGATGTAGACACTACTGATGAGAGCACTACAGATGATGGTGAGTAACATATGACTATTGTGCTGTGTGCATATATATACAATTATAGTGCATTGCAAGATGGAAGGTTTCGTCCTGTTACATCAGACTTGAGTAGGAAGTGGTAGCTATACAAAGAAACCTCCTATGACCTGGAGGGAGCCAAATTAAAACTATACTGAACCAACTTCTGTTCTTAGCAGGAGCAGGCGTGCATAGAAAACTTCTGCACGTGCAAATGGTACAGTGAATTTGCTAAAAGCCAGCTGAAAAATACCTCATGTGTATGGTTGGGTATTGGAACTTCAATACATCTTGGGAGTATTTCAGCTCATTATCAGCCATAAAAACCGTCTATTTCAAGTTTTTTTTTGTTTGTTTAGCACCAACGTAGTCACATGGATAGGGTGTCCACATCTTAACTAACCCTCTGAATAACAGCCGAAGCTAAGTCAGAAATTAAAGTAGAATAATTTGCATACTTCGATGAAAATTATCATTTGCAATTCTTGTTTTCCACCCTCAGAAATATCTTCTGGAGTGTTGCCTGTTGCTACAGTTGCTTCTCTGATTGCTGCTGTGATAGTAGCTCTGTACATCTCATAGTTATAGGCCACTAGAAAATTCCCACGAGATAACAATAGATTGTTCTTGTTTGATACTGTAAGTATATAGGCTATAGTATAATAATAATTTTACCACTTCAGCAGTTTCATGTGAGTATTGTTATGCAGTTCAGTCTTGTTCAAAATCTTAATTCCTTTCCTGTTTTTCCACAATTGGTCCAGTAATAATTACAATATAGCTGTATATATGTGGGTGCGTCAAGAGCGTATGATGACATCAGTTTTATTGCGATGGGAGGAGCTACACAAATAATGATGTCATCATGCACTCTTGGTGTGTGTGTATTTATGTACCCTCTACAATCACTGGACTGGTGGGCTAGTCCCTGACTGACTGGTTTTGTGAAGGCCATTGTGAGATTAGTCTCATTCTCAGGCTCTGTGCATGGGCAGGAGAGTTGGGAATGAGACTGTAAGGAGAGTCACTCACCTGTCTGGAAAATGGTACTCTCCCCACACAGGATGTTTGGGCCAGGAATAAAAAGATGACATAGTAGGCAATGCTATATAGCAAGTGGGTATAATTATACAGCTTGCTCATGTAAGTGTTATTATTATGAACATGTTTTGGCTGGCTGTAGAAAGCTCAGAACTGGATGGTTGACACATGCTCCACAACAATGTTATAACGCAAACTACCGATACATACGGGCAATCTTGTTGTGGTTGTTGCATTTCAGGTTCCGACATTTCCATCGATCTGTAAAGTGCATTGCAGCAAGTGACAGTGTCAAGATGAAAATCTGATACTGAAGTTCAAATGAAGTCATTAAATTTTGTAATTAAATAGATCTGATCACAAATTTACAAGTCACTGATGTGTTTGTTACTATACTGTAACATCAAAATGATGTCCACACATTAAAACAATTTGTACAAGCATTGTTTGATACAATAGTGATTGTGAAAGCATTGACGAGCTTACAGACTGAAATCACATGCACAAAAAACAATAAACAAAAACTGTACAGAAAAATTACATTACCTTACAAAGTTTGTGGTGAGTGGTAAAAGTGATAGAAACTTTGCAAAGCACAAGTGGTTCATGTTACATTTGGACTTAACAGAGTTCATGGCACATGGCTCTGAATCGCCTGTGTAGCACAGCATCCCCCTTCTGTTCAACACCGTCTTTCAAATCTTGTGTAGTCGCAGGCAATTCCTCTTGCTTGAAAGCAAAATGCCACAGTGAAATACCACTTACAAGTGCTGATTTCGGGGGGTACGAAAACATGCTTGTTGTTACTAAACCAGTCACCATCTCGTCCTTTTCTGAATCCCTCCCCCGTCGAGATTCTGCCTTCCATGGGAATATCGCAAGACCATAGCCCACGTACAACACCAACGTAACCAGCCAAGTTAGTGCAAATACTCGGAAGAAGATGCTAATAATGTGCACACCATCTTCGAGGATGTCAAAGTAGTAGAGTGGCTTGCCCAGGAATGTTGTGAGAAGAATAGTTCTGTGCAGAAACAGGAAAATCTTCCATGGAAGGAGTTCCAGGAGGTAGTCTTTTTGCTCCTCCTTGAGCTGATCGGCCCATCTCCAAGTGACTGGCAATAGTATTGCAATAAAGAAAGCTACAGAACACAGTAAATCAACAAGGTATTCAATATTGATATCAGTGGAAAAACATAGCCTCGTTCCAAGGCCTTTCCCTGCCTCCAGTTGTTGCAAAAACTGGAGGCGGGGAAGGCCTGGGAACGAGGCTAGATAAACAATTCAGTATTTATTTGTACATTAGTGGAAAAACAGTCACCCGCCAATAAAATAATTATTGTTGGTCCTATTGCCAAGGAAACTACTACATCTATCTTTTTTGTTTCCTGTTAATTTCCTGTACATGTGGGCTCTCCGCCCCCGTCTCATTTTGTGTATTTAATTATTATTATTATCGCTTTACAGTTCAGATGGGGCGTGGAATGGATTACATAGAACTGAAAGTGTGAGAGTAAACTGAGGGTCCGTTAGACTTAAAGCTAACATTTAATGTGTTGTCCCTCCTTGTTTGGGTAGTCTGCCACTGTCAGTCAGTCTCTGTATGTGTGAGTACCCTGGATCTATAAATGTGCACTTTTAAAACACCTTTAATCCTTTAAGTGATAGTTCGGGCTTAGCTGGATACCCACAACTGGTGGGTCTAGCTCTCAGTGAAACAGGTTAGCTAGGAGAATTGTAGTCTGTGTGGTAACGACACCACACTATCTTAGCCTTGTTCACAGATCTTCATGCATGGGCAGAGAAAGACAGTTTGGGATACACTGTTTGTGCATGCCCAGTTCAGAATTTCTTGGAATTTTATCTGAAGTGAAGCCTTTCAGTAGTAAACAAGTGGCCATAACCTAGCACAAGAGAGTAGTACGCAGGTTATCAACAAAACTTTGTGCATGTGTGCCAGACTCTTTTCTTCACCACAAGAGCCTAGGAGCAAGAATACATGTAGCCCGGACACATCTCACAGAGTCTAGGAGCAAGAATACATGTAGCCCGGACACATCTCACGTGATAGTTGCATCAGGCTCCATTTTTCAACAGCCATGCAGTGTGTAAGCATGTAGCACGCTATGCAGTGCTTGGTGTCACAGGCACACAGTTAGGCAAGACCATGCATGGCACACAGCTACCTATTACCTATTTTATTTATTTACACCATCTTAGAGTTGTCAAATTGGTATTACAAAGCTAACAAACATCAGCCACTGCTTTGTACTCCTGCCGTGCCTGTCCTGTACACATGGACAAACTGTTTGAGGGGCTACCCAACAGAGCTGAAGGTCACTGGCACAATAAAGGGAATTCGAAAGTACTTCATGCTTATCTGGCAAGGGAGGGAGGAAGGAGTGGCGTGGATTCAGAAGTATTAGTCTTGCTGTCTGGCTGTGTGAGTGGGGACCAGAAACCAGTAATTAACTTTGAATGACCTTGGGATTCCCTACCCAACTGGAAAGGAAGTTGGCCCATACAATATTACTGTTGTAGTTTCGACATTGTTAAACCGCACAACCTAGTAATAAAGTTATCTTACCATAAATGCATTTCATAGTTCCAATTTAATAGTATACTGCTTCATATCCAAACAAGGTTAACATACTTGTAGCCACTGCCCCTGTTCTAACCTATACATGTGCGATATCCATAGAGAGTCTGGTACTGTGATACCCATGTACTGTGTGCCACTTCTACATGAATTTTCATTGTCAACCAGGCTGTACTTATCAAGCCACTGAAGGCAGCAACAGTGCATGCAACTCACATACCTTGCATTCTAAACAGCATTCAAATGCTGCCACCAAATATACAACTTTTTTGGTATACTGTAATATGTGAAATAATGCACAATATTACCACTAGTACGAGCTGGTACCCACTACGTACGAGCTAGTACCCACTACGTACGAGCTAGTACCCACTACGTATGAGCTAGTACCCACTACATACGAGCTAGTACCCACTACGTACCAGCTAGTACCCACGACATACGAGCTAGTACCCACTACGTACCAGCTAGTACCCACGACATACGAGCTAGTACCCACTACGTACCAGCTAGTACCCACGACATACGAGCTAGTACCCACTACGTACCAGCTAGTACCCACGACATACGAGCTAGTACCCACTACGTACCAGCTAGTACCCACGACATACGAGCTAGTACCCACTACGTACCAGCTAGTAACTACATACGAGCTAGTACCCACTACGTACCAGCTAGTACCCACTACGTACCAGCTAGTACCCACGACATATGAGCTAGTACCCACTACGTACGAGCTAGTACCCACTACATACGAGCTAGCACCCACTAAGTACGAGCTAGATGCCTTATATGAAGGGACACATGGTGGTGTGGGGGAGTGTGGCACACTATCCAAGTGTAGACGGCTGGTAGTGATAACATCCTGTTTGCTGCAGACATTACACACAAGTAAGTACTTATCGTAAGTTCTCTCACAACTGCCTGCACTCAATGACAGAGTTCGTTGAAGTTTGCTGGCCAAATGTACATGTACAGTATAAGGCAGCAGCAGTCACTGCTGGCACTTACTGATGCCAAAGAGTGCATGATGTCATCATTTTATTGCGGAATAAAAATGATGTCATCATGCATTCTTGGGCAGCAGTAAGTGCCAGCAGTGAGTTTGGACTATTGCACTAGCACAGGGAGATCAAAATCCAGAGTTACGGAACTTCTGTTTACATACTCCTCCCTTTGCCGCCAAAGTTCTTCTGGTTGTACTTAAAACAACAATTTGGTTTTCCAGTGCCCAGTCAGCATTATTGTGGGCAACTGTTTACAACTACATAAGCCTTGTCCCCAGGCCCTGCCCAAAAGTTGGGAAAAGGGCCTGGTCACATTTGCCTATATGTGCTTTGTCAGCAGTCTTCATTGGAGTGGACAAATCATGTTACCAATAACTAAATTCTTGAAATTCTTGACACGTGAAGGTAGTAGACTCGTTCCAAGACCATTTGAAATTGGGAACGAGGCAAGCAGACTTTTCATAAACCTCAAATTTCAGAAACTTAGAGCGTAGTTACGCTTGCTAGGCTACTACTCTTGCCTTACAGGATTTGCCTGTAGTTGCTCTGTAGCAAGATCTGTTCTTCTAATCTGTAATGCCATCGTCAACAGTAGCTGGCTACCACGTGATCACGTAAGGCACATAATTGTTACATACCACATATGAGAAAGTTTGCAAATGTAACCAGGCCCCTTTCCCAATTTTTCCGGTGGGGCCTAGGGACGAGGCTAGTTTACAACAAACTACCATATTTATATCTACAATTACACCAGGTATACTGAGGTAGTTTTGTGTGCAAGCTCCACCTTGTGTTTCACTTACTGGCCAGAACACGCTGCAATATTCTGAAGAAAGCCGTCAAGTAGAACAGTCCTTTCCACAGCATTGCAAACTCCATCTCCTCCACCCGTCTGTTTACGTTACCGATTGTCTGGTAGAGCGTGTAGACAGACACCCCTCCGAGACACAACATCACTGACGCAAGCTGAATCACAAACATGGTTCCATGTCGACGGCACTGCTCAAACAGCAAAGTCCATTTAAATTGCAAAATCATTTTGACATACAAAAAGCAGCAAATGATAGAAACGCTCAGTACTATGAGCCAGATGGTGCTGTAGACGAGTAGCTGGAACTCCTTGCTTGCATTCTCATAGTATTCAAAGCGCACTAACAGAAAAATAAGTCCAGCGATAAGCTTGATAAAGATGGCGATGTTCATGAGTCCTCCATGTCGTGTGAAGACATAGTATAGCGTTTGGAAGAATGAGGGGATGGAATAGGAGCGCACTGCAGGTAGAGAGAAAGGCATTCGGTAATACGGCTGCTCATGTGAGCCATGGAATAGAGAATATGCTATCACTTCTGCAGCTATGTCACTTCATTCCCAGGCCTTCCCACCATCCAGTTTTTGATTGCTTACTGAATGCAAAAACAGAGGGGGAAGCCCAGTCCATTTATCATGTGAGTCACTTCAATGACTACCTTTGTAGACAAAGGGGAAGATCAAAACCGGAAGGTGAGAAGGGCCAGGAATGAGGCTCCCTGGACAGCAAGCGAATGGAAAAAGGGTTTGCTGTCTAGACAACCAGTGTGTGAAACCTAGCCTTATTCTCAGGCCTCCCCCTTTTTGCTCTTCAGTTTGTGTTCAGTGTAATACATAGAAGTGGAAGAGTGGCCAAAAATGGGAAGGCCTGGCAACACTTACCACGTGAATGACATCAGGCGGACGCAAGGTGGATGTAGGGGAGGAAGGGTCCACGTTCCAATAATGTACTAGACTTATTATCGAGTGCTCCATTGCTAGCTAGGCAGGACCTGAGACGTTCATTGGACTGAGAATACTCCACTTGACCGATAAATAGTTGGTTTCCAGGTTTATTGTACACAAATTTGTAGTTGGATACTGCTGTCCCCCTTCTCCTACCTACCTACATCCACACCTCACATCCATGTCACGTGAGAAGTGTTCCCAGGCCTTCTCCAATTTTCCGCTTCCATGTATTATACAGAACGCAAACTGAAGAACAAGAAATGGAGAGATCTGGGAACGAGGCTATGCGAAGCCTGGTGAGTATGTAGCCTCGTACCCAGGCTCGTACGCAAGAGGAAATGAGCCTGGGAACGAGGTTGAGGGAGTATGTACTATGGTCAGAGGGAGACGAGTGTCTGCCACACGAAAGCATGAGGAGATTCCAAAATAGTTAATTCATGATTATTCTGCTGCTGATTTTTGAGAACTTCTGTCATGTTTTAGCGTTGTTCTCACATCTCCCTTGTTTGTTTTTACTCTTTAGATTGTGTTCACAGTAACACAAGAAACAGTGAAATAAAAAAATAGGAAAGGTCTGGGTTCATTCATCATGTGAATGAGGCCAGTGAAGAAGAGGGGAACAGAGAGGAGGGGGCCATACTCATGCACTAAGCTTTAAGGTGAGTTTATTACTGCTCAAGATGAATCTCAACCTGGAGTATTGTTAGTCTCGTGCCCAGACCCCTTTCGGAAAAATCGAGAAGGGGTCTGGTAACAGCGCCCTACACTGCCTTGTCCTAGAGGAATTCAATCAGTCACGCAACACGTGCTAATGTTTACGTGTGCGGTCAAAATTGAAGGTGTGCGGAGTTGCATGGGTTGTGTAGTTCTTCTTGACCGTGTGGCGGTGAGGCACTAGCCTCGCCTATGAGCGAAGAGCGCTGCCACGGTACATCAGCAAGCAACGTAGACCTATACATTGCTGCTTGGCAAGAGATCGTGAAGACGAAAGTGCTAGAGCTACGCGTATTATTGTCCGAAAAATTACTCGCTACTGTAGAAACAGAACGGGTCTGATCGGCTAGAGTGTAAGCGTAGAACGTGATTTTCGCCGTTCAAGCCACATCTGCGGCTCAGATAAACAATATCTATGCAGTGGAAATGCAACTGTGCCAAACGTTCTTACTGTAGCTGATAGCAAGGCTGACGAATGCATATCTCCCAGAAGCGAAAGCTTCAGCTACCTCCCTTTGCTTCAGCAATAACTTTTTAGACCCCATTCTTTCTCTTTGCAACAACAGAGCGTTGTCAAACGGGCATACTGCCAACTTGTGCATGGATTTCGTCACGTACCGATTAACGTGACATAACTAAACTCTGCAATCTGATTGGCGCGCACTGTACAGACCGCACGGACAAAGCGATGTATGGCCGTGTTGCCAGACCCCTTCTCGATTTTTTCCGAAAGGGGTCTGGGCACGAGACTAGAGTATTGTATAGTGGTGGGGAACTCAAACTAGCTATTAAGTCTAGTTTGTTTTTCTTGTTTTTGTTACTTGAAATTATCCCCCCACATCCACCTCATGTCCCCCGACATCATCCATGTAAGGAATGAGCCCAGGCCTTCTCTGTTTTTCTTTCGTTTCTGTGTATTATTGTGACTACAACCTGAAGAGCAAGTGTGTAGCTAGCACAAGAGAGAACAGACTTCTACTAGATGTGTATGGGTGCAATCAGACGTTACCAACCTATTTTTCAGTGGGTTAGTGCCATATTCATTTATGGTCATAGACGAATTGTGAGTAAAATTGGATTAGGCAAATGGCACTCACTTACAGCGCACACAAAATTCCAACCATGTCAGACCCTTTGGAATACTATCACTATCCTCTTGTTCATAACTAGTCTCGCGTAGCCAGACTGGGCGAGTATGGCCACGCGAGACTAATTTACAACTAGCGACAAGCAGGTATAATTTAACAGACGGGTTTTTACCACACTACAGAACGTACACGGGAAGATCTCTTGCAGCTCCGATGCCTCCTCTCTCTCTGGCATGTCTTGTTGACTTGACGCACTGTAACTGCAAGTAGGAAAACAGCAAAAAGCACAATACGTACACACTGGGAGAGTGGCACGATCGAGCGAGCGAGTTGTTTACGATGTCACGTGACTAGTCGCATGCTCCACCAATCTCATTCTCAGACGGAGAATTATGGCGTCTGGGTACGACACTAGACCTGACCCGAGGGGTCCGTCACGAAAGAAATCTCGTACACCGTCGGCAGAAATCCAAACTGAAATCCTGAAATCCAGAAATCCAGAAATCCACTGTGAAATCCAGAAATCCACTGTGAAATCCAGAAATCCAATCTGAAATCCAGAAATCCAATCTGAAATCCAGAAATCCACTCTGAAATCCGGAAATCCACTCTAAAATCCGGAAATCCAATTCAGGATTCTATTAAAATACTCCGCAAATATCCGTATACTTTACACTACAAGACATGCACGTGCACCGATTTCTATGACGTAATAGAACGTCACCACAATGAATGACCTTTGTACCCGGCCGATCTTCGCGGTCAGGTACAAAGGTCATTCTTCCAAGGTGATGTAATTGCAATTGTCAAATGTATTATGTATGATTGCAGTATGGTATGAATATGTATAACAATCAACGAACACGCAGTATGCGTATGAATATGTATAAAAATCAACGAAAGTATGCGTATGTATATGTATGACAATCAACGAACACGCTGCCTATGCGCTATGTAGCGGTGAAGCGCCTGTGACATTGTATTGTTAGCATATAGGCTGAGAAGAATGTGGTTCATGATTGTTCATGAGTATATTTTAGCTGTATCTTCGGAATAATAGCGGTTCAAATGAAATCCAGAAATCCGCTTTGAAATCCAGAAATCCGCTTGAAATCCAGAATCCACTTTGAAATCCAGAAATCCACTTTGAAATCCAGAAATCCACTTGAAATCCAGAAATCCACTTTGAAATCCAGAAATCCACTTTGAAATCCAGAAATCCACTTTGAAATCCAGAAATCCACTTCGAAATCCAGAAATCCATTCTGAAATCCGAAATCCACGTGAAATCCAGTGGATTTCGAAATCTCGTACGCCGAGGCGCGCCGTGACGGACCCCTCGACCTGACCTGTTGAATAGCTGGCCTGTAGAAGACGAATCATGCTCAGTCTGTTCTTACATATATATTAATTATACGAGCCAGAGTTCTAAGATGCTGTTCCATGCATCTAGAGTGTTTCGGCTGGAAATGTAATGGTACAAAAAATATTCTACGGTTTATACAGGAATATGAACTCTGTCTACTTTGGCAGCACTGAATGTAGTCTATTCACTAGAGGTGTCTTAATAATAAAAGAATGCCATGGAGACTATACACAGTATTAAAGAACAGTTTTGACTGTCACAGTTCATCTTCTTCGACCTCTGTGCTGCCATCAGACTCTTCACCGGTGTGTAGTTCTAGTTCACCAAATGTGAGCACATCCATGTAACCAGCCATACTGCCCAGGGTCTGTGACATCATGCTGACCAGCTCAGAGAAAATTGGCCTCTCATTGGGATCAGCATGCCAACATTTGAACATGAAGAGGTAACTGTAGGGTGATTACACTTCAATATGCAAAGAAGCATACTTAATAACTGCTTTTCTGTATTTTGACATCATGAACACACTGGTAGTGATGGGCCAATTCACTAGCTGATGATTCAAGTCGACAATTTTGCAAGCCGTCTAAGGACAATGATGGCAAAAAAAAAAAAAAAAAAAAAAAAAAACTAGGCAAGCAGAGAACAGTGGATAGCTTGATTGTAGTATAGCTGACGTATAGAGCCGTAGTAGCTGAACATGAAGAGGTAGCTGTTGGGTGAATTACACTTCTTTATGTAAAGAAACTTCTACATGCTTTTCTGTATTTTCATAGCTTGATTGTAGTATAGCTGATGTATCTATAGAGCCGTAGTAGCTGTCAAGGAAGGACAGATCGCTACATTATCTGCATGAATGTGTGCATGGTTATCTGATGAAGTGAAGCATTAATGGTTTCAGTCTGCAACTGCCTTCACTTGAATCACCTCATTATGGTGAAGCATCTGTCCACTTGTACAGACAGCATCATACGTTGAAAAGCAGTTGTAAATAATTACACTATTTGCAATGCAGTATAAAAACACAGTCAGGAGAGTGGTAGATACTTGTTATCACATACACCTTACATTTCTTCAGAGCATGCAGCATTGTTTGGCTTGTCCAGTCTATGCCCACTCTCCAAAAGGTTGGGGAGGGAGACTGGGTCCACTCCAGGATAAGGATTCCTACCTCCAGTGAAAAGCTCCCAGCATGTTACACCATAGGCCCACTACAATATGAAGTTATGTATAACTATTTAACACATCTAATCAGTTAGCATAATGTAGTGATCATGATTACATGCATGCAATAAGGTATGAATTGATTAGTGCAACATGAGTTACCACATCGGACTTCTCTGAGAAAACTCCTTCATTCAAAGCTTCTGGAGCAAGCCACTTCACTGGTAGTTTGATACCTTGATCCTTGTCCTGCCTAAAGTAGGTTTTTGAATATATACTTTCAGAGAGTCCAAAGTCTGCTACCTTGATGATGAAGTTGGTGTCAATCCTGTGGGAGATGAAGCTGAATTTTTATGTTTCTGTATAGCTACAAAGATTATTAGTCATAGAGTTCTCACATGCAGTTTCGTGCAGCAAGGTCCCGGTGGACAATCCTCTTGCTGGCAAGATACTCCATCCCCTTAGCAATTTGAAGACACATGTCTGCCATTCGTTTACAAACTGTAATAGCCTGCAGTTAATTAAGCAATACAGACATAAAACACCTAAACAGTGAATATTCATATTTTCAACTAAAGAAGGCTTTTTTTATTGCTAGCAACTGATTGTGCTCCTAGTTGGCCAGAAATATTTTGTCGTGATTATGTTACAAAATGTTTTATTAAGATTACGGACACAACAGTAGAATCTACAAATAATAATAATTGTCAACACTAGTATACTCTAGCTCTGGTGTTAACAGAAGGCCATCCAAGCCAATTGAAAAGTAAGGACAAACATTACAAGTTGCAGAACAGCAAGAATGCCTATATCTGAAGCTTAGGGTTTCAACTTTCCTATAATCATTTACTGAAAGATGTTGTGCTGAGTCCTTAAAATCTCACTAATGCCTTTAAAAATGTACCAATAAGTGAATACAAATACCAGTACACTTGCCTGTTCATTATCTTCATTGTCAGTGGGTACCACAAGTTTCAGCTTCTCCTTCCGGATGTAGGCAAGTAGACTTCCATTGGCCATGAAGGGCATAACAATGTAGGGGGCGGGGCCAGCATCCACACACACTCCAATGATATTGAGGACATGAGGATGTTCGAAGCCACACATTTTAACACTTTCTTTAATCATATCTGCGACTCCATTCTGGTCAAAGAGGCCTGTTGGGAAGGTTGAAAGCATGAGTACAACAAGGTACAGTTTCATATCAGTAAGCTCATTTGATGTACAATCTCTAAGCACCAATGTATGCTTAACATCTGAAATTGTTCTACTTTCAAGATACATGTACTTACTGCTTCATTGCTGACCTTTCAGAGTCTTTACAGCCACAATATCGGGCATTACATGTAGTTGTAATGATTTCACAAAGTGAGCCTTGTAAACGATTCCAAATTCACCTAAAGCAAAAATATACATGTACATGTCAACAAAATTCAACGCATCTTAGCCAAATTCATGTTGTTTACGCATACATTGTACTTTTAACAAAACACAACTCTCATACTTATATGCATATGTTGCTCCAATTCTCTACCTATAATTATAGAACTAAGTATTATACTTACAGTCAGTTAGCTAGAGAACAGAATGCATGTGTAAAGTATGTACCTTCACCAACTGAGTGAAGTAGACGAAGAGAATTGCTTGAGATCATCAATTCCTTTGGCACATCCTTTGTGTATGGATTATAAATCACCTGACTTCCTTGAGCTAGGGAGCAAATGCATGCATCGAGTGCAACATACACCACACACAAACACACACACACAAAAAATATCATTCTCTGCAAGTTTTTGGCAGCACTGTCCAAGCTTAGCTATATACTTGCAGTCAGCAAGATGTCAATGTGTAACTTTGTACTACTAATTAGTTGTCTGAATGTAATTTTCCTGCATTTCAAAAAATAAATGGTGCATTTTCACTTCACATCTCCAGATGTTTGTTGCTCACTCACCACGGTATTGAATCCTATCACTGAAGTGTGGACACAATATGTTGTGTGTGGGATTGTGAGATGGGAGCATTGTAACATTAAAGTGGTATACATGTACAGTAATTGCAACATTGTACTTGGCCTAGCAGTCAAACAGCCACGACCATGAGCTCAGTAACCTCAGAGACCCGAGGAGGCACCAGCAGGCCAACAACCCACACTACACCTAGACCCCTACTACCTTAACTGCTAGGCCACCAGCAATTAATCCACTAGCTACCCGTAGTGGTAGTTGATACTCCTGATGTCCACTTCCTTGTGACGATGATGTACTGTCATACACCACACTGTGCGTGTGTGTGTGTGTGTGTATGTGTATGTGTGTGTGTGTGTGTATGTGTGTGTGTGTGTGTGTGTGTGTGTGTGTGTGTGTATGTGTGTGTGTGTGTGTGTGTGCATGTGTTTTATATGTGTATGCATATTAATGTGTACATGTGTACACATATGCATACATACAAATGTGTATGTGTGACATGTGTGTAACACTAGCTTTGAATACTGGACCTTGCCTTTTCCACACAAAGATGAACAAACCGACAAAAAAACCAACAAATACTCACCAAAGGCAAAAACGCAGATAATCAGCAACACCAAGACAGCAACAACTGCTGCTACAATACCAATGATTGTTTGAGTGGGGAGTGTGGTGGGTGGAGAGGATGTTGGAGCTGTGCAATGGGGGGGGGGGGGGGGGGGGGGGAGAGAAGGGGAGGAAGAGACAAGTAGGAGGAAGATGGTGAGGGATGGCAGGACATAGCATACCATATTCATGGCATACAGTTTCGTTCTCAGACATTGATCTCTTGAAGTACACAAATGTACACAAAAGGCCTGGTACAGTGCTAATGTACATCTTTAATTGAACCATTGATAGTCAGAGGTCATCTTAAAATGTGCTTCGCATATATCAAACTGACATACTGCATGCAAGTATAGCCCATGACTTCCAGCAGTGAGAAACCATATTTAGCTACATACTAGATGTCTGTTTTTAGTT
>OX422202.1:5864292-5874292 GCA_949130485.1 Agelas oroides | reverse complement strand
AAGCCCAAGCCTAACCCTAACCATGTACATCAGAGGGGGAAAGAAAACGTTGGTGCATGAAGGGTCAAGGGTAGGGGCAGTCCAGTTGACAGTGATCGAGGTGTTGGTTCTGCTCACGAGTTCAGCAAGGGGACGTTCCATAGTGATATCCAGGTGGGGAGAGAGGCAGTCCTGGGCTGTGAGAATATGCATGAAGGGGGAGAAATGTTACTTTACATACTCTGTGTATCTGCACACTCTTTGTGATGAAAACGACATAAGTTAACTTAATTACTATAAGGTAGAGAAATTACACTGGAACAACTGCATTAGTGGGACTTCAAAGTCAACTTGGAATACATATCAACTACATATAGGGTCACATTACAGCCCTTAGGTCTATATGTATAACTAACCCATAGACACTCACAGTCAGTCAAGTCTTACTCTGTACCACGACATCCTCCAATCATATTCCCTTAGCATTCTAAGAGCCTTGGCTCACAATATCATGACATACAGCAGGTTACCAGACCACATTATTCACATGCACAGTAACCCATAGGTACATTTTGTTATAAGAACATGCATACACTATACATATGTGACCGACTGAGTGAAAACCTGGCACATCCCACAAATATTGAATTCAAATTTGAACCAATTTTATCCATACAGGTAGTTTTCAAGTGAAATTCAGACTATTGCACCACCGTATAATGAAGCCCAGCTCACTCACGGAAACACATTGCTATGGACAGCTTGGTATGCAAAATTACACAACTATACCTTCTGTACACAGTTCGTTTACAGCCCACACTATCATCGCCACTGTCCTTTTCAACCATCTTTGCTGATTTTCAAGCTGACTTTTCACAAGAACACATGTAAATCTTATATAGTATACGGTGTCATTAAACTTACTGCAGCAACATAAAACATTACAGATTCCTGAAATGTTGTGTTTTGTGTCTGCAACGCATTTCACTCAGTAACTTGAGACCAAGCAACCATTTTTCATCATTGCACAATTACACATCGAGATACTGATCTGCGATCTTATCTCAATTCTTATAAAATGCAGGATGTTGCTCAGTGGGTCACATATTATGCACACATTTCCTTCAATAGACTACGCACTGTGTGGAACAGTAATCTAACAAGCTTATTCCATAGTAGCAGAGAAATTGAACATGTCAAATTAAAGTTTCCTTCATCAGGTGAACTGCTAAACCTTTAACATACACTAGCACAATTGGTACATGTATTTACATGGCAGGGGCTGTTGTCCAGGGCTGAGAGAGACTACACTGGAGGCAGTAGTGGTAGGTGAGATATCAATGACTGTGGTGTTGTCAGAGAAGGCCACAGCAAAGATCCCACTTGTGTCATTGGTCCAGTACACCCTCAGCTCATCCAATGCCAGACTGGAGGCAGGAAGACCTGGGGGGGGGGGGGGGGGGGGGGGGGAGTGGGGGAGGGAGGGAGGGAGGGGGGGAGGGAGGGAGGGAGGGGGGGAGGGAGGGAGGGAGGGGGGGAGGGAGGGAGGGAGGGGGGGGAGGGAGGGGGGGGGGAGGGAGGGAGGGAGGGGGGGAGGGAGGGAGGGAGGGGGGAGGGAGGGAGGGAGGGGGGGAGTGGGGGAGTGGGGGAGGGAGGGGGGAGTGGGGGAGGGAGGGGGGAGGGGGGGAGGGGGGGAGGGGGGGAGGGGGGAGGGAGGGAGGGGGGGAGGGAGGGAGGGAGGGGGGAGGGAGGGAGGGAGGGGGGAGGGAGGGAGGGAGGGGGGAGGGAGGGAGGGAGGGGGGAGGGAGGGAGGGAGGGGGGAGGGAGGGGGAGGGAGGGGGGAGGGAGGGGGGAGGGAGGGAGGGAGGGGAGGGGGGAGGGAGGGGGAGGGAGGGGGGAGGGAGGGGGGAGGGAGGGAGGGAGGGGGGAGGGAGGGAGGGAGGGGGGAGGGAGGGAGGGAGGGAGGGAGGGAGGGAGGGAGGGAGGGAGGGAGGGAGGGAGGGAGGGAGGGAGGGAGGGAGGGAGGGAGGGAGGGAGGGAGGGAGGGAGGGAGGATTTCAATTGGTATTGAGAGGATGAGCTCTTTTAGAACGCACACCCATATTGGGATGTGTATTTCATGCACACCCATGATCCAAAGGGCTATATGTATTTACCAATGTCACTCCTTCCCAGTGCTGCTGCCTCCACCTCCACTGTACAGCTGCCAATCACAGGGCTACAAGAGAGGATGTCTCCACTGTTGGCATCACACACCCAGAGGCGACCAGTGCGGGGACTGAGAGCAAGGGCAGGGGTGAGGGAGAGGCTGGATAGGGTGGGTGTAGCTTGCCGCTTGCCTACTGAGCTACTGGGAGCTGTGAGGGGTGAGCTCATAGAGGGGTCTTGGAGGTTTAGCTGGTGGAGTGAGTTGGAGGAATCATTCGCAATTGTCCAGTAAAGATACCTAATTTCATTTGTGAGTGTAGAGAGAAGGTGTAAAGGAATTGACTTTCTGCAATCACCATTTTACATGAACGTACACTGTCACTCAAATAGTGAGAAACAGTAACAGTTAGCTATAGAGTGGAGTGTCCAGCCCAACTTTTCCTTTACCTACCCTCTGAATGGATCCACAGCAAGTCTTAGTCCTTCCCCCACCAGGAGACTGTCACCAACAAACACCTCCTCCACTCTGTCATTGATTGTATGATATACCCACACCCCAACCCTCCCAACACCACTCCTCTCCACTCGACCAGCAAAATAGAGGGTCTGACCCAACCAGTTATAGGCCAGTGCACGCACATCTACCTCACCGACATTGATAGGCTAGAAGGGGGAAGGAGGGGAAGAGAGGGAGGGAGGAAGGGAACAAGGGAGAAGAAAGGAGAAGAAAGGAGAAGAAAGGAGGGAGGAGAGAAGGGAGGAGGAGAGAAGGGAGGAGGAGAGAAGGGAGGAGGAGAGAAGGGAGGAGGAGAGAAGGGAGGAGAGAAGGGAGGGATAAGGAGGGAAAAACGAGAGGAGAGGAAACAAACAGGAAGGGAGAAAGGAGAGGGACATAACAATCAAATGAGCCAAAACACATAAAAGGCTAAAAAATACAGCTAAGAGTTTTGAGCATATTAGCAGCCTCAAATCTTTGGGTATGAATAGTGCACAGCGTATATAGAGGTATACAGAGAGGTATACACTAACCTGTGGGTCACCTCCATCTAGTGACTGTCGTTGAATTGTGTTCCCATCGTACCAGTACAGCTGTCTGCCTGTGGTATCCACAGTGAGTGGTTCTCTCACAGAGGAGAGGGGGGGTGGCATGTTCCCTGGTTCTACCAGTTGGCTCTCACTAGCTGTGTGTGTGTGTGTGTGTGTGTGTGTGTGTGTGTGTGTGTGTGTGTGTGTGTGTGTGTGTGTGTGTGTGTGTGTGTGTGTGTGTGTGTGTGTGCATGTGTGCATGTGTGTGTGTGTGTGGTGAGTCATCATTATATGAACTATTGGTAATTCAGCACTTCATCACAGATACACTCACTGTTAGTATTGAATGTCACATTTGCTGAGGGTGTTCCATTACCAGTTGGGTTGGAAGCAAACACCTGAAAAAAGACAAGAGGGGAGGAGGAGGAGGAGGAGGAGGAGGAGGAGGAAGGAGAGGGTGGTGAAGAAGAAGAGAAAGGAGAGGAGGGGAGAAGAGGGAAGGAGGAGATGAAACGGGGAACAGGGCAGATGAAAGAGACCTCATGAACAAGTATTGGAGCAAGAACATAAACTACACTTCATCCAGATACGTAGCTCACACACCATGCACATGTACACACACACAATATTCCTTACCCTCACAACATACTCCATGTTCGTCTCTAGAGGGTACCTCACACTGTTGGTAAGACCATCTGAACTCAGTACACGTTGTTGTACAGTGTACGTGGTGCGATTGTCCGGGTTCTGGTACAACTGAGAGCAGACTGGCAGTTCGCCAGCCGGACGACAGAACTGAAAGAGAAGAGGTCAAAGGTCACATCTAAACCTTAGGCTAAGTTTGCAGAATATGTAATATGTACTACAGATTAATTTTAAGATGTTAGATTATTACTCTACAACTGTATATATAGGCATTCCAGGGTAGAAATTGAACATACTGCAATGACATTTGAAGTGCAGTGGGCCTCGAGGTTGTCTCTAACACATGTAATATGCTCATGTAATATGTATCCAATACATGATATACATGTACCTAATGCACAATATGCACAATACCTTACAAGGACCATGTGGTACCACTCCCATCACCGAGATTTGTTATAGACAAGCTCATACGACTTCCACATACTCAATCATATATTGATGCACATACATACACAGTGCTTTCTACCCAGGACTGCCACATATGAGAACTAAACCATGCTCCAAACCTACATATTCTCACATGAACAGCAACATTTCAACAAGAGAATGGGAAGGGCATGGTCACTAGGTACATGCAATGGGGCTCACTTCTGGTAACAGTTGTCCATTCTGGAACACTTGTACAACATAGTTTTGGGTAAACCCTCCGCCCTGCATGGCTGTCAATGCATCCCAGGTCACCAGGGCAGATACACTTCCACCAGACAACATTGGGAAGTAGACAAATGCTCGGACATTTTGAACCTGTATTGGAACTGTGTGTGTGTGTGTGTGTGTGTGTGTGTGTGTATGTGTGTGTGTGTGTGTGGGTGTGAGGCCTTTGTAATACTGCAAATTAGGTGGGTTTATTTTGAAGAATGAATTTATTTTGAGGAGAATACAGTAGCACAACGCTTATGTCCCTCACGTGCAGGAGGTGAGCGGAAAACAGCCTGCATGGTGACATTGGAGGTGTTCCAGAGTGAGTAAGAGGTCACCGAGGCTGTGACCTCAGCGTAGGAAGATGGAATGTCTAGTGATACACTGGGAACTTCAGACTAAGGGAGGGAGGGAGGGAGGGAAGGGGGAAGGGAGGGAAGGGGGAAGGGAGGGAGGGAGGGAGGGAGGGAGGGAGGGAGGGAGGGAGGGAGGGAGGGAGGGAGGGAGGGAGGGAGGGAGGGAGGGAGGGAGGGAGGGAGGGAGGGAGGGAGGGAGGGAGGGAGGGAGGGAGGGAGGGAGGGAGGAAAAATATCCACTCTGACGTGCATCATGTACACATGAGACACCCACATTAAATATCTCACACTCGCACACATGCTCAAGCAACTCTCATGCAACTTGGAGTAGATCCTCTACTCCAGTCAGCAACTATCTCACCAACTGCTAGCCTCATTCCTAGGCCCATAATGACAGAAACACTTCATAGTCTTTTCTTTTCAGTCTGAGGTTATGTACTATGAACAGTTTGGTGACTACTGCCCATGAGCAAAGAAGCGAAAGTTATACAATGTAGGCCCTTTTAAGATGACCATGAAAGGTTGTGAGTGTCTGAGTATGAATGTTCCACAGGGTCTCACTGATTTAGGACAAATCTCACTCATTATGAGATGAACTCTCACTCAACAAGGCTGCTGACCTTGAAAGGTCTGCATGAGGACTTGACAGAGATGAATTACTCACTATAGCCACTTGAGTTGCATCCTTGATCCATCCATGAGCATCAAGGAGTACTCAAAACGATAACGATGGGGGAGGAGAAGGGGAGAGGGGGAGCAGGGTCCCACTCCACCACAATCCTTGAGTTGGTGGACATATTGCCCAGTCTGGGAGCCGAGCCTACTGGCTGAGGGATGAGAGCAGACTGTGTAGGAGAGGTCAGCTCATCTGTGGGAGGGGAGGGAGGGGAGGGAGGGAGGGAGGGAGGGAGGGAGGGAGGGAGGGGGGAGGGGGGAGGGAGGGAGGGAGGGGAGGGAGGGAGGGAGGGAGGGAGGGAGGGAGGGAGGGAGGGAGGAGGGAGGGAGGGAGGGAGGAGGGAGGGAGGGAGGGAGGGAGTGAACAAAAAACAGAACCCATAACTTGCTTAGAAAGATAAAGCTGAACTCAAATATGTACAACTGTATTGAGAGGTCACTTCTAGCCACACGGAACCCTTTAACACATTTCTAAGAATCAAGCACTTGAAATTTTGTTCAGAAGTTTTTTTTCCTCCATTCTGTGCAGATTCATAAATTTATCCACATCCACTGATTAGCAAGCATCAGAGGCAGCAAATGCTTACCATTTACTAAACCATCAGGCTTGGACTTCAAAAGCCGCTGGTGGCTCCGTTGTACATTACTGTTTGTCCAATTATTTGATTTTGAGGGCATCAAGTCGCTGTAAACATGGCATGGGCACTCTTTTGTGGTTAAATGCGGAAAACACTTGAAAGACCATCCACCCTCCCCCCCCCCTTTAGCAGACTTGTAAGGTGTTCCGCTCATGGGCGCTCTTTTGCAAGATGCATTGTGGCAAGTAACATCATAAAGCTAATTCATTAAGGTTTTAATTACTTAAAAGCCAAATCAAGGGGAGATGATGGTAAGTGTATATTGCATGTGTGTGTGTGTATGTGTGTGTGTGTGTGTGTGTGTGTGTGTGTGTGTGTGTGTGTGTGTGTGTGTGTGTGTGTGTGTGTGTGCTGCGTGTGTGTGTGCATGTGTGTGTGTGTGTGTGTGTGTGTGTGTGTGTGCATGCACGTGTGGGCATGTGTGTGTGTGTGTGTGAGGGGGGGAGGGAGAGTGTGGAGGGAGGGAGGCATGTTACCAGGTAAAGGCTGTAGTTCAGCAGAGGCCCGGCAATGTCCCTGATACCCTGGGGGGTGGGGGAGAGGGAGCTGAGGAGAATGGTCCCCACTGCCAGGGTCTGTTGCTGTGAGATGACAGAGAGGTTGGCAAGGGATGGTGAAGAGTGTGCTGGAGCCCAGTGTACTTATGAAGAGAGTCCCTGATGCATAGGCCAGTGCTGTTGGACTTGATGGATTTGAGCTGGCAGAGGAGGAAGAGGTGGGACAAAATGAAGAGGAAGGGAGGTTAGGTATCTGTATACATATATGAGCATGCATGACACAAAAACTGCACCTACCTCAGTGATACAGTATGACGTTCAGGGCTGCAGAGAGAGCAATACAAAGAGTAGATACCACTCCATATTTGATTCTTCAATCCATCCCTCCATCAGTCTCCCCTCCTTCTTTTCACCCTCCCTCCCCTCCATCACCCTCCTCCCTCCATCACTCTCCCTCCCTCCCTCCCATCTCCTACCTGGTGCCACACCCACTTCTGGAGTACTCCACCTGACTAACAATGACCATCTCATTGCTGTAGCTGACCCAGTACAGCAGCTGTCTGGAGACATCCACAGTCAGGGGCTAAGGGGTCTCGGGGGGCTGTGAAACAGTGCCTCTCCACCAGACCATTCAGCGTCTTCATGTGAATCTCCCTGCCAGATACCCAAAATATCAAACTGCAAGAAAATGAGACCACACATAAATTATGTTTCAGCTTCTCAATGGTTGGAGTGTAGCTACATGACTAATAGTGGTTAATGCTGATCACGTGACCTTCGGACAATCAAGTGTTTAGCTAGACATTATCGCATGGCACAATTAGTATGTTTTATACACATTTATAATGCAGAGGTGGTTCATTAGGGCCCAGACACTAAGCCTAATCATAGGTCTGTTCATAAGTAGCATATCAACATCCACAGACATACAGATATGCTTAAATATCAGAATTCTTTCTTTTTATACTTTTTCAGTAAGAATTTCCCTGTCTCTGAACCTGGGACCATCCTTCTTCTACCAGCTAATCTCTTCTTTGTCTCACCCATTCAGAGAGTCCACTGCAGTGCTCATAATGCGCTCCACCTCTGTGAGTACCACGGGATCACTCATCGGCTCCAGATTGGCTCCAACAATACGCAGAGGGCTTGACAGCTGATGAGGATGGGAAGGTGTGTGTGTGTGTGTGTGTGTGTGTGTGTGTGTGTGTGTGTGGTGTGTGTGTGTGTGTGTGTGTGCCGTGTGCATGTGCGTGTGCGTGGGCATGGGCATGGGCAGATAAACACACATTTTAGAATGATGGATAGTGTTGGAATACATAGCTATAATTTCACCAGTTGAGGGAAGAGTGAAAATACAACAGTCCCAATACTATTTTCTCACAAGTGAAACAAGAACAAATTAATATTTACCGTATTTCTTTGATCAGACGCCGTGGCTACTATTTTTTTGCGCTGCTCGTTTTTGTGCGGCTACTATTTGAGGGCAGCTACTATTCAAGGGCGGCGTTTATTTCCTTGGAAATCCCACAGACATCAATGACAGCTAGCTCGATAAGGCATGTATACGAGCAATACAGTGACGACTGTTAGACGCTGTCAGTAGTACCCACAACCGCTCAGTTCTGCTATCAGCCGTGGAAACCAGTCGTACAACCTCGAACAGCCCTAGCGCTAGCCTGGTACCCGTCGTCAGAAATTATTCGCAATCATGTACGTGTGCCATGTTTACTAGCCACGGCTACTATTCGAGGGAAGCATTTATTTCACTCAGAGCTTCCGATTGTGGGGCTACTATTCGAGGGCGGCAACTATTCGAGGGTGGCCAACCATTCGAGGGCGGTGTCTATTCGAAGAAATACGGTATAATATACATGTAGTTACTTATCTTCTCCCAAGTGAAACAAGAACATAAAATATTATTTATATAGTTACTACTTTGCTACTAACTTAAGATTAGCTGCTCCCATTTCATGATCTCTTGCCCACCTAGAGTACTCCGTTTAATAACAGTACAATTACAGGGTTAGTTGATCACTCACAGTCTCTCCATTCTCCACCCACAGGAGTCGTCTGGCCACCCAGTCTAGTTTGAGGGAGAAGGGGTTGTCTCTAAACTGGTGGATGACAGTTGTTCTGGAGGGAGGAGAGTGACAGTAGACACTGCTTTGGCCTCCTGCAATCACCCAGTAATACTGTCCTGTGTAGGCATCATAGGCGATACCTGTGTGTGTGTGTATGTGTGTGTGTGTGTGTGTGTGTGTGTGTGTGTGTGTGTGTGTGTGTGTTTGAGAATCTTCCCGTTAAGGAGGGTGGCAGGGAACTTGTCCATTGTACTCTGAGTCAGTGAAAAGGAGATATTTGATTTTATTTACCTATTCCTTTGGGGGGGGGGGGGGGGGGGCGCGGGCCTCTCTGTACGTGTGTGATATAGTGTGCTGAATAATGTAATATTAAGCTCATCCTATGGGGGTATCACAGTTTTTGAATGTTCTACTGTTTCCAGTTCTCAGTTTTCTTTTTGCTGGTCATCAGGGGAGTTCCCAGTCTGATCTTTGCACAAACACAGGTTTCGGCTCCTTTAAACTCCCGACCTGTGATTGGCTACAGAAAGGGCGGAGCCACTCCCATATGTACATGGAGTCCAGCTAAGTCTGGTAGTTGGGACATGCTGCATGTGGGCTTGGAACATGTAGGCTCACTACATGCGATCTTACACATGCTTTGAGTCATCGGTCTTATGGTAGCTAGATAACTATAGACTGTCACAGCTATTTGACCTTTAACTTGAATCTATGAGAATCAAATGAGTACTTGAACTATTGTTTTTGTTTACAGACCAGCAAAATGAAAGTAGTAGCAATGCCAGAAGTATACTTCTATGACTTATCTCTTAGGAAGGCAATGGATGCTGCTAGATTCTCTCTTTAGTTGATCTCTCTTCTTTCTCTTCTACATGTGACTGACCTTTCTCATGATGTCATAGGTAGGCATGATATGATTGTTAATTGGTTGGGTGGGATCACTAATTGTTATCTACAAGTTGTGTAACTTGGTTAATGTTGTTATGTGGACTCAGAGAGAGAGAGACAGTGTGTGTGCATGCGTGTCCGTTGCGTGTGTGTGTGTGTGTGTGTGTGTGTGTGTGTGTGTGTGCGGTGTGTGTGGTGTGTGTGTGTGTGTGTGTGTGTGTTGTGTGTGTGTGTATGTGTGTGTGTGTGTGTGTGTGTGTGTGTGTGTGTGTGTGTGTGTGTGCGCGCACGCAAGCGTGCATGTAAGATGCCATTGGATGACATTATCAGGTGGTGCTCTTCACATTCAAATTTTAAATCACATA